>CM062851.1:22323079-22864099 GCA_031772225.1 Eubasilissa splendida | reverse complement strand
TATTTGTTTTACGCGGCGTGCCGCGGGATTGGGAACACAATAAACCTTTGCCCACCCGCCGGTACGCCGCCACTGTTGTTTGAATTTAGTGTATTTAGTGCCGCGGACAACAGTAGAAATAAACAAATGTCGTAGTCCGCGGCACCCATACAAAATTATCCCGCCAGTGTTACATTTCCTATCAAAAGGCCCTTCGCAGCACCCGCCACTGGCAAGAAACCCGCTTAGCGAACATTCCGAGATAACGAAATCACAAAAAACAAAATAACTCGAAAGAAAACACTGGCCGGATAATTCTTGTTACGGGATATCACGGGTCGCGATATTGACTACAGAATTCACTACTCGTGATATCCCCAATTGTTAATTTTAAGTATAATATTTAATTGTTTGTCTCCGCAAAACGGCTTCTGCCGCCTGTCAGCTCGCGACCGAAAAATGGCGCGATGTTGCGCTATCCGGCCGACAGGCGGCGCCGAACGCCGTGTCGCTTGGGGCGCGGTTAGGCCTGTAAACGCGCCCTGATTGGCACGGTGGGTGGTTTTGGGGTGGCGTGCGCTGGTAACGGCGCACGTCCACTCATCTTGAATAAATAGAAGCGCACCGCAGTATGGAGCTCACTTCTCGTCAAACGTCTCGTCTCTACACAACAAACTACATACTGCGGTGCACTGAATACACCTTAAGCAAGTGTTTCATTTTGCATCCCGCCTCATCCCTCGGAACCTCGCCGTCCAGCAGTCTTCTGCCCCGACCCCTCGGTCCGGTACCGGCTTTCGTATCCGTGTCCACCGACGGTTTGGAGCGAGTGTGAGGATCTCGATTTCGGTCGAGTGAATCCGCTCGTGCCCTAGCGAACTGACTTGAGGCGACCACTTTTTGTTTGGTTGGCAACAACTGGTCCTTCGGAGTCGGATTGCCTCAGGTCAACTAGCTAGCGTCGGTGGTCCGGAAACGAAATGTCGCGATCCGGACTGAGATCGGATGCACGAAGATCGGAACGGGAGGAGGACGATACGCCGCGACAGGAAGAGGATTTACCGCCGCGGCGCGGATCGTCACGCTCGAGTTCGGACGACAGCAGATCCAGGGATGAACGCGGATCTCGCCGGGGTTCTTCTACGTCAACGGAGAACACGGTTCGTCGACTGCGGGCCAATATCCGATGGGAAAGGAGGCAGCGTAGGTTAATGGAAGAAAACCATCGCCTGAACCTGGAACTACAACACGCACGGATGGACGCCTACTATCAAGTGCAGAGTCAGGGGCAGCCAATGGCAGCACCATGGAGTCCGGCACCAGCGATGACGCAGGATGCGGACTACGGAACGGTCGGACCGACCGGTTCACCTACATCACGGATGGCGCTCGGAGCGGTCGGACCGGCCGCTCCGCCGGTTTCTACGGCGTCCTGGGAGGACGCATCACGGATGGCGCTCGGAGCGGTCGGACCGGCCGCCCCGCCTGCATCGGCGGCACCTTGGGAGGACGCATCACGGATGGCGCTCGGAGCGGTCGGACCGGCCGCCCCGCCTGCATCGGCGGCACCTTGGGAGGACGCATCACGGATGGCGCTCGGAGCGGTCGGACCGGCCGCCCCGCCTGCATCGGCGGCACCTTGGGAGGACGCATCACGGATGGCGCTCGGAGCGGTCGGACCGGCCGCTCCGCCTGAATCAAGGAGAGTGTGGAGCACCACGACACCGATTCAGCCTGTAGCCATGCTCGGAACAGCCGGACGGACCGGCCCGACCATGTCAACTATGATCTCCTGGGGGCCCGAGCCGGACGCGCGAACTAACGCCGGGCCCACGGGATTCCAGTCCGTCGCACCACATGCTCCCGAAGGAGCCGCCGCCGGTGCAACGGGCAACACAATCGACCTCACCCGGCCGAGCGCCGCGGGCGCGGCCAGTCCAAACGCCGCCGCCGAAGCATGGTCGTCACCACCACGTGCCGTCTGGGGATCAGCGGCAAGCGCCGCACCATACGCCGCACCATACGCCATGCCATACGCCACTGCACACGCGACTCCAGATGAGGCCGCCAGACATCGCGGAACGAGCGATTGGGTGCACGCACAGCCGATGAACGCATTTATGGCGCGCCAGTCAAGCGCCAGAGATCTGCCGCCATTCAGCGGTGACGCCTTGGAATGGCCAACGTTCAAAGCTCAATACGACCAATCCACCGCGCTCTGCGACCTGAACCCAGCGGAGAACCTGATGCGCCTACAACGCGCCCTGAAAGGGAAAGCACGCGAGACCGTGGCGGCATTACTGATCGACCCCAACAACGTGATGGAAATAGTAACCACGCTGGAACGCTGGTACGGGCGGCCCGACACCATCATCAGCCACATGCTGGATCGGATCCAGCGTTACACCAAGCTGTCGGAAACCGCCCCCACGGAAGCTATCGTGGACTACGCCGTGGCGGTCAGGAATGTCGTCGCCACGGTCGAGGCATTCGACACGAAACACCTGGTATCACCACGACTACTGGCGGAGATGGTCAGCAAGCTGCCAGCACACTTTAAAAGTATCTGGATGTTATCAAGAGTCGACCAGTCGCCGGACATCGCCGTCAAGGACTTCTCCACCTGGCTGACCAAAGTAACCGCGGTGGCGCCGAACGCCGGATGCCTGTCCATCAGCGTCACAAACCATCCCACCCGCCGGAGCGGGCAGGTGCACCTCGCCATAGAGGCCGCGCCTGAGGAAGATTCAAAAGAAAACGTGAACGCGAACCTGAATTCATCCGAAAGTGTGCAGTGCCAAGCATGCCACTCGACTCGGCACGGTCTCGCCGAGTGCCACGACTTCGCGCGGAAATCGGTACCGGACCGATGGGCGTTAGTAAAAATTTCGGAAGTGTGCTTCACGTGCCTCGGTCCGGGACACCGATCACAGCAGTGCCGGGGAAAGCGCTGTGCAGCAAGCGGATGTCGTAGACCCCACCATCGCCTACTACATGGGGGGTCACGAGCACGAGCACCGTCGGCGGCAGGCAACGCGGCCTCCGGTGCATCGTCGGGCAGATCCTGACTGAAGGATGATCAGCTGGCTTCCGTCGGTACAAGCCAAGCGAGCCTCTCGGGAGGCCAGGAGGACCAAGTGTTGCTAAAGGTCCTCCCAGTGACAATTTCCGGCCCCCGGGGGCGGAAAAGACTCTACGCGTTACTCGATGAGGGATCCACGGTAACCCTCATCGAGGCAACAGTGGCCAGTGCCGTCGGGGCCAGGGGACCGGTGCGTCAATTACGCATCCACGGAGCCAACGGAATGTGTTCTTCGGACGCCCGGTCCCAGTCAGTGAACCTGACCATCCGCGGCGGCGGGGCCGAGTACCCGCTGCAAGCAAGCACGGTCCGCGGACTTGCTTTGCCCTCCCAATGGACAATGACGCATCAGGGAGGGAAACCGTGTGTGGGCCACGCCGAGGCCATCGAAGTGTCACCACAACTACTAATCGGACAGGACCACGCCCATCTGATCGTGAGCCGCGAATGTACAATGACACAAGGCCAAGGGGTCCTGTCCAGAACGGTCCTCGGGTGGACATCTCATGGAGCCACCACCTACCGCCCACACACAACCGGTGCGACCGTGCTAGCACTCGCCGCGGCTAGCGGTACCGCCGCCGACACGCGCCTGGAGGCGCTCGTGCGGGAGCATTACGCGGTGGATTCGTTGGGAATCACGACCGCGACCCGCATCAACGCGAGCGTGGCCCGAGCCACCGCGGTGATGGAATCTACAACGAGGCGCCTCCCGACCGGACAATGGGAAACCGGGCTACTCTGGGCCAAAGAGGAAACAGTCCTTCCCGACAACCAACAGTGCGCCATCAACCGACTAATCAGCATCGAAAGGAAGATGGATAAAGATCCGGCCTACGCCAGCGCCTACAGGGCGAAGATGGCTGAGTACCTCGACAAGGGATATGCTCGTCCCCTGTCAGAGGATGAGGTGGCCCGTTTGGGGAGCCACCGCTGGTACTTGCCGCACTTCGCCGTCTTCAATCCCAACAAACCTGGAAAGATCAGGATTGTATTCGATGCGGCAAGCAAATGCCGGGGCGTCTCCCTGAATGACGCCCTGTTGACAGGCCCGGACCTACTATCATCACTGTTGGGCAACATCTTTCGGTTCCGGGAAGGACGGGTGGCTCTGGCAGCCGACGTCCGGGAAATGTTCCTGCGGGTGAAAATCAAGCCACAGGATCAGTGCGCGCAGCTGTTTTGGTGGAAAAGGCCGGGCGAGGCCGCACCACGCACATACCAAATGACATCAATGGTATTCGGAGCGACTTGCTCGCCCAGCAGCGCGCAGTTTGTCAGAAATCGGATCGCCGACGCCAGCGCCACGGAATTCCCAGACGCCTCTGCCGCCGTCCAGGACAAGTTTTACATGGACGACTACCTCGACGCAATGGACACCCCGGAGCAGGCCATCGAGATGACCCGCAATGTGACCGAGGTGCTTCGTCGAGGCGGCATGCATCTGGCGAACTGGGCCTCCAATAGCCCAGAGGTCCTGAGCCACATCCCGCCGTCACTTCGTGCCGTGGAACCGGTGCGAATCATCAGTGAAGAAACAACTACTGAACGCGTGCTCGGCATAACGTGGGATCCAGCAGCAGACAAATTCCTCTTTCAGTTCGTGAACTTGCCAGAACTGAAGGCCAAGGATCGCCCCACCAAGAGACAGTTACTGAGCGCCGTAATGCGAATCTTCGACCCGGTGGGCTTTGTAGCTTGCCTACTAATCCGGTCGAAGATACTTCTACAACAAGTGTGGCGCTCAAAGGTCGGGTGGGATGACCCGATCCGTCCCGAGCACGCGGACAAATGGCAAGATTGGCACCGGCTCCTCCGCACGAGTCAGTGCGCCGTGCCACGCCAGAGCGTGGCGAGTCGGAGAAGCCGACCGACCCTGCACATCTTCTGCGACGCCTCAGAGCTAGCGTGCTGCACGGTCGCCTACTTTGTCGAGACAGGAGAGGGCGGCTCGGACGTAGCCTTCATCTCGGCAAAGTGTAAGGTGGCCCCGCTCAAGCCACTCTCTATACCACGGCTTGAGCTGCAGGCGGCTCTGATGGCGGCTCGCCTAGCCGCCGTCATAAAGACAGAGCACGTGTGCAGGGTTGAGAGGACGATTCTGTGGACTGACTCGTCCACCGTCCTGGCGTGGATCCGGACCGACCCCAGGTCCTATTCCACATTTGTCGCCAACCGGCTCGGAGAAATAGACGAGCTGGTGGGGGCCGACGGCTGGAGATGGGTGCCTACAGCCCAAAACCCAGCGGACTTGGGGACCAGGGACGGAGAGCCCCCTGACTTGTCGACCGCCGGAAGGTGGTTCAGGGGCCCCGCATTCCTCAAGCAACCGGAAGCAGCATGGCCACGGGAGGTGAGCAGGCCTCCGCCTGACAAACTCGAGATGGAGGTCAGGCCCGAAACGGTGACGGTGACCCGCCACGCCAAAACAGCTGGAGGAGCGATGCCGAACCTCGAGCGTTTTTCGTCGTGGACCCGCCTCATTCGGACAACTGCGTGGGTCCGCCGATTTGCCCACAACTGCCGCCGACCTCGAGGTGAGGTATCGGCCCAAAATTTGACAACGGACGAGCGGGACCGCGCCGAGCGGGCCTGGATACTACAAACCCAGGCCGCGGATTTCGGGCCCGAGATCCGGCTGTTGCAACGGGGGGAGGCTCTACCACGAAACGGACGACTCTACCAACTCACCCCCCACCTAGACGACAACAGCGTCATCCGCATGGGAACACGCCTGACCGGGACGACCGACGTCGACATCTCGCCAGGCCTGCGAAACCCCATCATCTTGGACGGAAATCACCCATACACCCGGCTCATGATACGTCACTATCACGAGAGCGCGGGTCATCCCGGCACGGAGCGGACAGTGAGCGACGTCCGGGAAAACTTCTTCGTGCTGAAACTGAGACCCGCCGTGCGCCGGGTACAGTTCCAATGCCAGGCCTGCCGGAATGGACGCAGTCGTCCACAGCCGCCACTGATGGGACAGCTCCCGGAAGCCCGCCTGGCTCACCACACACCACCGTTCACCCATTGCGGCCTCGACTACTTCGGCCCGATGGAGGTGACAGTAGGACGCCGGCGCGAGAAGCGGTACGGCGCCTTATTCACCTGTATGACAACACGCGCCGTGCACCTGGAGCTGGCCGCATCACTGACGGCTGATTCAGCCATAATGGCCCTCAGACGAATGGCAGCTCGCCGCGGCCACCCGCGGCACCTCTACAGCGACAACGGAACCAATTTCCGCGGCGCCGACCGAGAATTGGCCAGCGCGCTGGCGGATCTAAGACAAGAGCCGCGGGTTGTGGAACACCTAGCGGAGGTGGGGGTTGATTGGACTTTCAACCCCCCGCTCGCCCCCCATATGGGCGGAGCCTGGGAAAGCCTCGTCCGCTCAGTCAAGCGGGCGCTCGAAGCAACAACAAAGGAACGGGCTCCGCGAGAGGAAACCTTGCGGACTACCCTGGCCGAAGCGGAATTTACAGTGAACAGCCGCCCGTTGACCCATGTCTCCGTGGACCCGCGGGATAATTCGCCGCTCACACCAAACCACCTGCTGATGGGAGCGGCCGGACGACAACAACACCTGGCCGTCTACGGAGCCCTCGATGAACAGACCTGTCTAAGGAAACAGTGGCAGGTGGCGCAGCAGCTCGCCGACATGTTTTGGCGTCGATGGATGCGCGAGTACCTGCCAACGCTCGCACTTCGACACAAGTGGCAGGAGCCAGCTCCACCAATCCGCGAGGGCGAATTGGCCATTATCACCGACGCCACCTTGCCACGCAACACATGGCCACGGGGGATTATCATCGAGGCAAGACCAGCAGCCGACGGGCAGGTACGAGCGGTGCGGATCCGGACAGCAACCGGGGACTACACACGACCAGCTACCCGCATCATAGTTCTACCAACGAAGCCTCTCTGTGCACCGTCGTAGTACGGCCAAGCCGCACGGGGGGAGTGTTGCACACAGAGACTAGTGCCATGAAATAAGATATTACATATTTGTTATTTAAATTTGAAATGTTATTATTTACGTATAAATAATTATTATTTGTTTTACGCGGCGTGCCGCGGGATTGGGAACACAATAAACCTTTGCCCACCCGCCGGTACGCCGCCACTGTTGTTTGAATTTAGTGTATTTAGTGCCGCGGACAACAGTAGAAATAAACAAATGTCGTAGTCCGCGGCACCCATACAAAATTATCCCGCCAGTGTTACATTTCCTATCAAAAGGCCCTTCGCAGCACCCGCCACTGGCAAGAAACCCGCTTAGCGAACATTCCGAGATAACGAAATCACAAAAAACAAAATAACTCGAAAGAAAACACTGGCCGGATAATTCTTGTTACGGGATATCACGGGTCGCGATATTGACTACAGAATTCACTACTCGTGATATCCCCAATTGTTAATTTTAAGTATAATATTTAATTGTTTGTCTCCGCAAAACGGCTTCTGCCGCCTGTCAGCTCGCGACCGAAAAATGGCGCGATGTTGCGCTATCCGGCCGACAGGCGGCGCCGAACGCCGTGTCGCTTGGGGCGCGGTTAGGCCTGTAAACGCGCCCTGATTGGCACGGTGGGTGGTTTTGGGGTGGCGTGCGCTGGTAACGGCGCACGTCCACTCATCTTGAATAAATAGAAGCGCACCGCAGTATGGAGGTCACTTCTCGTCAAACGTCTCGTCTCTACACAACAAACTACATACTGCGGTGCACTGAATACACCTTAAGCAAGTGTTTCATTTTGCATCCCGCCTCATCCCTTGGAACCTCGCCGTCCAGCAGTCTTCTGCCCCGACCCCTCGGTCCGGTACCGGCTTTCGTATCCGTGTCCACCGACGGTTTGGAGCGAGTGTGAGGAACTCGATTTCGGTCGAGTGAATCCGCTCGTGCCCTAGCGAACTGACTTGAGGCGACCACTTTTTGTTTGGTTGGCAACAATGGTTGAAACCTTGTCAGAGTTATGGAAGTTGATCTCATTATTGAACGTAACCTTACAGTTCGCCGAACGATAAACAATGCAATTCGTTGCTACAAAGAAATGTATTAAGAGAAAAGCCCCAAGAAAACAACCGGCAGACATCGACATGGCAAATTTTTAGAGAATAAAAAATGAATTACGAAAAATATGTTTTTTTTTAATTACATAAAATAAAATGTATATCTAATAAAGTATTTGAATTTATTTTATTGCGTTATATTTATTGAAAAACAGGAAGAATTTATTTTTGAAACCAATTATCATTTTTTGTATGGATTTAGGTGGTTCCTCGGTTGGTCCGGTTTCAAACAGTGCGGGATTTTGGTGAAATAGATTACCCGGACTATGCGAGGCATTACTGTATTATACTTATAATGAAAATTAGGAATAATGAAAGGAAATCTAATGGAGCACGGTGTACAGGATTACGAAAAATTGCGAAATGATGAGTACGAGGAGAAAGGAAATAAAAATATACGATAGTATTTTAATACCATCAGAATTAAATATTGGCGTTACCATGTAAACCAAATTCCTAAAAATGATCCTATTATAATACTCGTCAAAGGAATGCAAAATAAAATGTATTAATGTAAACGAGGCGAGAGTTATGTCACGATAAAATAGTGTGGCTTTTAGTGTTGTCATGTCTATTTACTCCCGAGTTACACGGCGTAATGATAAAGTAACTGTATAAGTACTTATCAATAAATTGGACTTGTATATTCTCGGAGTATGGATATTGACGCGCTTAAGTCGATTTTAAAATTAATAAAATTTTAATAAATGGATTAATTAATTTAATTCTGGCGTCTCCTGTTGGGTTTTACTAAAAGGTATTTGAGATTCACCGTAATATAAAGTTGATCGCTTTTAAGAATGGAATAGTAAATGTATCAATTGGAAATATCACAGAATATATGTTCATAATTTGTCGAAAACGTATTCGATTGCTATAGCGAAAATGGAGAACGTGCTTCCCCGGATAGTAAAAGGTCCAGGATCGAATATATAAAGATATATTTTTTTCTGTATATCTTTCTAGTTGATTCATTTAATTGGTGCTGTTTTTTTATACCGATACCGTCATCATTGTCATCCCTTTATTCTGGGAGGATCCGGAGCCTAAAGTCTCGACAAGGCGCTGTCGTCTTCCACTGTCTTGCGCTGCTTCGATATTTGTTGACCAATCAATACCACTCTGTCTTCATACACTATTCTTTGTTCATTTCAGCTATCCCGGAGTTGCGAAGAAGATAACATCTTTGTAATAATTCTTTTGGCATTTTTAAGATGTGTCCAAGGGTGCACCGACGTTTGATCCCCCGATGTTTGATCCCCCTACAGTTTTCCCCCCGATAGTTAATCCCTCCGACAGTTGATCCCTCGGACAGTTGATCCCTCTGCCAATTGATCCCCCGAACGATAGATCCCCCAAAGCTACTTCAAGTACCTATTTATGTTCGTAAATATCAGCATCTGTGAATGTTATAAATAGGGTAGGATCAAATATATACAAATATTGCTATTATTACATATATTCCCAGATAATTAAGAATATTTTCATATTTTTAATAAATCGTTATTATGTTAAAATATTATTACTTGTACGAATTGTGATAAACCATTTTTAATTTATTGATTTTACATTTCAGTTCAGTTTTTAATTTTAATTGTATTTGTTTTTTAATCTGATAATATTATTTAAATTTTTATTATTAGTATAGACCAAAAAATAATATTAAAATTTTACAAATTCGCCGAATTCCATAAAACTTTTTATTCAAATTTTGAATTCCGAATTTTTTTATTTCGTCAAAATCAAACTTTCGTGTATAAGATAACATATTTGAAGGGATTTACTTTTTGTTTTTATTCGCGAAACTATATTTTCAATTAGTTATTTTGATTGTGTAAACTGCAAACATTAAACCATTGTATCACTAATGATTATTTTAAATATTTTCAATTTCTCAATAGTTTTTTAAAATAAATATATTAAATTATGCGCGTGCGTTAAAATGTCGATTAGATGGAGATGGGGCCTGTGTATCGTTTTAGCGCCGGAACGGTACATTGCGTAAATGTCTGATTGGATTTTTTTTTCAAATGCATTCCAGGCTAGGCAAGCCTATTTTAAGGCAAGTTGGCAAATAAATCATATTTCACAAACCAAATTAACTCATTAAATACTAGACAAAACACATTTTAAATACAAAATGAAAGTACCTACATACAAGGCAAAGGAAAAGTGAGAATATACAAAATCAGAGAATAAAAATACTAATGTGCAATACAATATGTATAAATAAAATATAAGCAGATAAGTGAAAAAATATAAAATTAAAAATTATAATAAGAGTTCACATAATGCAGTTGTATAAGAATCATTTAATAGTATATACCAGTTTATTGCAAGTAACTGCTCTACCTAATTTTTACAACTAATTTAAAACATTATTTCTAAAAGCTTAAATGTCACATGAAGTTTTTATATTATTTCCAATTTTATTATACATTTTGGGAGCTTGAAAAGTGAATAATCTTTGACCAAAAGTATCACACGTTTATTTGCGTTAATTTGATAGTTTATGTTGTACTGTGGTAGACTACATCATTTTATTGATAATAAATTATATCTTTACACTTGAAATATAGGTTTTACTAAAATACCGTAAATGAGCGCACAGCGGCCACTGCTGGCTAGCAACAAGTTACTAGAAGAATGCCCTCGAAAAGGATGTTACTAAATAGAACAAAAGTGAACGAATCGATTGTTTAAACGTGTTGTGTAATTGGCTGTTTAATTGGGTCACGGGAAATGTAAAATTTCACCACCTACGTCACAACACCTGTTACTGGGTAGATATTTATGAAGAGATTGCGTGCCGGAGTGTTATTTATGCGGAGTTCAGTACACAAATTAGCCCTCACGATGTGTGGGGCAAAAAATGTTACACGTCATTCCCTAATCCCATCGGCGCGGCGGGGTGTCGGGGGTGGCTCGGATGAATACCAAAGTTTAGACTGGGTTAAATTAGGGAAATCACACTGTATTAATAAGGCGCTAACGTGGGTCTACACGCAAACATCATTCTAACTGCAGAGATAAAACGAAACCCATCGCAGCATGGGAAATGTGTAAAACCTTCTCATCATTCCCCAAAAGACATTAATTTAGATACAGATTAAAGATTATTTTGTTTTTCATAAAAAGTTTTATTTAATTAGAATATGAAACGTGGACGATTTAGCAATAAGATATTTGTTTAGTGTCCAATAAATTAAGTATTTAATGCTTGTCCCCGAGATTGCGGAATAAGTGCTTAGTTTAATTCAAAATATTGAAATAATTTGGATGTTGATGTATTTTGTACACAAATATATATCTCGTCATGATCAGGGCATGGTTTCGAACTCACCCAGGAGAGCGACACCTAGCTACACTACTGGGGGACGGACAGCCACACGTAGCAAAACTTGGTCTCAGGGACCCGTTCGCTTCGAACTTCGAGATAAAGATTCCACGGCATATGCATATGTTGAATATTCAACACTCATTTTGGCACAAGTCACTCTTGAAGGGTGGATTACCTATTTGAAAGAAAAAGAAGAAGAAGAAGAACACTCATTTTCTAGTAACCTTTGTAACTTTACTACAATAAATTCAGTGTAAACATCTAAGTAAGATTCTTCCAATTCTTCAGTGAAAGTGACAGTGTACAAAAGGAGATTATCTTGGGCATAACTTCGGGTCGAGGAAGACCTGGAAGAATGCCACAACTGTGGATAGATACATTGTATCTGACTGGAGTCAGCTGTGAGGGTGACCTAAGACCGGGACTTATGCAGCTGCATTACGTGTCGCGACTTATCTGCTACGCGACGTCACTACATGTCAAATGAATAAATATGTAAGTAAAGTGTCTTTGTTAAGTCATCACGATAATTCTATTAATATTTAGCTTATAGTCATAGTAAACTGGAATCGTTTAATTCCAAACCCCTCTATAATGGATTTTTTACAAAATCCATAAATCATGAGAAACGTTTGTAAACAGAATTTTCATTTAAATGGTTCTATAGATACGGTGTATGCATCAATACTACAGGAAATGCAGAAAAAAATATAAATGTTTCCGATTTTGAGAATTCACAAAATTTATTGCCACTTTATAGAGGTGTTTGAAACTTAACAAGCGTATTTTAGGAGTTTGTCGCTTACATTATTTGATCTTCTTTGATACAAGCCAGTAGAATATTGAGCTGTTTGGAAGTTAAGTCCTCGATTATAGAGGATTTTGACACGAAACTTAAACTTGTTTTTGTTTGTTCCATTACTTAAATTATTATTTGTGGTCAGTATTTGAACCGATCGCAAATATATTTTTTGTTAGTAAAACTGCATTCAAATATACATTTTTTGTTTTTTTTTATTATAGAGGGGTTTGGAAGTAAGCAACTCATTTATTAAGACATAATCATATCAATTTATTTATAATTTATATAATTAAGCCACGGTTATATGATGATATGATGAACATTAATACATAATTAAAGGGGTTATATTGTTGACATTTAAGATTTCTTATACTGTTTTCATTTGTTACTTGCTCCGTAAATTTGCATTTCTATTCCACGAAAATTGTGCTATTATAACTAAGATAGATATCGTAATAATTAAGATAATAGACCAGGGAAACATACCCCACGAGGTATATTTATTCATATTATACTATTATAGATGTTAACAGCTCAATTGAGCATTTTACATGAAATATTATATTGTATGTATGTATGTTGAACCTGCTGTTGAATTAGTTAGCACATAAATAATTATAAAAGCCATGAGTGTAGATTTAAAGGAATAAATATATTATAAAAAGTAAGTATAAATAAAATCAATAAATATATGCTTCAACGATAAATGAAGATAGAAAAAAATATTACTTTAGCAAAACATAGAAACACTATTCAATAGTCTATTACAATAATGTAACTCTACTGTAATCACGTAACCTTAGAACAACAGGGTATTATCTGACGTTTTGGTGATGATTAACTTTTTTGTATCAAAATTATAACAATAATTTTCTCTTAAAACTGTATTGCAAAATTTAATAAAAATAAATTATCAATTAATTCTGGCGTCTCCTATCGGATTTTACTCAAAGGCGTTGGAGATTCTGTTAATATAAAAAAGATGGCTTTCAAATTATGGAACGACAGATGTATCAATTTAAAATTGTAACATATCATTTCGAAAGTTTGTCGTCAACTCACTGTGTTGGTGTAGCATAAATTTTTAATGCATTTCCCCGAATAGGAAGAGATTCAAGTTTGAATCCAAGTAGCAACAACAATATTTTTTGTTTTTATATGTATATTTTTCTAATTAATACATTTAATTTGTATTAAAATTAATATTATGTTGACAGACAACTACAGAATTACGAGTATGATAACAATGTTCCATGGATTTAATAACGTAGCAACGTGCATTGTCAAAGGCTTTTATAAATTCTGTATACCAAGCCTATATTTTATTGGTGTATAACTGACTAATAATGTTATAATATAAAATTAATTTTTTTATAGTTTATTTTCCTATAATGAAGCCATGCTAGATTTATATTATTATATCCCTGTGAGCGGCTATCAACGGCCGATATCGGCTAGTGGTGACCACTACGCGGCCAGGGCTTTCATAAAATCTATATTTTAATGCATAAATCCCTCATTATATTACTTTAACGATAGTGTATTGTACACCCTTATTATATTTCTTTAGATGAAATATGGATTTTACGGAAGCCCTGACCACGCAGCGATCACCACTAGCCGCATAGCGGCCACTACGGGCCGCGAAGTGTCCACAATAGTCACCCGCAGGGTTCTGTATTGCCTTCCTAGAATTGAACAAACGGTATTCATACGTATCAACCTTGAATTATATATATTTAATAGATTTTCTCCGTCATTCAAAACTGAGATCACTTTTACATAAATAACTATTGAACAAACGTGAACATTACAAACATAATATATTTGACAGTGCAACGCGATGATACAGATCATGTACAGATCTAGCAACGAAGTGCAATCATACAGTAGGATATATCGCGCACAAGTTAGAAAATTTGTTAGTACACATTTTAAAATTAAATATATTATATATCTATCTATTCACTTATTTTAATAACACATTTTTTTGATAGCATTATATTACTTGCAAATAATTTATTAAACTATCCAAAAAAATATTTTCAGGATCACCCTAATTTAACAAGATTAAAATGCTAATTTTTCTGCAAAAGGCTAGTTAATTCACAAAGTAAATATGTGATTAATCTTAAAAATTTTTGATTGACTTTTAATTAAGCAAGTCAATCAAACATTATACGAATAATTATATTACCAAATTATTATGAAAAGCTTTTCATATGTACAATAAGTATTTCATGATTTTAGACATTTTCCCTACATTATATTTTAATAATATGATCAATGATCATCCAATGCCTCTGTCATCATCTTCTTCGTGTATATATATTTATAAGGAAAATAATGTTCTATATGGGAGTGAAGTGTTAATATTTTTTGAAATACGGCTATTGCCTAATAATGTATATACAGACTATATTATTTTATAGGAAATACGTACTGTACTTCACACGCGATAACACTATACTGCACTGTAAGGATTCTGTGTCGAGACAACCCGGGAATTTATTCCCGGGAATTCAAAGATTATTCGTTGTCTCGAGTCCCGGGAATTTAAAAAAAATATCCCGGGACTCGAGACTTTACGATTCAAATTTCATTTAATATATCCTACATTTATTTTTTCAAAATAAAATCTGCATAGTCGAAAACAACCCATGCCCGGTTTGTATACAAGCAGGTAGCAAGCGGAAAGATCGGCAAAATGACTCGATTGTCCTTTTCATGTTTCGTCGGCACTCGGTAGTGATTAAAAAAATCATTTCACATTTACCAATCAACAAAAATATTTTTAAGGAGACAGATAATGATTTATTGTAACGAGATATTATATTGTCTTTGTAGTAAAAGCTTTCGTCGCTATTTGTAAAATGTCAAATGAAGATAAAATATTTTGAAAAATTTACCCTCGATTCTTTTCGGCATGTAATTACAAATACGATGCACGTGTTATTCCAAAAATAATTGAAAAGAATTCTCCTCGGGTTGATTTTATTTGTAGAAAGTATCAGTTTGTATTTTGACTTTAGCCAAATTTGCAATGTCGTTCACAGTACGTACAGGATCATTTTTATTATTCAACTATTTTCTTTATTAATTACTTTAGCCCATAATGGATAAAAATCAATCCAAAGTGTGGAAACATTTCAAAAAGAAATCAACCTAATGTATCCACTGTCCAAAGCAAATCTCTTGTAAGGGGTCAAACACAAGTGGGTTGGGAAGACACTTAGAAAGAATTCATCAAATTCACATCGATAAAAAAACTCCGGAATCGACCGATATAGGATGCTCGAAAAGTCCGAAGAGAATCAAAATAAGTCAGCCATCATTATCAAATTACGTTAAAAGAAAATCACTTTCTGAAATTGTCTCCCGGCTAGCTGCTGAAGATGGTATCTCTGTGAAGGCTATAACAAATAGTGCTTTTATTCGTGAATCCATCGAACAAAAGGGTTATACGCTGCAGAAGAATCAGTCGGATAGCATTAAATTAATAAAATAAAAAAGACATTATTAGCAAAATAAATAATCTTGAAGAGTTGGGTGTTCACTTCGGCTTAACTATGGATGAATGGACGAGTTTACGAAATATAAGGTATTTTAATATCGTCATTCTTAGTGAAAATAATAAAAGTCTCGAGTCCTGATGAATTCCCGGGGCTTTAAAAATGTGGGTCTCGAGTCCCGGGAATTGAAAAAACCCGAGACTTCAGAATCCCTAGTCCCGCTGTTATTACTCGCATTTTTAACACAGATTTATGTATGTTTGTTATATTATCTTATAAATTTATGTAAGATAATATTGAGAAATATCAAATTCTCCGAAATCTATCCCACTAAGAACATAATTACTTATATTCATCAGTGTACAGTTGAATACATTAATCAGCTCATAGTAAAAGTTTCCACTTCTACATATATAAAAAACTGCACGGCTAGATTCACGCCGCATATCTGGCATAATAATTATCAAGCCTCAATGCAGCCGCATTCGTAGTACAAACGAATTATATTTTGGTCACGAATTTCCAGGATTTTGTCCATTTTTCATTTTTCAGTATTCGTAACGAACGGCCATTGTTGCATTTCATTATTTCATTGTTGCCGTTCACAATTCTGCGCACGCTTCTCGAAAGGAATGCAGGGGAGGATTTTTTCTGTATACCGTATACACACTTTCTTTCTAAAATTGAATCCGCACTAGACGAGTAGTAGTTTCAGTACATTGGTACTACTCGGATAGGGTGAGCGTGATTTATGTTCATAATCACTAATTAATATATATTTTTTTTGTATGAGTTTTTGCTGCGTTTCGTACAACTAAATGAATATATAGAAAAACATAGGATAGATTCTAGTAGTATTCCTATGTAAGGCTCGCGAGATTATATAATATTGAAATAATACTCTTTTACCTCAGAGATTTCATGGTTATTTAGCACATACGTCGGTTGGTCATATTGCTCTAAGTGTTATTGTCATATTGCTCTAAATATTATATAACTAATGACAACTCACTCTGTGATAATTCTGTATCGTACGTTACAGGAGTTTTGAGAAAAAATAAATGTCACATATATGCAAATAAAACACATGTTTTTTTATTCTACTCGTTTAATTTACTTGAGACGCATTTCCCCTTGTAATGGCATTATCAATCTAAAAACAACTTGTATTTATAACTATAATGGTGAACAGCTATACAATTTTATTTGCATGAGATGAAAAGAAACAACATTATTCATTGAAATTCTGAATAGAATTCTTCAAAATGTATGGAGATCCTCAGAATTCCAATGAATAATGTTGTCCCTTTTCATCTCAAGGTAATAACATTATACAGTTGTCCCCCATTATAGTTATAATACAAATTGTCGGGTTAAATTGTAAGATTTATAATGGCCTTACAAGGCGAAACGCGTCTCAAGTAAATTAAACGAGTAGAATCAGAAAACAAGTGTTTTATTTTCACATATATGATTATGGAGTACTACAAACTTACCTCGGAAGAAACAGTAAAAATTGCTGTCCTTGTACACGCACCCTTAGAATGTGTAACGTCCTTTGTGTACAAATTATAAATTGTAATGTATATTAAACATTATTGTAACTGTAACCTAAGTAGATTAAAAGCAAACATGGAGTTGTGAGTTTAACATTCTTGTAATAATTGTAATTAAAATATACGAGTACTTATATTATGGAAGGTAATATTTCTTATATCTTTGAACTTTGGCTTAAAATTCGTTACTCTACAATATATCGATCATGACTCTATCAACCATTTTACCAGATATTCTAAGAAAGCTTTTCTAGGCGAGTAATATCCATGACGACACCGAATGAATGAACCGGCCTGATGAAAAATTCTTGTCTTAAAAGAGGCGGGCATATACACAATTTTGCAGTAAACTATTTTTTGAATTATTCAGAAGAAAGTATCCGTGTGGTCAATGAAGAATGTACTGATTCACTCTAGTCAGGTATATGAATTTCGGATTGCAAATTATCGCAATTTTCAATGCAGTGTTAAATTATCTGAAATTAGTATAAGATGTAAAATTTATTTTCGCATAATATTAGATGTAAAATTTTGACAAAGGTTCGGTTCGTTATAACGAGAACTTTTGTACGAAAGAAAAATGAATTCTAATAACGACGGTTTATTTTTAAAAGGGTCGGCTCGAGTAGACCGTACTTGGGATTTTTTATACCTTTCTAAAGGTTGAGGGCCAAAACGTTATTGTGCCCATGTAAAAAATATATTTTTAATGTTTTTTGTCAAAGGTGATTTCACTCGTGGGAGTTCGCGCTGACCTGGCGTAGAATGTGGTTAATTTATTTTGTGTTTTATCGGGAATTTTATTTTTATACATTACGTTTCGTACCACTTTATTTAACATATTATTGAGCTAACTTAAATATGATGTAACGAAATAAGTAGAAAACTTCGTCAATATGGCTCATCAAGCTTACAAATTTAAAGGTTTTTTTTTAATGAAGAATAATAAATCTGGGGTAAGTACCCACCCACGCAAAACAATTTTCCCTGAGATTTTATGTTCACGACTCCATTTATCTGAGGGGAGATGATAGTCGTAAGAACTAAACAAACAAATCCATTAGGTTTTAAGTTTTCATCATAGTATGAATTGCTTTCCATTTCTTAAAAATTTCTTAGATAAATAAAATTTTATAGAGAATTTTAATATATAAATAGAACTAACTGCGAATATAATAGCTGGAATAAATTAATTTTTTTATTAAGTGTTCTCCAGGCGATACATTTATATTCATGACTGTATTTAAAGAAAAATAGATTTATTAAGAACTTATTGTGAAGTTGTAATTATTCAGAACATAGGTCTATGATATTTTAAATACTAATAAATACATATAATTGGTATTTAAAAATCGATTTACAAATAAAAATTAAAATATTTAAATAATTATAAAAGTAGTTAAAATTTTAATTAACGCACCTTTGAAGTTTGTTGTAGGTATTCCCCTCATGACTGACTTGGTACGTGTTTAAATGTAAATTTAACAAAGCCATATTTTTTAACGCAATTCTCGTCGTCGTAAAATGCAATTAAAACACAATATGTATGTTTATACGCAATTTTAGGCCAATATTGACGAGAAATAAATGTTCCAGAAAACACAAAATAAATATTCAAATTATTGTATCGTTTAGTATTCTGACAAATTTACCTTCCAAGTCAAATAAGCCAAGGAATGTTTAGGAACGTTTAATAAAATTAAACTAATGTAACGTTTAGTAGTAATTAGAATATATAACTACAATAAACTTTATTGTAAATCCTTTACGTTGTACGAGTATAATGTGTCTACTAAGGACATTACAAATGTTAACAATAATAAAATATAAATATTTATTTTATGAAAAACGTAGATTCGATTTCGTTTATTTTATCATCTGAATCAATTTATTTATCATACTTCCCTTACAATAAAATAAATATGAAATAATACGATAGCGAAAACGTAATAATATAAATCTATACTATAACTCTTAAAGTTTGTCCTTCGGTTTGTATATTTGTCTATCTAGTTAAAAACTCGCGAGTGGGACACTCGGTGATAAGAAATTTACGGAATAATTTGCTGTAAATTTGTAGACTAACGCAACTATTTTCAGTACACAATGTCAATTTCATCCCGACCTACGGTCATTTTAAGAATCCATTTAATTTGGTACAAATTTAGTTATACAATTAATTTCTAATATCGTAAATTTGAAATTGTAAATCTTTTGTTACTGAAAAAAAAAAATATGTTACCTATCTATTACCTAGATAAGAAACTTACTTACCATCACGCCGTTTCTCCGCGGGGGTAGGCAGAGTGGATAGTGTGTTCTTGATTGTGATTCTATGTTATCGCGGCACTGCTCTCACAACTCCTTTTGATCTCGTAAGGATTCATATTTAGTGATCATATATAAAAGTATTGATGAGAGAAACCATTACTTTAACAATGATTGTAATATTTGTATTTATTATCTTTATTTTATTAACCACTTAATTGAGTTTAAATACATCTACCGGTTTCGAAATATACAATTTTCTTCTTCAGGATGTCATAACTCAAAACAAAGATAATAAATAAAAATATGAATTTTAACCACAAAGTAAATATTGCTAATTTTAAAAATATAATGATTGTAATTGTGATTGTGAGATTTTTGTTCGATTCTAACAATTGTTGGTAAATGATTATTCGTAATTAGAAGAATTACTGGTACACTGGAAACTAAATCTACCACAGTTAAACGGCAGTGGTCAATTATCGTGACAATCGACTACCAATAACATAATCATAGCTCATCGCTATTTAAAATAATATTGGCGTGGTAACCAGTTTTATAAACAGTTTGATCTTGACGCTTAAAGAAAATTTATCGTAACAGCTCTAATTCTTTTGTCTATTTCACCTTCCCGTCGCTAGAGAATTCCACTCCGAGGTACTTAAATTTGTCGACTTGCTTTAGCTGAGCCCCATGGATTATTTGATATATTGGGTTGATGCAAAATATATTTTTTGTCATTCCTTTTAAATGGATCATATTCTACCCGATTTTTTTAATCCTGTCAACTTCATTTGTGTAACAACCCCAAAAAAAAATTACCAATAGCCGAGAAAAAAATTAATTTGCGACATTGTATGAATTTAAAAAAATACAAAAATAACGCAACTATAGCGACAAACAATATTTATTCAGTGTATGGTGAAAATGTCTTATAAACTCAAATGACTAGATGTTGTTTAGGATGGTTTCATTTGGGGAATTTATCACTGAAAGATGAACCACGCGCATGGACGTCAATGACGAGCAACGCCAGTCAATGATGGACGCAGACCCTCGACTGACCTCAAGAGAATTTGCAGCTATAACTAACAATTAAAATTATGTAATTGACTAAATAAATACAATTTAAATTAATCAACTAAAAAGATCTGTTCATCGAAAAATTATTTTAATTGCTTCCGGGATTCAAACCTGGATTTTTTTCTTCCCGGGAAATGCGTTATTATTCCGCTATATCACTCAAGTATATTATTTTCTAGAACTTTTCTATCAATTATTCAATTTTTAAAACAATCAACTTTATATTGCGTTGAATCTCAATTACATTTGAGTAATACACACTAGGATACTCCAGAACTAAATCAATTAATTTTAATAATTTTGGATAAACTTTGATACAACTTACAAAATAAACATTGTTTTTTAAATATTGAAATCTTTTTATTATAAAAAACGGAAATTACTTTCGCATCAACCTATCAGGTTGTTATTTTTTAAAATTTTTGAGTAAATCTTCGAAAACACATGAATACTGATTCACGAATGAAGGGAGGGGGTTTTAAAGATAAAACGGGGGACATTGAGTGATCTTGCGGCGCTCCCAAGTCCAGAAGACAAATGATCATTCGGGTAGCAGGATGAGAAGAAACAATACACCGCAAATGTATGGGAGGATTTTGAAATGTCGGCGGCGAGGTTGATACCTTCGCAAGCAACTGGTGCATTATTTATGGCTGAGGGAAGTAATAGAATATTTCATCCGCTCGTTTGTTGTATGTGGGGTGGCACACGTAAAGAACTAACGATGTATAAAAAATATGAAAATATTCCGCTGGAAACAGTCAGGCATACAAAATACAAATTAGATCCGAAATGAATGGTAACAATTAATTAAATAAGTTAACATAGAGAATACGCAAATTTTCCAGTAAAAATTGTCACAAAAACTACATTACAAAATCTTGTAATATTTTTATATACTCTCACCTTTACAGGTAGCTAAAATATTTTTATATTGAATGCGAAGATTTTGGAGTTGCTTGGTATCGATCCCGATAACTCTTACATGTAAGCACGTACATATTATATTTTTTTAGAATTAATGCATTAATTTATATTTTTGATATTCTATATTATTTATACATTCTTGACATCAAATTTTAATATCAAAATTTTATTTTATTTAAAAATAGTTACCCCTGTCAAACATTGTAACAAGCAAGTTAATAAATACCGTTAGATATTTTTAAACTAATACTTTCTCGTTATTGCTTGACTCCTCGATAGTGAGATAGTAAAATATTTACCATGATTTTTATTTTGTTTATTTTATTGATTTTATGAATATTTTTTCGAACAAGTAAAACGTAGCGGTGTGATGCATGTGTCTGAGATATGCAGCGAGTTAATGTTAACTGCTATATAATGACGCGATCCAATTCATTAGTTGGATGAAGATGTTGTATGAGAGACGAAGAGATAGAAAGTTGGAGAAACGCGGGAAAGGGGATTTATTACTTGGCAAATCAGATCTGATCACTGAACATAATAAAGCCATTCATTATCAATCAACATTCATTTCGACACTGAATTTAATTCAATTAATATTTCGACTCTAGTAGAACCAGTTTTATATATGAAATGATGTACCTTCTTCTTAGGACAACGAATTGGTTAAACATTATAGTAATAATTACTATTACTATTAATCTATCGACCATGAAAACATACGTATTTACAACACATGTACTTAAAAAAACTAAAATTTGTATTTTTTAGTACCTACTACAATAATCAATAAAGGTAGTTACTTGTCCGGTATACCTGAACTACTGAATAATAATTAATTAACTGATACAAATTAAATGAATAAATTAGAAAGAATCCATTTATTGAAAAAATATTTAGTTGCTACCGGGACTCTAACCTGGATCTCTTTCTATCCGAGTAAACGTATTACCAATCCACTAAAGCAACCAATTACAATAGGAAGAGGTCCAGGTTCGAATCTCGGTAGCAACCTAACATTTTTTGGATAAATTTGTTTTCTAATTGATTAATTTAATTTGCATCAAAAATATCACAGAACTATTTTTTGAAATTGCAACAATAAAAACGTGCTTTCATTAAAAACATAATCAACTAACTAAATCAAATATACGAAAACAAGTTAAAATAAATTTCAAATGTTCATGCGTTCAAACATAAATATTCGAAATATCGTATAAAATTTTGTGAACGATGATAAAGAAAATAATACATAAAATATGTTTCAGATATCTTAATAGCCAAAATAATGTATCAGCCGAAGTTAAATGAAAGCAGAAATACTGCTGTAGGATCTTTGGCAATAATAATTCGGAAAAAAAAACGATATATAACGAATTTTAAAAAGGGGGAACAACGTAACGATATATTGTTGAGTTGTGTATAACAGATAAGACAATGAATTATATGTTTAGGTGGTTTGATCTTGACAGGATCCACTAAATTTTGTAATAGACCTGATAAGTTTGAGAACATACGGGTTATAAAATATTATATGTATGTACATAAGTATGTCAGAATGAAATTAGATAGGTCTTATTTATTATTATCCTTAGTATTCTTATTTGATAATACATACATACATACAAAATTAAATGTATTGTTCCTTTTCTAATTACACATCATCATCATCATCATCATCATGGGTACTATCCTTTCTCAAGTAGGAGTTTTTGCCGTTACTGTATATATTCACAGGTAGTCCTCCAGTTATGAACATGCATTTTAATCAGAATTTTCTCCCCATTTTCTTCGCGATCTTCTCTGAGTTACGCTCCATGGAGTTGATTATTCAG
This sequence comes from Eubasilissa splendida, assembly GCA_031772225.1. NCBI lineage: Eukaryota > Metazoa > Arthropoda > Insecta > Trichoptera > Phryganeidae > Eubasilissa > Eubasilissa splendida. The sequence goes on along the minus strand of CM062851.1, from coordinate 22,840,639 downwards.
TGCCCATATGTAAGTGAGTACCTTGAAAAAGGCGTTCTTTGGACTTATCCAGCGTTCACTCTTTACTGTAGATATCTGGTTCGTCATAAACTTGCAGTTTATGGTTCTTCTTGATTCTCCACTGCCCATTTTCTCTGTGTAGCTCTAATAAAATTTCGAAGTATCTTTCTCTCCCAGATATTTAGTTTTCTTCTGTTAGGGTTAAAGCTCACGTTTTGATACCACATAATACTATTTATATAATATTATGATAGTTTTAAAATTGATAATTTCTGACTTAAGACCAATATTTTTATTTTTATATATTCTGTTTAGCGCATGATGATATTTGTTAACTTGGGTATATCTTGATTTTAACTCTTTTTCATTGTATTAGAATTGTTAACGCTCGTTTCGAGATATTTGAAGTTCTCAACTACATAGATGTGATATCTATCCACATGCTCCTCCTACTTGCTGTATTGTCTTCAAGTCATTGCCGTGATCATTTTATCGACATTTATTATTATTGCATCTTCCTTTTCTAATAGAGTGAAGGCTTTCTCAACATCCCTCTTACTTCTGCCTGTTATGTGTAAGTCATCCGCATTTGCCAAACATTGTATTTTTCTGTTAAGAATCGTTCCTGTACAGTCAACAGACATATTTCTAACAGCATTTTCTGATGTTATTTTGAATAAGATTGCTAACAGTAAATCGTCCTGTCTTAATCCAGCCTGAACTTGAAAACTATCGGTCAGTTAATGTTCAATTCTCACTTTACTTTTATTGTTTTTAGTCATTTTAAGAAGACTTGTGCGGTTCATCAAAATTAAAATATTTTTTTCTTTATTTAATCATAGAAGAAAACTACAGAACCACCAGGTCCAAAATCTAAATGACCCAGAATATTATAAATAGTTCTTAATTCATAATTATTTTCAGATTTTATTTCATTTATAAAAAGTAAGTTATCCAGATTCTAGATGCAAACCACTCCGGGGAAAACTTATAAATTAATGCTTTTCACACACGACTGACGTGTATTGAATATCGACTGCGAGTTTCTCGCGGGGATTTCAGTCATATATAAAATACCTATAGAAAACGAAAAAATGTCTGGCATTCTACGAATGGAACGCTAGAAATATTCACGGGAGAATTTCGCAAATAAGCAGATAGATATGCACACCATAACCGAGCCACGTTCAAATATTCGACAGGCTTCAAAAGTAAATCGCGAATCTCGAAACTGGAAAAACAATCTGAATCATCTTCCGTTCAATTACTTAGTTAAAAAGGTTTCAACACTTTAAGTGTTATTAAAGGTATATTCAAGTTGTTAACAAATGGAGTAAATTAAGATTTAATTTGAAAAGTGATCCTAAAACATAATTGAGAGATTCCCGGAAAACAACATCCTTTTTCAACCACTGTAATGGTTTACATTTTGTTTTATTGATTTTGGTAGCGTAACAAATAATTGTTACGAGTTCGTGTAAAACTTATGATTATTAAATTAACTTTATAATAACACCAGAGACAGTTATGTAGGAGGATAGGAAATGTGTATTCAAGTTTACAAAATACCCCTATTTTAGGAAGGAAATACAGAAAAAATGAAAATCAATATTGTATAATAAATTTTAGAAAAATACATAGAAAAAATCTATAGGTATATTGAAAAAATATAGCCATCATTGAGATTTGAACCCAGAACTTAGCATTAACCCATATAGTATTAGATTGGGCTATGCTGCCATATACAGAATCACCAAATTTTATATACATACGTTTGCTAAATGAGGTATCTATTTTTTCAAAACCTTTGAGTACATACAACCTTTTGGGTGGCGTTAGGGCTTCGCGCTAGAAATCGTAACTTCAAAACTAAAATGCGATTTCAGACTATTATATTGTCTATTTGTATTGTTTGAGTAATGCCAGTGATATCATATTGTGTATCATTCGAATATCTAAAATAATAAAAATGGTGCCAAAATACAAATGAATGATTATGTAAAAAATTACATCAAAATTTCTCATTTAACTTTTCTTATAATATTTTTAAAAACGTTTTTAATTACGTAATTAATATAAGGAAATAATCTGTCCTATATTCATACGCATACATACATTTATTTCATTAATCATTAAATGGTGGCTAATAAATTCAATTTTTAGATATAAAAATCGATATTTAATATTATAAAAATAATTGAAAAAGGATCAAATAAATTTATTTTATTTAACTCATTTTACGCCATTTTAACATATGTATCTTTATGGTTATTTTAAAAAAAAATTATATTCAAATAAAATTTATTCAGTGAGAAATGTAAAAAAACTTTTTAAGTAAAATTAACTAAAAATAGAGTGTCCGATAGAAATAAGTACCAGAAAGTTATAATAATGTTTACTCCTTTAATCTCACTCCCCTATCTAAATGTTATTCATAGATATTGTTACACTTGAATTATTACTAATATTATCACATATTCTGAAAAATTTTATATTTATTATTTTTCAAGGAAGCAACACTGTGATAGATAACTTTGAAATTTATATTACACTATAAAAATATACAAAATTTAACATACCCACTCAAGATTCTTTTGAAACTCAAGCTTTTATAGTATGTAGTTCAATAACATCATAGCGAAATTATTAAATAATTGAGGATCCAAGGTATGCGGGTTTCTACCTGATTTTACAATTTTCGATAGTGGTTAGAAGGCTTTGGCTGGGTGCACCCTCCTTGAATCGAAGCACCCCTCGGCGGTCTTCAGTCAGTGCTTGAAATCTTTAAGTGCGGTCAGAATCAAAAGTACAAAAAAAGACGCTTTGTTCGGTTTGACCGCATTTATAAGTGCTGACCAATCATGCGTATGTTTTGGTGAAAGGAGTTCTGTACAGTCAGACTTTTCCTGGCAACAACTTATATTTCAATCATTTCAAAAAATGTATTCTCGTTTTCTTTTATACACATTTTATATATAATAACATAGAGAGTTGTTGTGCTGTTTATGGGATTTTTAGGATTAGGATTAACTACGGATTTACGGATTGTTTTTAAAAAACCGTCAAAATTCTGCGCAATCATCTACGTATTACTAATGGAACCGAACAGATTTGGATTGGAGTTTTTCAAATGAATTTTTTAAATATACAAATAATATATAATATTCCGAGTCTAGTTAATCAGGCTTTCCGCGATTCAGATTAGAATAAAATTATGAATTGTAGTTTGAGAGTAGAGGAAAAGGGATGCGTTTGTTTTATGTAAGTCCTAAATGATAACGATTTGTGAGGGTGCGATATCTGGAGGGGGGTGGAGTGACTAGCCTCAGCATCCTAGAGTGCAACTGAATAAAATTCGGATAGTATTAAATAGATATTTATATATAGGAGAAGGGGGTGGGTTGGCCTGGGGTAGGGGTTGAGTGCTTGTACTTTGCGCAGAGGACTCACCATGCAAAATTTATAACAGATTGAATTCATTATAATACATATTTATGTCAGGGCGAAGAGGTGGGATAATCAGGGCGAGAAGGGAAGATGCTGATGTTTTGCGCATGGTCCTGAAGAGTAACTAAACAAAATTTGATTTAGATCGGTTAAAGGGTGTAGTATTATATAGAGAAAAAACAATCAATTTTATATATAGATATATTCAAGTTGGAAATTAAATTCTATAAATTATATTATGAAACTTATACGTCTCAAGGTATAAAGACCTCATCGTTTACCGTAACACACAAATGTTTATAGATTTTCAAATATTTTATTATCCTTGGATAAGGCGATATTCACTGTAGTCACTACGAGTTAGTGCCAATAAGCCATTTTAAATAATTGTTACGTAATTTTTAGAAGAATTATTATTCTTTTTCCCAAGGATATAGTCATATTATTTATATTATAGCGCTAACAACGAGCGAGAAACGGATTATTGTATTTTTTCGTCGAGTAACTTAAATAAACTTTATTGAAAGATGATGACATAGGCTCTAACTGTCGGAGCAAAATTGATTTATATTAACGTGTTCTGAGGGTATTTTTTTACGGAAAGTAGAGAGTCATGCTGCAAATCATTCCCGAATGAAAAAATGGAGGAAGATTTGCAGCATAACGCTGGGTACGTACGTATATATATATGCGCGAACGTAAACAGGTTTATCGATTTTTTTATCAAAACATTGTATTTCATCACGATTCTTAATATGGCGAGAGAGTATCCCGCTATTATTATTATTATTATTATTATAATGATAAAACTATTTTTCATGCAAGTCAAAAAACGGTATTTAAAAAAAACAAATGAAGGAAAAAGTGTAAAGTACAAAAATTTCGATAGATCCCTTTGCCATAACACCGCCGATATATGTTTCTCAATAAATATTCTGAAGAATTTAGCGGCCAGCCGTTCACGTAACTTTTCCTATAATATTCGGGAAATATATATTTGTAAAAAGTGTACTAACGTAGTACACAAAACATTAAAAATATTCTTTTAAACTTTTAATTGGATCATTCCAACAACTTATATTCAAATAGTTTTCTCATTTAAAATAATTTCTCCAGTATATTTATTATCAATGAATAGTTTTCACCGTGGAGCTCGTACGCGGAATGATTTTTATTATACACGTGAAATAAATTATATTCAGACGGTTCCAGTTAGAGAGTTATTATAATTAATGAATAAAACGAATAAAATATAATAAATTGTAGGTGTGATTTATTAAATGGTTAAAAATTCAAACATAACATATTATTGGATGCTTGAACTATTACTCAAATGTAAGATAATTAAATTCACGTGGAACTTAATTGTGTGATTTTTGTCAAATATAAAGTGCATTAAATTACCTCTCCTAACATTCTTGGATTCCTTCATATGGGTTACCGGGATTTTGCTATCTTTCTAGTTGATTAATTTAATTTGTATTAAAAATACCACAGTGTATTCAAGTGTATATTTAATGATATTAATAATAAAAAATCTCAAAAGTCATCGGTATCAATAGTTACGGAGTTAATAGTTCGTATATTTGAAACACAACACTAATGATATCATATAGTTGCATAATTTTTTTTCAGTAGTGAGAGTGAAATATTAAAATCTAAAGTGGAATGGCTGTTCTGGTGTAACATGTGATTGGTATTTATGTCTAGGAAGAGAAATTCAATAATAATAACAATAGGGTTCTTAACCGATTAGTAACTATTATATATGTATACTATCAAAATGTATAGCACTCTCAATTGTGCAATGTTATGTATGGCATTCTCACTCGCAATTTTTAATTTTTTTTAATATTCTATTTGATTTTTTTTAAATAGAGATTCGTACGCAGAATACGTATTACATCAATATTCATACTATTTTCAAACTTATCTAAACGCTTGTGCTATGAAAAAGGACTAACTTTATAGCCTTCTGGAACGAGGCTCGAATCCCCGACCACTAGATAACCTAGACGAGAATCGTATCCAGTAGACCACAAGCACGTCAATTATTTATCACACCAAATAAAATATAATAAATTATTGTAATAAAGAAAGAAAAGTATAAAATATTTTTTGTAGGTAACTATTATAAAAAGCTGATACAGTAACTTACTAAACTTAGTAAATGTTTAAAGACAAAACGAAAATGACGTAGTATAGCAATCAGCAATTTACACTCAATTGTCGATAACAGTGAAATTGAAGAGCTTTTCGATAATAATTCAACTTAAATACCAATAATATAAATAGCCATAATATTATACTGGGCAATTTAACCACAATCGTCTGGTGGGAAGGCCTGAATAAATATGTATAACGGGCAGAGGGCGCCATTATTGCAATTTCTGGAATCTTCTGATTATGGGTAATTACTATGAGATATGGTATCATAAACATTCAACACGAGGAAGAATCCAATACTGTAACATTTAAATATTTAAAATGTGTGAATAAATGTTATCTTTATGGAAATATTTGGATAGAAATAGAGTGAAGCTTTTATAAAAATTAAGTTTTTGTTTATGCTGAACGATTTTCAAAATCATTTTTAAAATGTGTTTTAAATAAAAAAAATTAGGTTTTCTTATAAAAAGAGTATTATATAAACTAAGTGTACATATTAAATAATTTACTTATTATCCACTAACATTCGTCATTTTTTATAATCCATTTTAAAATATTACATTGATATTTAAAACACTATAAATAAATAATTTAAATTTGCTATAATTTTAAATTGCTTATAATATAATTGAACAGTATTAAAAAGAAAGATATCCAATAAATAAATATATTACTGATTTTATTAACAAATATTTCGCTTGTCAGCAATGTATTGTCATTGCGCACAAATATAGTATTCTTACAAATTGTCTTATTTTACGTTTGTTGCCGCGAACAAAATTATGTAGATCCTTCTTCCTTAGTTTACGCGGAAGCAGATTACATTTGAAGTCTTGGTAACATAAACAAAATAACATTTCGAAGACAGCCACAGTTGTTTCTGTATTGGTAAATGATAACAACGAGTAGAAAGGTAACATTTTGATATAATCACACGGTGTATTGAACATTTTGAAACAGGTAAATTATTCAGATTGCCTATAGATATGATACATTTTTCCCTAACGCAGCGTCGGTGCAGATTAATTATTAATAAAAAGCTACCGTACAAATAATTCGCAAGTAAGTTGAAAGTAAACTCACCACTTTTCCCGCTCGAAGTTCGAAAAATCCTCTGAAACTTTACATGTCAAGTGTAGCACAATATGTACTGTTGGCAAACTGTTCGCAACTGCAGGGGGGGAAATGTAATACTAATTGTAAAAAGTTTGAAGGGAAAAAAAGATCGCAATTCTTAAGAGACGCATCCTGAACGCAGTCAACCCTGCAGCCGTGAACACCGCGAACGCGACCGGACCGTTTCGCGCACGGGAGCCGAATGAGCTCTCGCACGGGGCCGAGGATTGCCTAACTTCAGGCGCAAAGCGAGCAGTAGCCGATACTCTGAGCCGGCTGCTATTGTGTATTTGAAAATATATGTACACAAGTCGGCAAAAGGGGTCTCCTTTAATGAGATGTCAAAAGCGGTTTTGATTTATTGAGGGTTTAATTTGTTCGTTGTCAAATACTTTTCATTTTAGTTTATATTTATTCATTTTTTGTTATTACACACTATACGACAATCATTAATGGTACCAACGTTATAAAAAAAATTATTAGGACTATTCATACATACTTCGTATATTTTTATATTTTTTTAAATACGTTACACCATATATATATCACCTCCGCATTGACTATATTTTCTATTCTAAATACCCGTAAAAATATTATATTATTAAGGAGAACACATTCTTATTGTGAAGTTGTAATTATTCAGAACATAGGTATACATATAAAATCAATATTATCGAAGAATATTGTTGTTGCTACCAGAATACGAACCTAGATTTCTTCCAATCTGGGGAACGTGCATTATCTGATTATGCTATACCAACACAGTGGATTGACGCAAATTTCCTATAAAGTGTTACAAGATTTTATAACTCTATTTCATACGCGCTATTTCTATCATTATATTATTAACATTTTAGGAGAGCCTCCGATAAAATATAATCTATATAATTATATTCCGTGCTTAAGGATATACACTTTTTTATCATGTTTTTTAATAGGTAATGATAAAGTCATTAAAAAAATCGTTGTAAAGACAAGCGTTACATTTTTATTAATAATTCATTCATTTAATTATTCTCGCCATCAGAATTGAATTCCTATAAATTCATCGTTATTTTATTTACGATTATTTGATATCGAAAATAAAGGTACCGGAATCGATACCCGGCACCTCCAAAATATTTGAAATGAAAATAAATACAATAAAAAATTAGTACATAAATTAATGTTAAGAATATATAAATAATAACATATATTACAAAAATATGCACTGAATTCTAACACTAAAAATTGTATAATAATTTGACACCACAGTTCATTAAAGAATTGATTAAGTTGGCAGAGCGCTAGATTAACATGCAAGAGTTACCGTAATCGATATTCAACGTCTTTAAAAGCGATGGAGTAATTAATATAAGGTAAGTATCTGAAAAGTGAGTACCTATATAATATTACATTTTTTTAACACGTTATTTCTAATACATTTTTCATGACAAATTTTACTGGGGTAGTTACTGAATATTCTATTAAAAAAATAAGCAACGATTGGCTTAAAAATTGAGTCATGTAAAATAAGTAATAAATGTTTTAAAAATTGAGTACATAATGTAATTGTAAAAATGGAGACTAACTCGACGTACGACTAGGGGAATAAAATCAATGTCGAGTCAGTCTCGACTATAACTAAAAAGGGTAATTTCATTTAGAATTGATAAATTTATTTATTTATTTATTTACAGAAAACCTAATATTTCTAGTTATTTCAGTGTATATTTAGATATTAGTTACACATGAGAGAAAAACAGAAGTAGACCAACGTCATCATAATTGAGTAGAGACAATGAGAGCGAACCCACCACATACCCAGGACCGATTTAATAAGCTCAAGGCTCCTATTTCGATTCTACTCTTACGCCGCTTGGTTGTAATTTTTTTTAATGCTACAGAGGAGGCTGTTCGATAGCGCCTCGCACACTGTGATAGGGCGATACCGCGTAGCCCCCTTTATCAAATTTGCTCTCATTGTTCCCGAACTTTTGTTTTATTTTTATTTGAATGATATATACAACATATGAGTAATATTATACAAATAAGATCACATAAATAATAAATAAATTATAGCAACCTACAAATCATAAAGGCGGGGAGCTGGAGAGACGTTAGGAGATACTCCCTTCTGGGGAAAAGGACGGCACAAAAAGAAATACAAGTAAAAAAGGGGACTCACCCCACGTACCACTGCCGGCAGATTTAACCCTAATTGAGTAGAGATATAATAATTGTCCTGAATGGATATATTATGGTACAAAACTTAACATTCAATACCTGTAGAAACATTAATAATATAGTATCATAGTCGCGGTCTCCCGATGCCCTGTCTCCCCTCTTCTATCTAAGTCCGATGCCCGGCTCATCGAAGTCGCTAAACTTGATAAACTTGACAATATTAGGTTCATCGTACAGTTCATAAACTTCAACGTTGAAGCGATGACGCCAAATATCATCATCGCAAATTGGACCAAAGAAATTTCTCAGAATTTTGCGCTCAATTTCATAAAGTCGACATTGATCAGAATCTAGGTTTCTGCCTGGTATGTCAACACTAATAAATAAGAGATCAAATAAGAGTCTTGTATTGTACCTATAAATGAATTTTGATTTTATACGGATCCTTTTTTTTAAACTACTTCAGAATTCGAAATCAGAGGCCCACAATTTTTTATTTCAAAGAACACAAACTGTGTATTCTTTACTTAAATAGCTTTCGTGACATCGTCTAAAATGTCAAACATTCCTGGCCTAAGTGCTTAATGCAAAAGGTAATTCAATTTTTGTTTTACTTTTAGATAGCCTCCTTTTATGTTAGATAATAGCCCTTTTAAAATCTTTTTGCAACTGTTTTAACGAAAAATTCCACCGTCGTTCTTTAAAAAGATAACAGTTTCAAAACTACAATGTTCAAAACAATAATATATTATACGACGAAGCTCTTGTGAATCATCAATCGACAAATGAAACGAAATCATGTTACGGAAGTGATATTGCATCTCTCGCCAATTGTGCTATATAATACACATTCCATTCGTGATACGGGCACGGCGATGCATGATTATCGCTCGCAGAGATCGGACGTTCGTGCGACGTAATGATTGCGAGTGTAACGGCCAAACGTTTCATTGCTAATAATTTCGCTATGTGTGATTCGAATTTAAAAAATTAAACTATATTCAATTCACCTGACTAAAGTCTACAAGATACGAAAGATTAAAAAAATCAGTAACATAAAAACAATTCTTCTAATTCACTAGTTTTCGTATTCGTAAATCACATTATCTTACATATCTCCCGCACTGCGTATCCACCAGCGGGATATTTCACATCAATGTATGGTAAAAAAAAAACTGAACTCAATTTTTTTTTAATCGTACAGATACAAGTACTATGAAATTGTAAAAATACTTTTTAGCGTTGTTTTTAAGTGTTTCATTCATGAAATCCATTAATCTCGTCCAAGTACATGTCTTATTTAAAAAATAAAGCATTTTTCGTACATACAGGCAAGGTCCGACATGTATACTTATTTTAAACACTACCTATTGCAGAGGGTCTCGTGGCCAGAAGACTTCGAAAACATCCTTCCGTAATTTTTTATTAAATTTCAAATAACATTTTTCACTTATCTTAAAAAATTATCTGTTAGATATCTCGGTTCAATTCGTTAACCAACCTGACCCACCATCTTGTTTTATAATGGTGGCTACTAAAATAATTTCGTAAACTCTGTTAATAATCAGAGCAACACAGAAAAATAAAACACACTGATACACATGAAATCTGCCAAATTATAACAGCTAGTGCAGGAAGGATTTCTGGCACACTTAAATAATAATTTTATGAATATTTATTTAATGTTATATTTTCGTTTTAAGGGCGTGCTATCCTTTTTGACTGTTCCTGAAAAAAATCTATTAGTATTTCATTATATATTTTTACTAAGAACTAATAATTATTTACTTAAGAACAAATTAGTCCATGCTTTTTGGTTAATACATAATATAAAAGGGGATATTTTTTGTTATCAGTAGTTTTTACGCAAATATTGATATTGAGCTGCGCCTGCGGGGCACCTACGTACATCTGAGAATGATGTATAATTTGTTATTACATATCTGTGTACAAAACATATAAACAAGAAACCGAAGACATAATGAAATAAAGAAATACCAGATAAAAGAGAGTACATAACCTAATATATTTTGTTGGTACAAATATAATATATAAAAGCCTATCCGCCGGATATTGTATGAATTGAGTATTGTACCTACCTACATATTTATTAACATCTCGTTTTTTATATTTTTGTCAATCCTGATTTAAAAAAGTATACCTGTGGATATAATCTAAATGTTTAAAATGCACTTGATTTATAATTTATCCGGATTACGGACAGCAACAAAATTTCTACATTTTAATATTATTATTTAAAAAACTTTAAATATTTCATTGGTACTCAAATGTATCGAAATAATACGAGGCGCGTTTTTTAACTACCGGAATTTTTTTTAAAGAAACGCAACATCATTTTTATAATACTTTACTTTATTCGGACGCTACACACCTTAAACTACTTCCCAACATAGTCGCCACCATTTATTAAGGCACTTGTCATAACGGGGCACTAATTTTTGTATACCCTCGTCATAGAACGATACTGCCTGGAATGTATGTACTCCGTCTTTGAGTTCATCATCGTCATCAAAATGCTTGCCACCAAAGAACCGTTGCAGATGAAGGAAAATATGGAAATCACATGGCGCCAAATCAGGACAAAACATGACACACTTGGCCATGAATATCAGTTGGTTTCATGTTTCATGTATTCATGAAACGAATCACGGAACGTATCTCACAGTCTGCGGGCTGGTTTGTTGTCTTGAATATTTCAACCACTCACTACAAGATGTCTCTAACGATGCATGTGGTGAGTCAACAGATTAAAGAAACCATTGCGCATGTGCAACATCGCAACTTCAGCGGTACACCGGGAGTATTCGACAATGGTACTTACTTAAAAAATGCGCCTCGTATGTACGAGAAAATTAAACTGGTGAAATTGCTCGGTGGATAACGAGTTACCAAATTATTGTTTACGCGCTTAGATTTAGTGTTTACTTTTAATATAAGAGGGTGAGTGCATCATGTTAAATTGTAAATTTAAAATATCCATACATAGCAGTTTTTATTAAAAATTATTAACCTTTTAATTGTTTATACCTACTCGTATTTTATATTCTCTGTATTGTATTTTACGATTTTATTTTAACAAGTTTTTTTATCTGAGTCAATTATTATCTCTACTACAATTTATTGAATTGCGAGTAAGGATGAAGTCACCGTCCTACCGTAGATAAAAAAGTATCCATAATGCAATACAAAAATTTTAATATTAATGTAGTAAATTTATATTTTTATTAAAATATCCATAAATTTAAGAGAATGATTATAATATTAATAAATTAATTAATGTACGGGGTTTCTATCCTGGTGGAATATTATTCGAAGGAAACGGAATATTTATACAGTTATAAATAAAATCTGTTTTATAGTGGTATGCTTATATTAAGTATACCTTTACGATTTGCTATTCAACAGAAAGATAACACTGAAATTTATATTAAAATTCATACCAAAGTCTGTACTCAAGAAGATTCTTATGACCAATATTCATTAATTGAAGAAAAATACTGTATCAAGTACCTAGGAATCATAATAGATAAACTCAAATGGAATGAACATATTACTAATCTTACAAACAAAATAAGGAAAACTTCCTACATATTTGTAAGACTCGGAAACATCTTACCACTTACAAATTTGAAAATGATATATTACGCGTTTGTACAATCACATTTGCAATACGGCATATAAAACTTCAATGTCACAATTAGAAGTCACTCAAAAATATGATAATAAAAAATATTCTAAAAAAAAAGACTATCCAAGTATACAACTCTTCACAGATTTCAAAGTACCAAATATAATAGACATATATATAAAAAAAATATATTTTCAATATTATTAATCAATTGAATATTAGAAGTGAATTCCGATCTACAAGATTTAGTGACCAAATTGATATTCCAAAACTAATATATACCGCAACCCAAAATCATTATATTTATAAAGGCGTCAAATTTTTTAACAAACTCTCTATCATAATTAGAAAAATTTCATACTACTATAAATTTGTATCTGAAGTAAAAAAAATATGTACACAGACTAACTGAAACAAAAATTCTCGTATATACTCCGTCTATATACACGAGTCTTACTCTCATAGAGAAGAAATAAATGTTTAAAGAAGTTATATATATATTCTACTGATTATTTTTATAATGTATTGTATTTTCTGATATTAAAATAAAAAATAAAATAATAAATGTAGGGGTTATTGTTATATAACGAATTGTGGTCGATATGTGTGATCTGAGTTGTCGAGTCACTCGGATGGAGTGACCGACGTTTCTAGGTTATACGATTCGGATAAGAAGGTTTTGTACATGGTGAGTTTGAGGGCCCTAACACTCTTCAATGTCTCACACGTGTGGGTGTATGTCGCGGTGTATATGAATGTGCGTGTGAGTATTTATGCTGTATCTAGAGCGAGGTATTTAAATAGTATCTGCTATTTGGTATATGCGTTTCAGCACTATATGTCTGTAGAGTGTTAATTTTATGTAGCCAGGTCTGAGATGCGTCAGCATATAGGAATAATAATGCTCAGGGACATGTTCCAGGAATGATACAGTGACTATATTATATCGCTAATCGATACATGTATTTTAAGACCATGCAACCATACTTAATACATATACAATTTTAGAAGAAATCTCTATAACGATCTTTTTCAATGATAAAACGTCGTATAATTTTTCTCAACGTTTCAATACGTTAGTTTATGGTGTTTAATTAGTATAGAAGAAGCATTACTTGATGTTCTAAGTCAGGTTTTAACCAGTCACAAATAAAAATGAATAATAAACAATCTACTTTCGTCTAAACTTAAAAAAAAAATTAGACTTTTTAAAATTTATAAACGCAAGTATGCATTCTAAAAATAAACCATTTTTCATGTACGAACAGTTTTTGCCTCTAACCACGTGACTGAAATCACACGCACGAAAAAATTTTTGCTCGTGCTTCTGTTGTCTACGAAAAAGTATTTTCTTCTTATTTTCTAAAAATGGAAACAACATATCTAACATTGTAGAAATAAATAAAAAAAGATGCCTAACGTATTCTAGAACCGATTTTTTTTCAATACGTTACAATGTTGTCGCCCTGTTCAAAGTTATGGTATTTTAGGTGCACACACAAATACATACCGGAAGGGTTAATGTTAAAATGTTCAGTATATCAAAAGCGAAATAAACTTTTGTTTATCAAATTTTCTCCTCTTAATTTATTTTGATAGATGAAAACCAAAAAGCAGTGCTTACAACAGTTTGACGAAATGTGTAACTTTGATTTAGTCACTTATAACAATTTTTAAGTAGCTTAACACATATTTACGGAACAGGTTTTACTGTAATTACGGTTAATACAAACAGTTCATGGCGTTAGTGCCCACTTAATTAAAGCTGTGAAAGTGCCAGAAAGATGTTATTTCAGAAATGTAATAAATTCAATTTGTTACCCTTTACAAAAAATATATTAGATTTGTACTGCAACCATCAATGTATTTATATAGGGTGTCCAGCGGAAAAAAATACAAGATTAAATTGTCATTGCTCGTAAACTATCAGGGTGAGGTAAGTAGGAGGGGTATTGTTCGACGAGCGTGATTTGCTGATTTGCCAGTCGCAATGAGTCACTGGTCGGGAGCGCACCACGCGTTCGCGGTTGAGTAATATTTAAAGTGTGGTAATTTATTGGATCGTGCGCGTCGCGCTTTTTGTACTCCCTTCAATATTGCCGTTGGCCGAGCGCGCAACTTGTCTGATGTTGTGTTCTAAAGTTCAAACAAGAAGGGACAATGGTTAACCAAACTTTTTCGGGACCATCAACGTCAGCAGCAACGCCAGAATATGTGGCTCAAGTTCGACGTGAAATTATGCACAATCCACGTAAATCTATAAGGAAGATTGCTACTTTTACTGGAATAAAAAAATCAACAGTGCATGTTATTTTGAAAAAGAAACTACAGTTTCACCCATACAAACTGCAAATCGTGCAGTTTCTCAACGAAAATAACTATTCTTTACGTGCAACATTAGCAAGAACGATTCTGGAACGTTTTGGAACAGCACGAACGCTTGGAAGCATATTGTTAACTGACGAAGTACATTTTTATATCAATGGCTATGTTCATAAATAGAACATGAGATACTGGTGCCCAAGGAAACGCCATCAAAAACGTATGCATTGTCCAAAAACGACAGTGTGGTGTACAATTTCTGCCCGAGGGATAATTGGCTCTTATTTTTTTAACCAGCGAGAGACAGCCACTGCTGACATATATTGCCGAATGATCGATATTTTTGATACCGCAATTGCAGTTTTTTCCTAGGTTCAATATCGGAACACAATATCAGCAAGACGGGGCTACTCCACACAAAGATAGAGTTTCAATGGAGAAGCTGAGGAGAATTTTTCCCAATAAATCAATCATCAAGTACGGAGACATACCTTGGGCTCCTCGGTCAACGGACCTTACACCGTGCAACTTTTTTTTGTGGGGATACCTTAAGTCGAGAGTTTACAGTAACAATCCTTGAACAATTCAGGCCCTACAAGAAAATATCCGCCGTGAAGTTGTTGCCATTTTGCCACGCTTTGCTCTCGCATCTTCGGAAATATAAAAGCCCGATTGCAAGTGTCTTGAGAGATATGGACGGCATTTAGACGATATTGTTTGTTATCCGCATCGTTAAACTCTATTTTTTATAAATAAAACATGAGAGTAAAATTGTAGTTTTTATTTTGTTTAATATTAAAATTGAAAATTTTAATTGAAAAAACAAAAAATAAGTTCAGCGAACGGGCGTGCGGTGTAACGATTGTTGATATTTGTATCTCTGTTATTTTTAATCGGTTACTATAACGTCACCGGAACACTCAGTAACTTAAAATCGTAGTAAACGGTTTCACAGAATCGATTGAGTATCGTAGGTAACAAGAAATATTGGTGTCAAAATGATGAATGTACTTACAAAATTGGAACCGATTACAACTTTTTTTTTTTGAAACCATGACATTTTTACAAATTGATCGGTAGGGGGTGTTGATAGAATTGTAGGAATCTCTTAGTAACTTAACCTAATTGGTCAAATTTGATCATGCATTCCGATTAAATAAATAACCGTTCAAATGATCCGTAATTCATTTGGAACTGGATATCAACCATCGCTAATATGCCCAAAAGCATGGAACGAAGGAACAGTGCATAAGAGACATTATTTTAAAGAATATATAATAATTTTAAATATTATAATATATTATGAAATTATTACAAAATAGCACTATATAAATTATTATATAATCTTATCATTATTTTGTCTTTATAATTAACGTCCTATTCTATGGGTCGATACTGTGAAATATCTTGAACTTACATTTTACAAAAAACTTCGCTGGACACAACATATTAACAACATTTGCGACAGTGCCCAAATATCCTACAATAGACTATACCCCTTCCTAAATTCCTACAGTTCACTATCCCTAAAAACAAATTACTTTTGTACAAAGCAATCATCCGTCCTATACTCACATACGCGAGCCTCACCCAAGGTTCAAGTAATACAAAAATTTTAGAATCTAAACAAAATTACATCCTTAAGAGAATCACAAACTCACCCTGGTTTGTCAGAAACACAATCATTCACAGAGACTCAAACATACCCTCACTCAAACGACACATACAAGATTTATCTTCTAAATTTAATTCTAAATTAATTTCCTTCTTAAGCCCTTCCAAAAACTCCCTCGGCCTATATGATCCCTCATCTGATCTCTATCATCTTCGTCTCATTTCACTTATTTACCCTGTGCTTTACCCTATTGAACATAATTTATAAAAATATTAAAAAACTTCAACAATAAATAATTGTAAAAAATACAAAAACAAACAAAAAAATATATATATATATACATATAGGTAAATATATTTTATAAATTTTTTTAGCCATTTTTGCTACTACTTTATACAAATAAAAATTTAAAATAAAACAATTTCACCATATTCCCCGCAATAGGGTCCCCCAAAAAAAAATCTCACGCCATTTTTGTTACCTCATATGTCGGAGACAAAGGGCACAGCCCTTATCCCTCCCCCCTTTAACAATCGAATCAGATAATTAACAAAGATGAAAATTCTAAAAGAGTACACTAGCTGTTCTTAAAATTCTCAATAATAACGTCAGCTAACGTAAAGTTACAATAAAAACTTAGCTCTAATGAATTTTCCTCCTTGATTCACAGCGTGGCAGGTGAAGAGTGAGCCTGGGTGATGAGAACATTACCTGTCATTCCTCGCCAGGTTAGAGAGACGTTGATGACCCTAAAAAGTAATAAAACTAACACCCATTTTCCTACCATAAAATCATTAGTGTCAAAGGCAAACCTGATGTTTGAGGCCGTTCTAAGTGTTTGCACTAGAGTTCTCTCACTTGCACGGCACAAAAATAGTCGTAGATTCCTTTTAATCATTCTTTTAAATGGAAAAAATGAATGTGTCTTTTTACCCCGGAGCTCGAAACGCTTGCAGGCGTAGGATCGGTCGAAGTAAAAAGATTCAGCACAATGCGGAAAAGCACGAGCGATGGAAATTAAATTTTCACACCCTTTTAGCGTCAAAGTTTTCAGAAGGCATCGTTAATTCTCCCTGTAATGTGGAAACTACCTCAAGGGCGGCTTTAATATTAACGCTTTTAAATGACCGTCAAGTAAGAATAATTTGAGTCAATTTTGGAAAAATGCCAAAGGAATGCATGTGGATGTAGATGTAAGCGTCTGAGTCTTTATCGACTAATGCATTTTAGATTGCCTGGTAATCATTATTTTATTTGTTTTTGGGATACTAAGAATATAATTGTAAGAACAAAACTACACATTATTAATAAATATGTTTTACTTGTCTTAATAATATATGGATTGATGCCACCTTATCGTCTATTATTTTATATATCATGAGAGAAACATTAAAAAATTAACAGAATTTAATTAATGTACAACGTAATAAAGACAGTGTTTTACAACGACAATAAACGAGGAAATTACTCGTTCAATCAATAATTTATATTAAATCAAATAAATTATGAACAAAGAGGAAAATAATTGAAAGGATGTGGGAGTTAAGGAATGAGAAATTGCTAAAAGGTAGTCACATTACTTTCAATAATATATTCAGTATAGTAAAAGTAATAGAATAAATAATAATAAACGTGGTTTTACTAGTCAAATTTGACAGCGAATCTGATCAACGATTGTATACTTCTTTAGACTAATGCATAACATACTGGAAAACTCTACACTTATGAATAATATTGATCTCAGTTTACTGATAATTGCCAGAGACAGCGGCACACGCCGGTATACAAAACCAATTTGCCCGCGGTTAGCCTGCTCTGTAAGAGAAATTTCATTATTGAACCACATCGATTTGGATATTGACATATTTCACGTAAGAGAAAATCAGCAAGGGTTGAATTTAAGCATCTCGAATAGGTTTAACTCTTTGATGATGCGTATTACTAGTTTAATGTTAATTTTGTTGATATTTATTCTAAACGTACATTTACATCTGTCAGTGTAACAATAATTATTATTAATTTTGTGCTCGTGATGTGTATGATATAAATATTAGCTAATATATATTTTTTAAGTAACAAACTTTGTATAATCAGTACAAATTAAATTAATCAACTCGAAATTTATATTTTTAAGATTAGCAAAATCAACTTTGTGGTTAAAATCCATTATTTTAGATTGTTAACTTTATTTTATTAACCACTTAATGAATTAAATACATCTACCGGTTTTGAAAAATATCATTTCCTTATTCAGGTTGTCATCAACTACTCAAAAATATATCTTATATTGTTTCTTTAAGAGAATCTATTTTTTTTTTTTTTAATTATTTAAAAATTAAATTCAGTACCTAACTTAAATTGTTACTTGATGATACAAAATTATTAGAATAATTTTTAGGATAAATTTTAGAATGGGACTTGTGGTTAAATTTAGTTGGCTGTTTATAATACTTTGGCCAGTTTTACACGCTTTATTTATTTCCAATGATTTCAAATTATTCAATTTTAGACCAACTTTGTTTTCATGTAAAATAGACAATCCCAAATTTTTATTAAAAGTATGATCATTTTCTAACAAATCAATTCATTTCAGATATTTTTGTAAAAATATTTTTGATTGTTATCTCCTTTATTAAAAAATATTTTGTTGTGGAAAGGGTATGTTGCTGATATAATATGTATTTGCTCAGGTTCACAACGTCAACTAACAAAAATTTTAAATCTCATTAATTCATTTAATAATAAAACACAATTTACATTTGCAATAGACAATAATTCAACCATGTATTTTTTGGATCTAACATTAATTAAAAATAATAATAAAATTCAATTCAAAATTTTTAGAAAACCAAATTTTACAGATACTATCATACATAGTGAATCAAATCATCCATTATCACACAAGTATTTAGGGTTCCACTCCATGATGCATTATTTAGTCAATATTCTTATGTCAACATCCAATTTCAATATTGAATTGAATACAATTAAAAAAAAATAGCTGTTAATAATGGGTTTATTAGACACTATTTTAAAAAATAAATTAAAAGGATATATTAGTCAATTTTTATATACATCACAGATAAAACATAATAATTATTGGCGTAGGATTTTATTCATAAATAAATTTTCTAATCAAATATCTAAACATTAGGCCGGCATTTTATACAAATAATAATATAGGAAGTTTACTCATAAATTCTAAAGACAAAGATGATAAATTTAACAATCTCGGTGTCTATAAACATAACTGTAAAGATTGTGTGACTTTCTATTGAGATATTGATAAAACAGGTCGAAATTTTAATATAAGAGTTATGGAGCATTTGAGATGTTTGAAGAATAATGGTTGTTCAGAATTTTCTAACCACATATTAGAAAATGATCATATTTTTGATAAAAAAATTGGGATTGTCTATTTTACATGAAAATAAAGTTGGTTTAAAATTGAATAATTTGGAATAATTAGATATAAATAAAGAGTGTAAAACAGGCCAAAGTATTATCAACATCCAACTAAATTTAACCACAAGTCCCATTCTAAATTTTTTTCTTATAATTATTCTAATAATTTTGTATCAAGTAACAATTTAAGTAAGGTACTAAAAATTTATTTTTTGAATAATTATTGGTTTTTAAAAATATATTCTGTTAAAAAAACAATATAACATATTTTGTATATATATAATTTCGAAACCGGCAGATGTATTTAATTTCTTAAGTGGTTAATAAAACAAAGTTAATTTTCTAAAATAACGAAAGATATTTATTTAAATATATATATTATTTTTTTAGTTGCTACCAGAATTCAAACCTGAATCTTTTTCTATTCGGGGAAATGCGTTACCAATTCTGAGTACGTCGACGACAAATTTTTAAACTTATTTTCTGTAGCTCTTTAAAATTGATACATCTATTATTCTATTTTTAAAATAAATATAAACTCCGCTAATAACTAAAATATTTTTTCTGTATATCTTTCTAATTGATTAATTAAATTTGTAATAAAAATACCACAGAACCACACACTACCAAATATACAGACCTGAACTAATGGAAATTTCTTGTTTCAATACTTTTATTTTGATGTCACTCACGTGATCCCTTCGGCACCACTTATGCAATCAACTTCGCAACTTTTTTTTTAAAATATGACTCGATTGGAACGAAAATTCAAACGCTGACAATATAATATGCATTAATGTAAAAAATACGTCTTGTTTACACAAAGATTTAGTTTTTGAAGAATAAATACTTTTACAGTTGCATAAATGTATCATAAACTATCAGATTTATGTTTCCACAAATAATGTGTGTAGAATGCCCCGCGTCGCATTACTAATGTTTCAAACCACTCTCATATATGTACACTTTATTTCATGTATGTTCATTTACAGGTATGTTCTAAAAAACTGTAACTTCACAACAAAAATGTGATCTCTTTAAAAACTTTGTATAAACCACTTTTGTTAATTTAACGTCGACCGGCTTCGATACTGTATCTTCGTCAGGACGTATACTCACTAACTGATCCATAAAATAAAATATGCAAATAAATCAATTTTCGGGCGCTGGCGTTGCCTCTATCTCGGCGGGAGTGTGGGGAGGGGGGGAAGAAGTTGATATTGTAGTGGGAAAATATTTGCATTTATTATATTGTGTCAAATAAAATAGATGATATATGAGAAATACATTCATTAGACCATCCAGAATTCTAACCTCGCTGGATAATGGATTTTCAGTGTTTTTACCAAATCGGATTAGATAGTGTTATTATATCCCCTTCTTTACACTCCTACATATTTTCGTCACATTTTTTCCTTACTTACCAAATGAAAAATCTCTTATGCGTGATGTTTAAAAATGTTGCTATAATCCATAAATATTGATGTAATAATTTAAGATTAGTTTTATTTGGAGAACACATTATTATTGTGAAGTTGTAATTATTCAGAACATGGGTTTGTGATATTTGAAATACCAATTGAATGTATTAATTAGAAAGATATACATATAAAATTAATTTAATCGAATAATATTGTTGTTGCGCCACCGGGATTCGAACCTGGATATCTTTCCAAGCCGGTGAAGGTGGCTTTCAAATAATGGAACGATAGATGTATTAATTTAAAAAAGAGTAACATATAGGTTCGAAAATTTGTCGTCAAAAATAATGTCGCTGTAGCATAATTGGATAATGCACCTTCCCCGGTTTGGAAAGAGATTTACGTTCGAATACCGGTAGTGCAACAACAATATTTTTCGATAAAATTGATTGTATGTGTATATCTTTCTAATTAATACATTTCATTAGTATTTAAGATTAATTTTATTAAAACGATATCGAAGAAACTATATATCTTCTTTAACTTTAATATAACATACCGACGAGTTTTATTTTAGAGTAAAATGTTCATGTAATAGTTCAGAACTAATGGAAAATAAATCCAAATAAGAGACCTCCTGTTAGGAGAAGGCGAGTTAAGGCAGGATAAAGTCGGAGAACGCGTAATAAAAATGCTATAAATTGTATCGAATCTAGTGAACTTAATAGTTTCTTGTTCAGTAATTCAGTAGCAGCACACATCTACGGAAATAAAGATTTACCTTTTAAATTGCTTTGTATTCAAAGGCTACAAGCTCTATCTTCTTACAATTATCAATTCTGAGTATTTAAAAGAGACCACCATTCAATTATATTAAAATACCAATTATAACGACATATTAATTTAGTCGTTGCTACCAACTAGTGATGAGCTCAAAATCACGAACCGTGAGTCGATCACTGATATCTTTGAGTCACACTCACTATCAGTGATTTAATATCTGGGAATATCGTGATTCGTGATTCATTCTTTTATTTTATTTATGTTTGGTTGTGAATCGTGATTCGGCGCATGTGCACATGAAACGAAAATATTAATGAAGGAATGACGTAATAATTCATGACAAGTGCCATCTAGTAGATTCTGCCAAAATGTTTTACGCATTTGACCCGAAATGCTGAGAATTTGAGCCGAAAAATAAACTCAATTTTTTTAATGGTTTTCATACTCTTTGTGGTGATATATTAATTATATATACCAGAAAATGTTTTTCTATAATAAATAATATAAATAAATACGCTCAAAATTATTTTTATTTGATTATTTCGTGTATTGTGATAACGTGCGGCGCACGCGTATTAGTAATGAAACTGTGATAACAGTCACAGTTTTCAATCACTGATATTATCGAATATCAATCACACCATTGAGTCAATGGTAGCATTTTTTTCTCATAACTAATACCAACCTGTTAGAAAATGACTGAGCTGGTATTAAAATGTGTAGGAAATTAAAAAGTTATAGAAAACATAATATAAAATAACACAAGAAATAAATATGACAGTAATCCAAGATACAATCATCATAAAATTTATTTTAAATGGTGATCACGTATACGACAACTGTTCACACGGCAACTGCACACAGTAACAAGTGCAAATATAGACAACTGCAATCAAAACTAGCAAGTGCACATAAATATATCTAATAATAATTTGTATAGGCAACGTTAAGTTAAGTGAGTTTAAATTAGGTTAGGTAAGCAGTCTATGTATAATTGTTATTGTGTGCATTTTTCACTTGTGTGCACGGATTAGCTTTTTACTACGTATGCATAATATTATTCCAAATCATACTCTAAAACTTTTATTTAATCTCTCTACAGAACACTGCCCGTTTTAGGCTAGATCAGACGTAGTGACTACCTAAATTAACCATCTCCATTCTTCTCGATCTTCTGCATACTATGCCGAGCGAGGTTCCAGCAATTTTCTCAATTCGACTTAACTGACTTTGCAGGGCTAGCTATCAATAAATTTGCCTACCATTTGTTTTATTTGGTCGCTATAATAACGATTCAGTAATAACATGCATGGATTCATTATTAAAAAAAATTACATAATCCAAAAATAAGTAGGTACTTTATCTGTTTTGGTGAGATAAATTTAATTAAAAGTGTATTTATATATACAATATATCCCAAGTCCAAAAAGTTAAAATAACTTTTTTAAATTTGCTATACATAAACACAAAACCGGTAACTTATGTAGTAGCTATATTATCACAGCATATGAGTGCCAAATTTCATCACGATAGGTTTTTTTTATAGCACAGCACTTATTTCTGGAAAAACGGGTTGTAAATTTCTCGAAAATCACACAAGTTCGTATAATTTCTAAACCGTTGAATTTTGGATAACGCTATTTGATGCCCAATGGCTTGCTAGTAATGTCCCGAGACACCCTGTATAAAGAATATGTTTTTCTACTGCAAACTTAATACAGTATTTGACTCAAAATAATTCGCGTTTATTGCATTCATTGAATTAATTTGTTTACTTAAAACACAAAAAGTGTAGCACGAATCCAATTTCAGCCAACGGAAATTTGGCAATTTTTTGGTACTCAGACAATTTTAGTGCTCGGCTAATCCGCGAGATGTAGTTAGCAAAAGGAATAGCCGTTTTCATAGTAACGCAGTCTCACGGGGTTTTCATGCTTATTGCCGCGTTTTATTAAAAGGAATAAAATTTATTACAGTAACATATTCGCTTACATAAAATAAAGTAGCGAGCTCCCTCTTGTAGACGTTCGCACGATAGTTAGTGCGCGTAGCGCTGTGGGCGTGCCTACTACGTAGGTTCATTTACGACCGCTTTAGATTTGTCGTATTAACAAAGCTATATCAAATTGGTTTCTGCAACCGTAACTCTTATTTTTGATGACATGATCTTGAATTGACATTGAGTACATTGTATAATATATTATACAAAATACTAATGACTTTCTGGGTGTCACACGTAAGAATATTGATATATCATTCCGTTTGATCTTTTGTTATTAAGATACATTTCTTCAAAATGGTAAACAAACAAGTCTATCGTCAAAAATACTATTATACTTTTATACTGTAGGTAATTAAATAAATTAACAGTTATATTTTTGATACAAATATAATGTAGGTAGGTAATTATTTATTTCACCTTGATAGTTGAAAGTTAAAATACAATTCAGAAAAAGCGACGCTTAAATGATGTCCCAGGACGGATTTTAAATGCCACGTATTTTCCTAGTACCGGTCACCTTTATTCGACAAATAGATTTCGATCGACAACATAAATGAATGATGAAACAATAAATAAGTTATGTACGATACTCGAAATATACTGAAATATGATTTTGCTGTGTGTGCATACTACAATACAACAACAATTTAAAAAAAGGTATATTTAATTGCCGAAGGCATCTGTGGGGCCATATTTTTCAATTTTCTACATTTATTATTAGGCTTCATCTGTCACAAGAATGCAGAAATCAATACGTCTAGAGGAATGGGCTGAAAGATAATCAGTGTAAAAGACGAAGATATAAGTATATAATGTAAAACTGAAATGAGCACAATAGACTGATAAAATAAATGTATATTTAAGTTTTTATGTACTTCATCAGCCTTACTGATTTGCTGCCTTCCGCAATAAGTATTCAAGAGAGTGTAGATGGTAGACAAATATGACACGTATGACCCGAAAAAGACGACTAAATTAATATAACATTCGACGTACATGTTAAGTGAATAAGAATGAAAGACGGTTGAAAGAAGGGACTCGTGTCGTTTATGGTGACGGATACGTAATTAAAAAATTAATGTCATATACAATTAATGTCACATATTTAATATACTATATATCGTGGTTCTTCAGAATTTCGAATCATTTCGAATGATCATATTTTTGAAAAAAATTTGGAATTGTTTGATTTACATATAAACAATGTTGGCCTTGAATTGAATAATTTAGAATCATTATAAATAAGTAAAACGTGTATAATTAATCAAAATATTATCAATAACCAACTAAATTTAATTCTATTTCTTTTTTTTCTAAAAATGATTCCAATAATTTTAGATCATTAAGTTAATTTCCGTGTCTTTCACTATCGTAACAATTTATGTTAGGTACTAGATTTATTTTTTAAATAATATATATATTTTTCAAAAACATCGACATATGGTTTTAGTTAGTTTATTTAACATCCTGATGAAGGAAAAGGTATTTTCCGAAACCGGTTGGTGTATTAAATTAACCCATAAAAGTGGTTAGAAATAAAGTAATAAATAACTCAATATACTTGACCATCGGTAACGGTATTCTTGATAATGTGAACCCTGCAATGGCATCCAAATCAAAGTAAATATTTTATTTATTGTAATTTTTATAATATCTACTCCGCCTTGGCATTAGCACATTGACCACACTTAAGCATACCTATAATAGAGCAGACAAAGACTATAATACGTATTCTTTTTCACGGGCTATAAAATAAACCCTCTCGTTTACGATTTACTACATATTTAAAAAATACATGGCTTCCTTAAGAATTTCTCTTCATTTCTCTCGAGTGTGTATATCTAAGACAGATATGAATTTAGATACATTGTCGCTCCTTCTTAGCTTTGAGTCTAATAAACGCGGTATATTATAATATTACAAATTTTAACCAATTGAATATGTTACAGAAAACTACTTGCGTATTATTTCAACCGAATGGCGATTACTAAAAACATCTGCTAAAGCTATGCTTGTACGTAGGTACTGTAGATTCTAATAAACAGCATATCAATGCACTGCCTACGCACATGTTTATAAATCAAATTCAAAATAGGCGTTCCAGAAATAATTTGACGTTTATGTTTCATCCGAACATCACCAGCTCACTTCTGAAGAGCGGGAACGGGAGGCCAGTCAGAATGCTTATGCCCATCTGGTGCGGGGTTCTCTCAATTTGGAATAAAATGGTCATAACACAACTGCGTGTGCATTTTCATCTGTTGTGCATTTACTATGACGCGTGCGCCGCGGAATTCGCAATGATCCAGCGAATGGTACGCCGGGCGCTGAATACCAGTTGGGGCATGGCTCACAATTGGATCTTAACAGTTTACGGAAACCTAGGTAAGGGATTATTGGACCTGACAGGTAAGCGGCATGAAAATGTTGATGTTAAATGAAATATTTTGCTATTGTGGGTACTTGTAGTGAGTACAAATTGCTTGCATATCTATCAATTATGAGTAAAATGTTGAACTGATGAAGGTATCAGCAAATGTGACTTGCAAATATTAGTTTCTTATTAAAAACATGTTAATATTGTTTGTTTCCTTATCTACCTTCTACAACTGCGTACCTACACCAAATGCATAAAATATCCTTGTCATTATTATCCTGATAATTATGGTAATTGAGAATTATCATAATTTGTACATATTTCATTTTAATTATATTTGTACATAGGTATAGTACATTATATCACTTTATTAGATATAAAATCTACATGTTTCGAGATTCTCTTCCTCGGGATGAGTTGTACACTAAAGTTAAAAATTGACATTGGGTGATGGTTAGGCAGTAAGGGATAAAAATGGGGGGGGGGAGATAAATCAAAATTGGAGTAAGAAGAGTTAATTACAGAATTACACTGTCATTAGAAGGGGAAAAATGGTTAGGTGGGAAAATATTCAATAAAGGATGGTTTACAAATTTTATCCGATTATTAATTATATTTGACATATCTAATATTCACACTTTTTCTCGTCTCTAATATATCTAAATTTTTAATCTGCGAGGCTTATAAACTGTATGTAATATTTTTAATTCTGTATTAAAATCTAATGTATGCTCATATTATAGTGAATGTTTTGCAAATTTCGAGTCATTATTGCTATTTAAAGCTCCGATATGTTATTTAACCCTTATTTCAAAATTTATAGTAGTTTATAAAATAAAACAAATATTTCCTACATTACATGATACGTCAGGTTACGTACATACCCATGAAATAATTAGCCCGTGTTAAGGTGGTGATCATTTCACTCGCAAGGCATGTATTATGCATTATAAAGGATAGGGTAAGAATAGTAGTGAACACTAGAGTGATTTAGAAACGCGATGCGTCATAGTTCGACTGGTGTATTCAGGGTACGCGTCCGTCGCGTTTCTGTTCTCGTAAATTGTAGTACGAGAGCACTTTTCATTGAAATACCGATTAAAAATACACAACATACCTACATTCCGCTAATATTCATCAGATATTTTAGTTGTAGCCTACTTAAGTAGCGGTCCTGTTAAGTTATCCTAATTAAAATCTAAAATAAATTAAAAGATTTTTTTTTTATTAATTTTTATTTATTTATTTATTTATGAGAAACAAACAGTGAATAATATATTATATAATATTTTTTGACATAATACATAATATAAAAATATGACCGGTAAAGTTTCTTCGGGGGTGGACAAAGTAAATATTATACAAACTAATAAAATATTAATTAATAAACTGATAAAAATAGTACATACTAATAAAAAGATAAATAAAATTATTTTTACACTGTATAAAGCGGAGAAGATGGGGAGATGAGGGAAAAGGGATACAATATATATATACACGCATCGTACATATACGCATGCATATACAATTTAAGTCAATTCAACAATTATTAATAAGTTATCGTAGTTTAATTTTAAAGAGAAACAATTTATCGTTGTAAATGTCCATGTTATTAGAAGAATTTTAAATATTATATTATATTAAACATAGAGCGTGTCATTAAACTCTATTTATCCTTATCCTCCATTTTTAATGTCAATTATCAGAATATAATTTTGATTTATTACATATAAATTCTCGCTGAACACGGTTTATTTGAGCTTATGGAGTGCCTCATTAGTTACAAGTAGTATGTACATATAATGAATAGTACCTGCGAACCTGCACAATAAACCTAGGCATTTGGAGAATGATTTCAACCAGGCGTTGGTTCGCGCCGGCACTTTGATGAGAGTAGATTTGGTGCCGAACATTTTCGAAGGATTTTCTAATAATGAAAAAGCATCCTTTGTGTCCTATTTGAAACAATTCAATCAATTATTTATATTTAAGGCTGTATATAAATTTAAAACGAAGCTAAATGAAATATGTTGCCATGAGGACGCCATCTGTTTCAAGACATTCAATTAATTAGTTTGCAATCTAACGGCGATTCAACAACTGTGCCGGCATCCCCTATGCGAGGGGTCAGCAGACCGCGGCTCGCGAGCCGCGTGCGGCTCTTTTTATAGGCATTTGCGACTCTTCAATTCCAGCTCATATTTTCAACTTCAATCATACGTTGAATAGGTATTTTTTAATGAGATTAGTTATTCTCGCAATCTTTGGCTCTACCTGTTTATGCGAATAAACATTCTCTTTCACGAATCAAATTATACATTTCTATGTAGCCTAAGGATTGTGAATTTGATTGTGGATTGTGAATTTGAGTTTTAAAAAAATCTTAATTTTATCTCGTTTTTATTTCAACAGCGTAAGGTGTCGCAATTTATGATAGTAAAAAATGAAAAAAAAGGACAGAATGTAAAGTTGATCTTAATATAGAGAGTAAGATTAAAAAAGGATCACTTAGGTGGTTTGGTCATATGGAACGGATGAATGAGAAGAGAATGGTAAGAAAGATATGTGACGCAAGTGTTGATGGCACCAGAAGTAGAGGACGTCCGCGGAAGACTTGACACGACCAGGTAAACCAGATACTGGAGGATGGTCTTGTTAGAAGCCTCAATAATCGTCCAGCTTGTATGAGAAGATGCATGAATGTGTATGAAGTGAGAATTGTGTGTCAGGACAGAAGGGTGTGGCACTTAATCCTCTCTGCCTACTCCCGCGGGGAAACGGCGTGATGGTCAGTAAATAAGTAAGTTTATTTCATCATTAAAATTTATATAGCTACAGTGAAAAATTGCGTTGCGACTCTATAAAAATTTTGAGATTCTGTTTACTTAATATTTAGACCTTTTAGTGAGAAAGTCTGCCGACCCCTGCACTATGCCGAAGTTTCTCAATATTTTTGGTTCAACCAACATGACTTCTTATTTATTTTTAAATATATAACCCATGCGAGAGACGTCACTATTTGTCAAGGTTCTTTCATTTACTGAGATTCTGTATGAATAAAAAAAAATTTAAGAATTTATTTGTTACACATTTTAATTATGATCCAGGAATACGGGGAGGCGTTATACACTAGCCATTCAATTCACTAACTAACTTACGATGACATTATTAAGCGATACTGAATCGTGGTTTACACCAGATCGATACGGGTGTATCTCCATTTTATGATGTGATCAAGATTGTAATATCCTCCTCTCCACATGGTCCAACTATCGAAGCCTTCCTATGTTATAAGCATTTAACGAACCGTGCCCAATGTTTCTGGGAAATAACTATGCGTTCGAATGTTAGTCCAAGCAAGAAAAGTGTGAGATGTCTAAGGGGACGGATGACTATATTTTCTTCAGGGTCCTAGAGTGTAACTAAGCACAACTTTGAAATGGATGGCATTCAATATAATGCTCATTTATATCATAGGGAGACGCCAGTGTAGCGAGGAGGAGAGAGGATGCGTATGTTTTGCAAGGGTCCCAAATAGTTTATTCGTAAAAAATAACATAATTTGTTCCTCGGTATTTGGTAAAATTACTTGATAAGTATAATTTTCATTCATTTCACGGTGAATCAAGCCTGCAACCCAATTCACTATTGATATACTATTTTGAAAAATAATTCGCTATGTGATCTATTGCCGTAACAGAAAACCTGGCAAATGTTGAATTATTTATAATATTGCAATTAATGTTTTCTGAGATCACATTAAACACCATTTATTTAATAGTACACGTTTACGCAGGTCTTTTGACAAAAATTTCTGCCGGGACGGCGCTGGAAAAACCAAGGAACGTACAATGTGTCATGCTGACAGACGAGATGTGAAAATATTTCAAATTTATTGCGTTTTTTTTTTTATGAAATGTGGGAAATTTACGATTTACCGAGGATTCACCTGTTTCTAATTCTAAAAATAGCTAAGTACCTATCTCAGTCCTATAAGAATATATCAAGATACACAGATAACAATTTAAAAATACATCACTTTATTAAATTATGAAGTCACACATAAGTCTAATAATTTAGAATGATGTATCTTATATTTAAATTGCTATTATTTCGCATTTAGTTCATTGCTGCTGTTTTGAGCTACCGTTCTGTCAATTTTAAATCCAACCTTTTTTTTAAATCATTTCAAAATGTTTATCTATCTATCTCTTAATCGATGTGCTCATGGCTAGGCATTGTGGTTTTTTAATCTGCTTTTATAGCACAAAATGCTTGACTTTACTCTTCGTAACATTGGATCTAGTTTATAGCAAGACTTCGGTCATGTGTCGGACATAGTCAGTCAATTTTGTTGGAGAAGAAATATCCCTACGTCATAACTATTAATTTGTTTGTTATTGGCTGAGTGAAATGATGATGGACGCGCCTCGATTCAAAATCTTCGAGCAGTAACGAATGTTTTTAATTAGTAATATTAATTATAATATGATTTCCTATCAAAACTTTAATATGACACAGAAAATAAAGGATTTCGATTATAGACTTTTATGTATTACAATCTAGCTATACATACAGACATACGAACCAACATTATTATTATAAGGCAATACAAATCATAAAGGAAAAAGATTCAAATTATTTACATTAAAAAATAATAGGTGCCTACCTACATCACGTTTAGAAATTTGATTAATTATTTGGTTAAATATTTTTGAATTACGATTATTCCAGTTATTAAATATATTAATAATTATACAAAATACTTTGTTTAAACCACTATTTATTAATTATTCTACATGTTTCGGTACCTATGGTATCATCCTCAGGAAACAATGTATACTGAAATTAAAAAATACAAGCATAGATAAAAACATAAATATAAAATGGTGAATAAGTAAGGACTAATATGAAAACAAATTTAAAAGGTGACTATTTGCAAAGAAGATTTGGTTATTTATAATATTAAGCTTGCTATTAACACTTTTTCTTATTTCTAATGTTTCAAATTTATCTAACTGTAAACCCCTAGTATTTGTATGTATAATTTCTAAACCTTATTAATATCAAAGGAATGTTTTTTTTTTCCAAAAGGTGATTGGAAAATTCTAAATAGTAATTGTTATTTAGGCATCTCAAATGTTCCTTATTTCTAATATCAAAATTTCTGCAAGTTTTACTTGTATAAAAATAATTGCAATCATTGCAAATTAATTTGTAGACCCCCGATTTTTTTAAATGTCGTCCTTATCCTTGTTATTTAATATTTAATTCTTTAATTTGTTATTAGTCTAAAAAGCTGGTTGTGTAGAATTTGGAATATATTTTATAATTGAATTTGATGTAAGATTATTAAAAATATATTTATTTTATTTTAGAGGCTTCTAAATTTCGTTATTGTCTTGTTATATTCGTTCATTTCAGATTTAATGTGGTTGCACGAGATATCGTGTGCCATTAGCATTCGTATCATGTGTTTCTCTCAAGCTTTCAAATTATTACAATGTGCTTACGTTTTAAGTTCTTACTAAATTTTAATATTATTTGAATCATAAACTTTTTAGGGAACAAATATGTGTGTAAATAAATATGCTTAAAGGGTAGGTACTCGTATTTTTTTTAACATTGTGTCCCGAATCGGAGAAGTACGAATCCCGAATTAAAGAATTACGTGGATTTTCATTTAGTATTTCGTAAACATCCACCATTTTTTTTTACGATACACGAATATTTTTGAGCTGACGTTTGGCTCCTTGAATTTTTCATTAATCTGTCACTCTGACGATAATAATCATTTCCCATGACTTCGTGGGATTGAAAGCTGTGTACCTCCGTATGATTACTTTTCATAATAAAACTTGTACCACTAAGGAGGTGCGTAGGTAAAAGTAAAGCAATCTATCATGATATATTATGCATTCATTTTATTACTGTTAAGGGGTACATTTTTGAAAAAAAGGTTGTATCCAGAATAATTAGGTATAACAGATCATTATCTACATAATGTAATTTATATAATTAAATACAGATATCCATATATACTCGTATATACAAAGTGTAACATACATAATCCACAATATTTTATGGATGTATACCTTATTAAATTACGGGTCGAAAACGTTCAAGGAATATGTGCAAATTCTGCACAATTACGGAAAATATTATTGTTTAATTTTTTTCCAAAACCGCGTAAAGCTTTCGAAATAAATTATTTCGAAATCTATCTAAATCATCTAACAAAAAAATTCGCTGGAAATTCGATGGCCTTTTGATTGTTTGTATTCAGTATATAATTTGGAATTAATAACATGTATTTCAATTAATCAAAATATTAGCATAATTACGATTTTTTTTAATGCTTATATCTGTAATATAGTTGAAATTAGGCACATATTTCGTTATATACATACATATACTAATGTTTAACAAGTCGACAAAATCGTTAACATATAAATACCATACTTCCGTATTTACATCGACATAATAAATTAGATTATTCATTCAAGTTCCATATATTTAAGGTTTAACGAATTATTTTCTGATGGAATTATTTATTTTCTCAAGCGGGATGTAATTCAACCCTAAGTATATTATTCCTAAAGTTGTATCAATGTGTCCAAAATTTAATAAAAATGAATTGATAATTCTGGCGTCTGCTATCAGTTTATTCAAAGGTATTTGAGATTCTGTAAAAATAAGGTAGATGGCTCTGTCAAATGATGGAACGATTAAATGTATTAATATCAAAAAGGTAACATATAGGGTCGAAAATTGTCGCTAAAAATAATGTCGCTGTAGCTTAGTTGGATAAAGCATCTTCCCCGGTTAGGAAAGAGATCCAGGTTCGAATCCCGGTGGCGCAACAACAATATTTTTCGATAAAATTGATTTTATATGTATATCTTTATAATTAATATTTGGGGGTTAGGACGGTGGTTAAATGAAATACATGTGATTGGCGCGTGTTGAGGTTTATTGTGACGAATGATAACAACAATGAAGACAGATAGAAATGAATACAGTGAATGAAGATGTAAGAAATTATGAAATGAAATGAATTGATGGTCTTGCCCGGCTAAGGCGAGCCGGCAAGACCACCATCGTGAAACGCTGAAACTCGAGAGACTGTCTGGCGGTGAATTGAGCCAGACTTGTGGCAGCAGCCGGCAGCGCTGTCGCTAGCGTCGATGCCGACTGAGATGGCGGTAGATTTGAATTATGGTCGCTACAAATATATTTAATTCATATTTATTCCTATTATATTTTATAATTTAATTTCAATATAGTGCAATAGTATAAAGGCTACCAATCATTAAATTATTTTAAAACAATCAATTTTACATTCCTTATGAACGATACAAATAAGTAAAAAGAAATAATAAACTAGGTAAAACTACGACAGTTAACAGATTCGCGGGGTAACTAAATAAACGCAATGGCGGTCAATACTATTTTCTTTGAACATCGATATGTCTAAATTTAATACGATGACGTAATTATGCACATCACTCTGCAACTCATAGACAAGTTTTCCGGTGAGTACGTACCTTTTATCTTTCTCTTTTTTAACATTGTTCATGGATTACTGTTCGCTGGTAAATAAAATAGATGCTTCATACAGAATTCTATGAAATGATCCAACAAAATGTGTGGTATTTTTGAAACATTCGAAAACGTTCCAAAGATAAATAATTACAATTGTTGAAAACTTGCCGATAAAAAAGTTAATATTTGAAATAACAATCCTGTGTCACGTGTCATGTTCAGAAGCGCAGCAAATAAATTATTTTAAAAGTAAACATCCAAATTATTTCTTCAAAATATAGTTGTAATTGTTAAGTTACAAACTAATATTATTGTTTATGTGAAGGCCCGTTATTAGTTTTATAAAAATAATTTATTTGAATTGTAATACATACTTTTGCGTTTTAAATTCTTAAGGGCTGTTTTCCAAATAAGCTTTCGTCCAAATTTATTTTTGACCACAATCCGTTCTGCTGTCAAAAATTACTTTATTTTCTAAATATGCTCTCCCATCTGGATTTACACACATTTAATATATTTACTTTGTTCTTGCACAGGCAATTCCCCAACATTTTAATTTTACATCGTAACATCATTGACCCAGGGTTTTCGTGTATTCGGGATTTGACCGGTTGTCGTAGTGGTCTCGCCAAAATATCTTTTCAGGGCCGCTCAACAAAAGGGCTCTTTTTAGGGCTGCATGCCGCCATAGCTCCCGCGAGCGTGATCCTGTTCGCCACAATTATAGATTATTTTATTCGAAATTCTATGCGTGCACGTTACTGAAATGTGTGACGTACAAACGGGAAAATTATATTTATGTTGATTATTATCGTATGTGCCTTTTTATTATTGCCATATTAAGCTGTCAAAAAGAACCTGCCAGGAGCGTTTGCTGATTATGTATAATTAACATGAAAATATTTTAAAAGATAAAACTAGAAAATTTATTGCGCCGTTTTATCCATTACTAACCGAAAAAAAAATAAACCGAACTACAACTGTCGATATCAACTAACCGGTTTATATATATTTTTTAATTCATTGTTCACGATAAAGAAAAGCGTCACTAACAATATAATGAGTCACCCTCGAAAGTCTAGCAAATCTTTATACAATAAACCATGAGAATTTTATTTGCTTGTATCAGGTATCAAACGAATATAAACAGTGCTCCTAAAAATATCGGTTGGATTAGGACAATTAAGTTGGCTGCACTTATTTTTATTAGCTTTTGATTACAATCACAAACTAGTCATGGTTTTAACAATGCTCTCTTGTCTATGTTTTTTACATTACTTCTGGTCTGTGCTCGTTGTCTATGACAGAAGAAAAAAATGGCGGCTTTAGGAGTTTGTGAAACTCCTGATTGTAATGAAAAAGCGAAATTACAATGTCCCACGTGTGTGAAGCTTGGCATACAAGGCTCGTTTTTTTGCTCTCAAGAGTGTTTCAAGGGGTATTGGAAGACGCATAAGATTATTCACTCTTTGGCCAGTAAGTTTTAGTTATAGGTTATGTCGGGCCGATTCTCACCCGCCTGTCCGTGATTTTTAATTTTCTTGACTGAGCTGTCGCCATGCTTACTCGAAAAAGGGCGCGAGGTGAGATCTTGCAGAAGCCTTATATATTTTGGATAGTCTCCTTTCAAATTTACATATCGTGTTATTTACCATTTATTTATTTTTCAGAAGGGGAAAATACGGAAGGTAAAAAAAATGGCTTTGATCCATGGCCAAATTACATGTATACAGGGAAGCTTCGACCATCTCCTCAAACGTCTAAACGGACTGTTCCACTAACCATTGGAAGGCCAGATTATGCTGATCATGCATGCGGTTATCCAATTTCGGAACAAGCTCTTAAAGGAACATCGCAGATTAAAGTTCTAGACGATGAAGAAATTGAAGGAATGAGGGTTGCTTGCAAATTGGGAAGGGAAGTCTTGGATGAGGCTGCAAGGTATATATTTTGATCTGTCATTGTAAGAAGTATCCCAATGTAAAAGTTTATTTTTTATTCTACTTTTTAGTCGTGCTCATAGCTTAATTATCAAGTCACAATTTTGAATGTTTAATATTTATTACAATTTTCGTGTTATGTCAAGGCTTTGTAATATATTTTTTCAGAGTGTGCGATGTTGGTGTGACGACAGACGAAATAGATCGAATAGTTCACGAGGCTTGTATTGAGCGAGATTGCTATCCAAGCCCATTAAACTATTATGAGTTTCCAGCTTCGTGCTGCACATCAGTCAATGAAGTTATTTGTCATGGAATTCCAGATCTTAGACCATTAGAGGTAACTTATTCACCAGTAAAATGTCATCAATGTGTCAGAAAACCACAAAAATGATATCATTTTTGTGGCCTGGAGGTTATATATATCGTGCAAAAGCATGCTCGGCATATATTAAAATTATGAAAAATAATACTAAGTAAATGTTTTTTTTTTCACTTTTATAGTATTATTTTTCAACTTTAATAGTTTATTATAAACACAAATTATAAATGGGGTCCCGAATGCTAGTGTCAAAAGGTGTTATTTCTAGTGTGACGTATTGTGGTAAATACATTATACATTTTTATTTTCGAATTTTTTTATGGTAAGCGTTTTCATTTTCATTTCATTTAAATTTTAAAATTCGCTATTATTTTTTTCCTACATACACATATATATTTTGGGTTTTGTTACTAGAGGCCTCACCAGTGTTCCACATTCAAAATTAAACATGCAAATTTAATCATCAGTTCGTGAATTTAAGAGCTTTCAAGTCTTTTTCATTGCTTTTATTAAACATTTTTTACCATGGAACTAATTCAAAAATGGCCCAATCATTTTTCAAGCCATTCGGTAAATGAGTGGATACAAAATCATCCATAAGTTGCATTTGGCAGTAGAATCATTTGTGATGTACGTGAAATTCAACTGACACAGTTGACAGACAGTGAATGTGACATGTGAAAAATAAGACAAAATGACACTTCGATAACTGATTTTTATTCTGATTTAGCAATGATTTTAATATGTTGTAATATTCCATCGATAAAATTAAATGTGAAATTTCATTCTTTTTTTTATTACTAAATACATATGTTGTATAAATGTAATAAGAATTTAAATATATTCAGATGAATATACTAAAGTCTTGTAAAATGAAGATATATATAATATGTGTCTAAACATATAGTTTCACTAATGGCATTTTTACAATTATTATTCCGCAATGTCATATTACAAATTAAAAAATATAATATTTTACTTATTTATGCCATGTTACGACACTGGTTTTGCCACAATGATTCCGAATCCTATTCATAAATATTGTTTTATACCTTAATATGAAACGATCCATGCAAGGTTTACGTAACGATGTTATGATAATTGCATTTTTTTTTTCAATTTTAAATGGTAATGACCTTAACCTTGACCTTAATAATAACAAGGTAACTGACATTTTGAGCAAAGTTGATTTTTGTATCAAAATTCTGATATCCGCTTTTGGTGAAAATTAGTTTTATTGTGGTAGCAAACTTGAATATTAAAGCATAATTTTGAAAGCCTTATCTAAGATAATTAACATTATTTCATCTAAACAAATATTCAAATGCAACATCTCAATACTTTTTTTTGTCACTTAACACTTTTTATACGGGGTGCCGCTCTCGGGTTACAAGTGCGTGTAGTGGGCTAAAACCATTGGAATGTGATAAAAAATCTAACTTTATAAAAAACGCTCTATCTTCCAAACCGTTAGTCATTTTCTAATGAAATTTGGAATACTCACTTACCATAGTATGGTCCTCGATATTGTATACTTTTTGGAAACAAATCGCTTATATTTTTGTAAGTACATTGAGACAACCACATATTTACAGCATGTTCACTATGATATAAAAGTACACATAAAAACTATTGTTCTAATATCTAGATCAGTGGTCGGCAACCTACTACCCGTAATTGAATTACCCACTACGACATTTCAAATTACCTATCAAGAAAATATGATGATGATATAGAATTAGAATTCATTGAATTCAAATGTTCAGTTCTATGGACAAATAAATTTAAAGATCTTCGCCAGCATCTCGAAAACATATTATACAATATCATCATGCTGGGCGACATTACCACAATTTTTTTTATTGCATTTGCTCTATTATCAGCATTTGGTTCCACGTATTCTTGTGAGCTAACATTTTCCCAAATGAAATGTGTCCAGAATACGCTGCGGAATAGACTTACACTAGCAAATCTCGATTCCTGTGTTCGACTAAAGTTAACCACATATTTGCCAAATTTTGAAAAACTTTCTAAGAAAATTCAAAACCAAGGTTATATTAAAAACAAACATTTATAAAAATATTTTTTTATAAATGTTTGTTTTATAAAATAAATTTATATTTACACATACACGTATATATTTTATGAAAATAAAATTTTTCTTTAAAAATTATAATTATTTTAAATTTTACCCACTTATCAAATGAAATGTCTCTCAAAAGGTTTCCAACCACTGATCTAGATAAAGTATGGTATTTATAAAAGCATTCACCCCTGTGAAAGGGTACATCACAAAATGTACACATATAACTAGTAAAACTTTTATTTTTGTGTACAGAACACACACGACACTGTCTTTGTGGATATTTTTTTTTTACCGCCGGTAACAATTTTAGTTGCTCAATGGTTTTTCATTTCGAGGGATAACCTCCCCGGAAGATTGCTTTTGACTACATTTCTCTGTAATTGAGATGATGGTCCCGGTTCCTCCAGATTTATGTCGGTTCCACAAAAGTATGGTCGGCTATCCAAAATTTTCCAACGGTGCGCAAAAACTGTTTGTATGTTAGTCTTTTGGTTGGATTTAATGTTTTGTACACTTTAAAAGAATTAAATAAGGCACAATTCAACAAAAACATCACATGGTCCTCTCTTGGTCCATTTTTTTGTTTTTGTAATACAGAGTATTACGAAAAATACTGATTACACGATCAACACCTTTCATATATTTGTTATATTCTGTTACACACTGAGCTTTCCAAATACGTTGTCTTGTAGTCCAATCCATGTTGTGGCTTTCTAGGATAATAAATTCAAACATTTGATCAAAGATTTCCAGTGTTGCAACAATACATCTTTTCGTCGACGGAAAATACTTTGGCCTACACTAAGAATCGCCGTTTTAAAACATTCTGGAAAACCTCGGTTTATTCTCATTGTTCTGCACATTCTTATTTTATATTGTAGGAGTACTTCACTAGTTTGCACACTATTATAATAATTATCCATGTATACATGATGCCACAAATTTAAATATGGACCGAGAAGCGAATGAATGGTCTATGATAATCGTCTTCTTTTTCCGCTGTAAATTTCGAGCTTGCGAATGTATCCCGTAGTTGCTTCACTAACCATACGCACAAGAACCTCATATTTTATTATTTTTGACGCATTATACACTTTAAATGAAAGTCTTCCCCGCCACTGTACAATACTTTCATCCGGAGACGGTTCCTTTTGAGGGTTGTAGATAGAAGAAAATTTTGGTATAAGGTATGTCATAATTGGCCTAATTTTTTCAAGTTGATCGCAGGGATTCGTGATGTTCTCATTATTAGAAAAGTGCCACGATTGCCATATCTGTCTAAAACGATCACGATTAATTATTTTTGAATAAATAGGTGTTTCGATACATGGATCTGTTGACCAATAATCAATTATCTCTCGTGTCTTTTCGAACTTGTCCCATAAGCAAAATCAGTCCTAAAAAAATTTTCATCTCTACAAGGCTTATGGACTTCCATTTGATGGATTTTTTCATTTTTTTGATCTGTGATTCGTTTTGTGTGCGTTATCGATGGCTTTCCTCTATCATCATCTCAAGTAAATCATCTCCGATGACCAGTTTTACTACGTCCATTATGTTTTCGGAATCTTTTGGTGGTACACGAACACCAACGTGACCTAAAAATGGTTCAATATTAGGTGGATTGTTTATTTCAGACCATTCCGTAACTTCCTCTTCCTCCGCATCACTTTCTTCAGAATCACTGAGTTGTAAGGGCATCACTGCCACCCTCCTCCTGTGAGGGAAATGTCACTTGTGTCGTAACTATCAATGTCAAATTCAGGCAAATAATCGCTAAAAAGATCAGATAAATTATCTGCGAATATTTCCTCATTACTTTGATAATTTTCTGTAATAATTTTTTCGAGTTTAAAATGAAGTAATATAATTATATTCCGCTAAACAACAACACGCCCATTTTATAACACCGTATTTAAAAACTAAAATTTGAAGTGACCTAATGAATTTCAGAAATACAAACATTGAGATCCACTTGAAATGATTTATTACGGCGGATGGCCGGTAAACCTACTTTGGGTTACACACTTTAAATGCAACAAAATCAAGTACAAGACAGAGACATATAATTTTACCATAATATACCTTCATTAGTCAAAAAATATACCGCTTATCTACTTGACAGAAACTTCATGCGCTCACTAATTTATTCAGTAATTGGGTGATATCATAAAATTTCTTTACCAATTTCTTACTCTGTAAAACTTAAAGCATGTATTGACATATTCCTTTTTATAAAATCATTAAATTTAGTGTATTTTTGTTTAAATGTTCATGTACAGACAAGCTCTCGTAAGAGCTGTACATAATTATTATACTACGTAATAGACACAAAGACAAAAGGATACATCGGACGTATATCGGGATTTTTTTATTTATATACATGTAGTTTGGACCTTTACCAAGAGATTGGTATACAACATATAAAAAAATCGGGTAGTTCTACCTTTTCAGCTGACTACTTTAAAAAACTACCCGTCCCGCTGTTGAGCACCAGTTAAGCGGGCGGGTAGAACTACCCGTCCCGCCGTTGAGCACCAGTCAGGCGCGCGGGTAGAACTACCCGACCCGCACAAGAAGTGTTAACATAGTTTACAGTCGAGTAGCTCAATTTTCTCTTTTTACAAACTTCTTTATTAAAACTTGGTCAAATTTCCTAGTAGTTTAGAAAATAAAATAATATTTCTGTATTCGAACAACTTTGGATCTGAATATAAGTAAAATGTTTGAATTATATTATATAACGTACCCGAAGTCAGGAATCTGTTTACTTTGTTATTCTAAATTATGTAGTGGCAAGGAAATTGAAAAATTATTGCTCAAAATTTTGATGTTCAATAGTCACATACTATCTTATTGTTCCAAGGGCACGATTTGTGTATTTTTATACATTTTTAATTGTTCAATAATGCATTTTAACAACAATTATAGTGTTTTGATTATATTTTATTACTCCTATAAGGCAAACAACTGTGTAATAAAAATGTTACTTATTATAGGACGGCGATCTGTGTAATGTAGATGTTACCGTGTATCATCGGGGCTTTCACGGTGACTTAAATGAAACATTTTTCGTTGGAAATGTTTCTGAAGAGCACAAAAAGCTAGTACGAGTGACCTATGAGTGTCTTTCAAAAGCAATTGAAGCAGTTAAACCAGGAGAAAAGTACAGGTATAATTACAGTATTAGAGTACATAGTTAGCAATAAAACTATGATTGTAAAAATATTTTTTTTATGATTTTGGTGTTATTTTGTGACTGAATTTATATTCTATTCTATCTTATCCTATTCTGCCAGTATTGTAATGATTTGTTTGTCATATGTAATATTGATATCACCCTCACCCTCGAGTCAGATTGAAATGATACAGGAAAATCTGTAATTATCTAAAAATGTGCATGCATATCATACTTTTGATGGGAAATTCATGATGTATTAATATATACTATATAAAACTTTTATTATTTGATATTTTTTTGAGATTAGATTAGATGTGATATATATTATGTTACACGTATGTATTATAAATAATAATATATTTTAACAATATTTCTCATTATTCGTTTGTGCTAATTGGATAAGGGCGAGCTTTCATTTTTCCAGTTTGAAATTCGAAATATTATTCACGAATTAGATATGCTTTCAAGACGAGGTTAATAGTAAAATTCTTATAAGTTACAGATAAATAATGACGTTATTTGTTATGTAAATTGTGCGAGAGAGGAAGGTTTGAATAAAAAGAGAACAATAAAAATGATGATTTCCTCGTATTCAATACAAGTGTCAGAAACATCTTGTATTTCTCATATTCCATCGAAAATGAAATAATTTATTTAGTACCCAATTCATATACAGTAAGACCTCAGTTTTACACTTCTCTGGGGAACAGCAAAAAACAATGTAAAAGTGAGGAAATGAAAAATATATGGAAAAATCGACTTTTTATGAAAATAAAAACCATTAATAAAATAACCTACTTAAATAAAACTAAATAATTTGATAATATATATTTCATATACTTTCAATATGTATGAATATGCAGACTACAGAGACGAGATTATGTTAATGACTAATAATTCTTGGTGGTCACAACTTACTTAATTTACCACCAAGGCAGTTTCCCCATTCAAACATATTTTTGCTGGCAAAACATAAAAAAAAAAACCTGTTTCATCTGCATTGAAAATGTCCTTTGGATCATATCTTGGAGGTTTGATGTAACAGAAACCATTCTTACAATATCGTTTCAATTTTGTCGTATTGGAAATTCCGAGTTTTTTTTTAAATGAACTGCACCGCGAGGCACTTCCGTCTTTTTTCTCGACTTATGATTTTTTATTATTGTGTAAAGTTGAACACAAGATGTTAAGCTCCTTTGCCAGGTCAATGCGCAAATCGACGTTGTCGAAAGATTTTTTAAAAATAATCATCTTCAACTCAATATTCTTTTTTTGCTGTGGCATTTATTATGAAGGTATTGATGATTATAAAAAGCTAATGTAATAAAAACAACGTAAAAAATATTTTATGTTGAATGATTTTAATAGAAAAATTCAACAAGTAATGTGAAAACTAAATGAAAATCAATTGAAGTATCAAAACTGATAAAAGAACATCGAAAAACTTCAAAAAACAATGCATAACACGTTAAAATACAATGCATAATATGTTACGATATCAACTTAGAAAAGTCAATTATCACAGCGAAAATCGCGGTAGTGCGCGACCGGCACACACAGCAGTGTAGCGAAAATTGTGATGGTGGTCGTTTTGGTGGAAAATACAATTCAGAAACCCCTAAAAATATTACTATTACAAAAATGAATTCTTATGTCGTGGCGTTAGTGTGGCGGCAGACAGGTGACTGACGGTTAAAAGGAGTAATTTTCGTACAAAAAAGGTCATCAATCAAATGTTCAAAAAATTTACATTGAGTAATTATTGTATCCCTTTTTACGTTTCTTCATTACTAGTATATGTACTCGCTAGAATCTAAACTAAAAGTTGAAAGTCATATTCAAAATTTTGTGCATAAAAATCAATGGATGTAGGGTTGGCATGTTGAATTTTCGAAATGTTTCGGCGTAAAACTAAAAATTTTATGTGCGTGAATTGAGAGAAATATTTATATGGGAGTGTATGAAGATGAATTGGGATTTCGACTTTTCAACGTAAATAGCGGGAAAACGTAAAACCGAGGTTTCACTGTATATGAATATGTTTTGAAATCAGACAAAGTACCTACATATATTTAGATAGTCACTTAAATCAATGTTCTAAATTTAAAATTTTTATAACTGCTTCAATTTATTATTCTGTTTAATATTATTAATTTAAAACGTCCTTTTGCCATTTCGGTGATATGTCTGTTTCATATTTATGAAACAGACAGCGTGTGTTTAAAATGCAACAGTGTTATATGTAAACAAAATATTCAATTGCTACATACATAAAATGTTTACTTTGTTTAAGAAAACGTTGTTTTCCCTTTAAATCAGTAAAAAAAACATCTAATTTATGAAATTTGCTACTAATGTTGTAAATAAGTTCAATATTAATTCATATCGTGGGTAAAATATGCGTAAAAACATATATTTTTGGTATTTTTAAATTAAAATAATGAGAATGCGGATTCCACAACCGAGCGGCGTATTGAAGTTCGATGGACAATTTAAATCATCGTATTTTGTAAGACTGAAAATATATTATTTAAAAACTGATTATTTGTATTTTTGATATAAATCTTTGTTTTAAATAGTAGCTGAAGCCTCAAAGTAAATGTAATATATTATTGTGAGTAAATATAATATATTATTTAAAAACGCATGTTTTCACTAAAACAAAGTATTTTAAAAACGTCGAAAATTGGTAATATGTATTGCAAATCAATTTGGTTCGATGCAGATTTGTCTCCGTAATCTTGGCTTCAAGATTATAAGAAAATATATTTTGTTTATGCAATAATTTTGCACATTAACACAATTTTGTAGCACTTAATGGTCGCGGTCTTTCTTATAATGCTTGTATTGTCTTAATTATGGCAAATAACATTCAGTTTATTAGTTTTAAATGAGTATAAAGGTCTTATCTAATAATATTTAAAAAAAATGGCAAATCTAGTGTATAACTTCTGATATAAATGAATTATAAAAACCCATATTTTTATAAGTTGGGTTTTATTCTGGTGTACAACTTTCTTTTTGATAATAAATAATATTTTCAATATTGAAAAATAGGTTTTAAAGAAACGCTGCATGGCCATTATAGCTATCTGCATTCTAATAGTATTTAATAAAATTATTCAACATATGTATTAAACTTCTTAAACATTATAAAAAGTAATACCAAATTATAAACATATTCTTTCGAGTGATGAGAATCACAA
This sequence comes from Eubasilissa splendida, assembly GCA_031772225.1. NCBI lineage: Eukaryota > Metazoa > Arthropoda > Insecta > Trichoptera > Phryganeidae > Eubasilissa > Eubasilissa splendida. The sequence continues at coordinate 22,795,887 of CM062851.1, read as the reverse complement.
TAATTATTTTACACTCGTACTCCATGATCAGAAAGCCTGCCTTTCATAAGTAGGATATCAGGTTCTCATTTAATATCTGTTTCAAAAATTTCAGGGAGATAGGAAATATTATCCAGAAACATGCTCAGGCCAACGGTTTGAGTGTTGTCCGCTCCTATTGTGGCCACGGCATTCACCGGCTGTTTCACACGGCGCCTAGTGTGCCCCATTATGCGCGGAACAAGGCTGTGGGTGTCATGCAGCCCGGTCATTGCTTTACTATAGAGCCGATGATCAACAGTGGCGGATGGCGTGATGATCAATGGCCTGACAAATGGACGGCTGTTACTTCAGATGGATCTTGGTCGGCACAGGTAATTTATTTATCTTTTATATTAGTAATACGTATGTTAACAATGTTAAATAATGTTATTAGTTAATTCACAATTCTTATATTTATTTTATTATCAGATTTTATCCAATCTTAATCAGTAGTTTTTGTTCTTAATAAATTCTGAGTAGCGGTTGATTACAATTGAGTCTAACTCACTGCACCTATTGATACTGATATAAATATGGCAGCTACATTTTCTTATCACAATATATTAAATATTGAAAATGGTTTCAAAGTAATTTACTTATAATTAAAATAAACACTGCAAATCTTATTTTAAGAAAAACGATACATACTAATCATTGGACACCGAATATAAAGAGTTTAATACAGTAAAACCGCGATATAACGAAACCCGATATAGCGAAAAATGACGTATATCGAAAAAAAAATCGAAATTTAGTCCCTAAAATCAATTTTTCATACAAAAATGCATTTATATAACGAAATCCCGTTAATATTTATAACAAAATCATTTTTGTCCCGTACGAAAAAATGCCAATACATTTACGTAAATTTATAACGAAATAAAAAAATGTTAAAAGATGAAAATATTATTTCGCACTTACAAAGCCGCGCCGCTGCATCTGCCGTATGCGAACGGTTTAATGGCATTTTCGGCGGTGCGCGGCGGTCTGCCGACAAGGTAGTAAAACAATTCAAACTTCTTCTTGGGTTCATAGTATCATATTTTGAAGTGGTTGCCGCCGTTCCGGTAAGCACCTTTGTAATTTATATACGACTCATTTTATAAAAATGCCGCGATTCAACTGTCAAATTTTTATTTTTGAATTATTTTTTATGTTTCATGCCCAAAACTATGTTTGAAGCGGCTCTACATTTAAACACAATTAAAATATTGTTTTGTGTTTGCAATATTCTGGAATTTACAAAAATATCTTCCAATTGGTGTTGAATAGGTTCTGTTCTTAATTTAATTCCTTTGATTATCCATTTGCTTATCTGTTTTAATAACAAAACTACTAAAAATATGTAGATATTCAGTTCCCTATGGCCTTCTTCCTCCTTTGTTTGCAGAATTTGCGATCTTTTTTGAAGCCGCGCAACATTTTTTTGCGACGGCGCGTAACATATAGTAGGATTTTTTAAATTTATTTCGTTATATGTGGGAATTCGTTATTACGAATTTTTATTTTTTGTGCCCTTGGATTTCGTTATATCGCGGTTTTACTGTATTCACTTTGCATAATTATGGTTCATTAGAAGCACTATGGAATCGCTGTAGTGAGTAGAGGGTCCATAATGGGAGAGTATGGCAGTATGTAAAGGGAGTTGCTATAGCAAGTTGTCGTTATTCGAGGCACGCCTGCACATGATTTATTTTAGTAAAGACCTGTGCTATTGCTTAAGACTAAACGTGTGTAGTTGAATGTTGTGATCTTCAACCAAATGTAGGTGTTGTTGCTGTTTACTTAACCGAATAAATATAATTATTAAGGAGAACACATTCTTATTGTGAAGTTGTAATTATTCAGAACATAAGTCTTGATTGAATTAAATGTATTAATTATATATGTATATCTTTATAATTAATTCATTTAATTAATATTTAAAATATAATTATGTTTCATGGGAATAGCGCCTTTTAGCTCACCTGTATTATAATAATTATTTTCTACGAATGATATAAAATAAAGTTTTACAATGACGTGTAGTATAACAATGTATTCCACTCAACCTATATTTGTAATAGAAATGTACAGTTTTAAAAAAATTGTTACAGTAACTATTTTTTCCCAAAGATGTGTGTATTTGAGATCTATGGGGAAGAAAGTATTTCTTTGGTTATGTTTGTTTGGCTGTCACCAGTATGGCGGTGCTGTTTAATTTATTAATGAGCTGTATAGCGATATTTGAAGGATTTCCTTTAAGGTGAGACTGAGGCCCCAAATCTCCCAAGATCTCACTGTGTGTATGTGAATGTCTCAGTGTGGATGAGCTGTAGCTAGAGCAGGTGTTTGAAATAAAACATTGTCTTACGATTGATGGCATTTTATTACAAATTGATGTACAAATTAAACTACACAGGTTGAAGTTAAATTACAGATAAAGTTGATGACTAGTATTGCTCACTGGAGATGCATCTGAAAAGACGGGCTTCTCGATGTTGTTACATTGCGACATAGTGAATTTCGGTCTGTATTAGGCGGAATGGTATGGCTGTAGAGCGCTGGCTAAACGGCCAGATACTGTGAGGTGTGAGCAGGGCCTCTACAGGTCCATTGCAATAACCATTCTAGAGGTTTCCGTTTGCATGGGAATCCTATCAATGTTTTATTAAACAATTATTATTCAATTTAGCATATTGAAGAATGTCTCATAGATATTTATGTATATTATGTATTTTTTCCAGTTTGAACAAACACTTCTGGTGACGGAGACTGGTTGTGATATACTGACACGCCGCCGCACTGATGCTGGAACTCCTCACTTCCTCGACAAGATGAAGTAGATCCGCAGTTTAGAAACCCAATATTTGCCTTCTTATACCCAGTTTAGTGTGCTGCTGAAAATAAAATTTTCTTCTATCTTAGCTTTGTTTTTAAAATCATTTTTTCTTTTAATAAATTGTTTTTTTATTTGTGAAAAGGTTGCGAATGCACTTTTTTTTACAAAAATCCCAATTCTTTGTTGTTCTTGTTGTATATATTGACTTAGCTCTTTTTTGAATTTGGAGTCCATAAAGTAAACATATTCTTTGTACCGTATGCACCCAATGTGTTTGGTTTTAAGCATACTTTTAGGTGTAATATTAGATTTTAGATGCCAACACAATTAAATTAATGTTTATTATATTCCCTCGGTTATCTGGGATGCTAGATAATATATTAATTGTGGTTAAACAACATCTATACATACTTTAAATTGTGTGAAATATGACAGAATATCAACGAAATCTTTAGACATGGTCTTATTCAAAAATGATAGTGACAACAAATAAGTGAAGAAAAATGCACCTACTATGTGACATGAACACACAAACTCTTAAGAGTTTTCTGTAATCCTCTGATTTCACTATAAATTTAAATAAACAAATAATCATTTTACAATTAATAATGTTATTTACTAGCCTCCACATTGAATGTTTCAAAATTAAAAAGAGTTTTTATTGTATTGCTATTCTATCTTCTATTGAATTCTATGATTCTATTGAAATCTGAACCAAATATTGTTAATATGACATTACCTTTTCATAGATTAAAAAAAAGAAGTTATGATAAGTATGTAAAGACACATTTGTGATCTACGCTTTTCTACATCATTCAAATTAAACACACTAGGTATATACACTATTGAATGTATTTTTTTGTTAGTTCTGTCTTAATGTGTTCTATCTTTACGATTAAAATTTTACCCAGTTTGATAGTACAAATAATAGTTTTTGATGTCTTCGCAATAGCACATCATAATGTTTGATTAATTACTAGTTGTACAATAATATTATATGAAATTGTTTACTTTTATCCAGATTTTAATTAATACGAGGAGGGCATATTATAACATATGAATTATAAAATTTCTATTTTTTTTAAACTATACCTACTGAAGATTATTTTACTTACGATCCGAGTAGTATTATCAATTTACAATTTATTTTTGTTGTATGATAAACAAATTTGTTTCAAACATGCTATCATCCGGATAATTGTGAATTAATTTAAAGTAACATTTTCGTGAATAATATATAAATTATTTCTTTTTCTTTTGTTATTACATTTTGTTTTTTTTTTTACAATAAAAATAAACTTATGAAATCCTTTAAAAATAATGCATTTAACCTTCAATTGATATACAAGTATTATTGGATAAGATAAAATTGTTATTCCAAGCGTGTATGAAAATACTATTGCATATTAGAAAGGGCAAGTTATTGTTTTCAAGATGTGTAGCAGATATCCCATTCTATATATTTTTTTCATGTAATTTTTTATATTTAGGAACCGTTAAATGACATGGGATATCGTGATTGTTACCATATAAATAGTGGGTGCCACAAAATTTTTATTTGGCATTTGTGCTGTTCTATTTTCTTGGGCTCTTCAGTCATATATTAATTTTGCCTCAGTGTATTTCGAAACATGCATACCTAATGAACATTTTCCCCGTCGTTCATGAAATTATATTCATATTCGTTGATGTATATTAGTTTTATCAGAAGTTTTGAGATTGCAAAAGGTAAAATAAATTTAAATACTTGCATATTGTAATAATTGAAATCCTTTAACATGCTTCAAACTCATATCTTCACCTATTTACTTTTAATTTTATATATAATATTTTTACTTGTATGTATGTATATAAATATCAGTTTCGGTCACATAAATAATTATAGTGTTACATATACAATAACGGTGATTTATAAATTTGATAAATGATAGGTTGTTCTATGAGCATTATTATAAAAAGTTAAACAGAGATAAAAATATATTGTTGATTTTGTATGATGTATTAAGAAACCCTTTTTAAACATTTTTGTAATTCAAAAAATAAACAGTACCTCCTAATACATTAACCATTTGATTTTAACCTTTGTTTAATTTTGTGTTTCCTTAGTATTAGACTGGTGAGGGGCAGATTATAGTCTCATGCCAACTGGCATTTGAAATATTATCTCGACACCGAAACAATTTTGTTTTTTTTCCAGCCTTACACTTGCAATGCATTACCACGATGTTGCGTAAGAAATTATGGATGATCCGTTACTTCAATATTTCTGCTTTCCTCTTCGTGGATCCGTTCTACATATGATGGATATCATTTAAAATTATGCAGATACACAATACATATTGTATTAAAAAAAATTAATTTACAGTGGAACCCCGATTTTACATGCCCGGAATTCACATTTTCCCTCCATTTGCGTGTCATTTCTGCAGTCCTGTATCATTTTAGTACATTAACAAACCCTATTTAACGTTGTCTTTCCCGCAATTTACGTCTAAAATTTATTGAAATTTGTTTGCTCTTCGCCATAGAGCCAAGAGTGTGTTGGTCATTTGCTTGTCGTATATACGCATTTTTCATTCTAATACCTACATAATTTGTACGTTTCGTTGTTCTATTGTTTTTTACAAGCTGGAATCAGCAAGAAAATTGCATAGAAGATAGTATAGGCGACATGGCTAGGAAAGAATTTATGAATAACCCTTGTAATAACATAGGACGTAGTGGAAATTGTTGAAATATTGAACAATCGCATAAACAAAAACTTGACAGAAAAAGAACCTTCCTACAAAGAAGAGTTTGCTTATCCTATAAAACCAGTTCCTACAAAGGACGATGCCATGAGGCATATTGAAGGCCTCAAAGCATATTTTACTAGTATAAGCAATGTACCACCAGAATCCTTTAATATAATTCATAATATTGAATATTTATATAAAAAACTATTTAAAAACATGCAGCAAAAAATGTTGGATTTTATAAATAAAAAATTATCGTTTTTTTTAATAAATTTTCATTTTTCCCATTTAGTCCCTTCAATAACTTAAAATCGGGGTTTCACTGTATATTATGTGCAAAATGTTATTATTTCTTTATTTTTTGGCAACTTTTATAATTTCTTAAAAGTTTTACCATGATAGTTTATCATTAACTCATTACAGTAAAATCTCGATAATTTGAACCCCGTTTTTTCGAAATTTGACATAACTCGACATTTTTCTAACACATTATACCCAAAATGTCAATTTTATAGTTGATTAATCCCATTATTTTGTTAAACCTAATAATTTATAGTGAGATAATTAAGGGACCATTGTGCTGCAATTTCAATGTGCTGTAAATCAATGCTTGCATTTCACTTCATCAATGATGCATTATCCCACGTATGTTATCGGTGGCAGTGCTACCCTGTATCATTGTACACATCTTAGTACCTACCATATTGAGATCTGTACAAGGCCCTGTGCATAGACCGGAAAAGGCTGTAAAATAATGGAAAGCTCCATTCATCTCGTATCACCCTTGCCACTGGACCAAGTTCTTCATTATTCCAAAAGCATGTGCGGGTGGTACTGTGTAATATCACCTACACCTTAAACAGTTCCACACACAGACCTCTGCCATGGCAAACCCAATTGATCCGTCCCCCAGAACTCCCTCTGCCCAACGAATGCACGTGCACAACATGTAGAAGGGTGTGCGGTAACAGAATAGGATTCGGCCACACTCAGACTCACAATCGTTAACCATGGCAGACGTCATTCTCGTAATGAGGGACTGCCGAAGAAGAAGAAATCAATATATTTATAAATTATATAATTAGTTTTTTTTAACTTATAAAAGATTTACTATGAGCGTGGCGTTTTGCCCGTGCCTGTTTGTGTGGAGCTTCTTTTGTATGCTACGGTACTTGACGAACCTCCTTTATGTCTCAATGCATTCTGCTTATTAAATATATCAATATTAGCACTTGCTCCACACTGATATATTACAAACGATCGAAAATAGTCGCCACTAGTAATTGTCAAACAGATCGATTTCGCACGCCGATAGTTGTCAAGTAGATTGATTTTATTAGCTGCTCCACGCTGCTAATTTTTAAATAGATTAATACTAGAAGCTCTTGCCTCGACCTGCATAGATAGTTTACACTAATTACTCCTACTAATACAGCATTTTTGAGATGTTTTCTTAGAATATGCAAATATGTATTTTTAACAAAATTGGCGCCTTTGTTTACAGTTTTTTACTAATTTTGTAATATTTTTGTGAATTTCAAATCCATGTACATATTTCACTAACTCAGTTGTCCCGCGCAATAAATTTTTTGTGCTCTTGAATTTTGAGTTAATGGGGTTTCGCGTAATTTGAATATAATTTTTTTGGTCCCTTGAATTTCAAATTGACGAGTTTTATATATCTTATATTTTTATGATTTTGATAGGAATACCGAGGCATATTTTCCATACAGACAAATTTAGTTTTAAATTAATTGTTTTTACGTGGTTTGAAATATTTAAAATTCAAACTTTAATAAAGTTATATACCTGCTCACGTTATATACCTCTTGCTGCACAACTTTTATTTTTCCGATTTTTCTCATTCCCTGTTGGGAATACTGGTAATGGTAAATAAATATCTAGTATTATTTTGGATTTCTTGCGTGCCAAGTAGGAAATCTATAACCGTGAAATACCATTTTCATATTAGTGAATTCTTCTGGAATCGTTTTTCGAATGTCATCTGTAATAGAAAATACTTTGGAAAAGGGTACTCTTGTTGATTTTGTCTTAACTTGAAATGCTGACAGTTTGTATTTTGTTGTTTTCACAAAGTTTTATTTATGCATAAATTATGTTACCCTTAATGTATACAATGCCATTAGCGCCTCTATACAAGGATTTATGAAGTATTTACAAAATATAATACAGAATAAAAATAAAGTAAATATAAAATAAATAGTACAAATGTGACTAAAATAATTGAAACTCATCAATTTTTAATTGTTATTATAATTATTTTTATTCATCCCTTTTTGATATTCTGTTTCCAAATTCGGAAATTTGATTTTGTCCAGTTGAGATATTCTTCTCTGTGGGCTTGTTAATGCTGGTTTTCCAATCCTCGGTGATGTCAAGGATAGGATTTGTAACATTTTTCTGTACCATAACGTCATGGGAGTTTGAAAGGGTTTCCTGTGGTAATTTCATTTGATTATCTTCCGGCGGTGCAGTTCTTGAGTTTGTTGAATTTTGTTTCGCTTCTGAATTCTGAAAATAAAGGGCAATCGTGTTATTACGAATTGTTATATTGATCGAGATTTAGATTACATAATAAAATATTTTTCATTCCATTAAATAAATCATCATCTCTTTTATGAAATTAGAAAATGAATCTAAATAGGCATCAATTAAAAATAAAATAAAAAGATTTTGGATTAACTCTGTTACTTTTAATAAAAATAAACTTTTATCCCTTTTCACCAGAACCAGAAATATGTTTCATTTAAAACTAATCTATTCTGTTTTTTTCTCTACCGATCCAGTCTAAATCACATTATGTGCATACTCTCAAGTTATAAATTTGTTTAATCATTAATATGTATAGATTTTTTGATACTTCCTTAATTTGAAATTGTTTTGATGCATGACTCTCTACTGGAAGCAGTACATAGTCGGAATCATTCATTATTGGAAACAGTACATAGTTGAATTTGTGCATTGCAATATATGTACATATACTGAAAAGTAACTTTTGGAATACAATATCCATCTCATTCATTTGATTAATATTAGAAAAAATAAGCCTAAATCGATGATTTTCATTAGTAAAATTAGTCTCATTATTCTACTTACTTGTGAATAGTCATCATAATCTTGCTGGCTGTTTCCACTGTGTGTTTCATCTGAATTATAAATTCTTATAACATCTTTTGAATTCTGATTAGCATTTAATGATGCTGATACTTGTATATTTTGTGATGGTTGAGTCTCAATATCATCATATTGATCAGGTACATATATCTTTATCGGTGATTCTTTCTCACCCTCAGTTTTAACAGCAAATTGCGAATTTTTTATTGGCCTGAATCCAGAATTACTATTGTGGTTTACTGTGTATTCACTTTTGCTTGGAGTCATATTTTGAATGAAATATGGGTGCAAATTTACAGCGTCTTGATTGGTTTGATGTTTTTGGGCTTCGTGTGACAAGTTTATTAGATTACTGGCTGCTTGAAGGGTTGCCAAAGTATCGGCAACTTCACTGTTCGGAAGAGATGAGTAATAATTTGTTGAAACTGAGCCACTGTCGGGATCACTCACTTGAGTAAAATACGAAGCAGTCAGCGGACTACTTTCTGAGAATCCTTTTGATTCTATTTCTGGCAAAGTTGTCGGAATGAAGTTGACACTTGTTTGAATGTTGAATGTTTCTTCAGGTTCAGAAAATTCCCTTGTTTTACTTTGGGTCTTATTGCTATCACTGAAATTATTTAATGAAGGGACTCCCTCGTTTGTATTTCGAATAATATTATAATGACGTGACTCTTGCGCCTCATTCAAAGCGTTTTCAAAGTTAGCCTTTAAAGCTTCATTTTGTAATGCTTCTACTCCCTGTGAGTGCGTTGGTTCTTCATAGTTGAATGAGTGAAAGTTTGGTTGGAATGCGGAAGATTGCTTTAAATATTGCTCCTGTATTTTTTGAAGATATTTCGGATCAGGTTTGAAAAGGACATTCTGTTGAAAGTTAGTCTGGTCTCCGTAAGTTGGTTGAATAACTGCATTAAATGGCTATAAATTGGATAAATTAGGTCTACAATATTGAGATACAAAAGATGAGATAATTTGTATTTAATCACATTAATACGCAATGACTTACTTGGAGCGGAACAGATGTGTCGAGTGTTTGCTGTAAGAAATGCTGCTGAAGTTGTGGCTGCTGGAGCAGTGGGAAGTTGTATGTATCCGCCAACTGTTGTTGAGAGTATCCACCATTCATCAATTGGAATAGGTCTTGAGAAGTAAGCGATGGAGTAACAGACTGCAAAGATTTAAGGTGAGAAAAAATCATATTCTTTCACAGTGTGATGACCCACAATATTTAATTTTGAAATTAAGTATAGACAACTGATAACATGCATATTTTTAATTTCATCCATTATGTATAAAGTTCAACTTGCAATAGTCAATCCTGAGCCAAGAGAGGAATACAGAAGATATTCACACGTACATAATAACCCAAATCTGTGTGAAAAATATGTAAATGAAGGGCTTTTTTTTAAACATTAAAGTTACCAGAACTCGATGACCAAACTATAAAAGCGCCAATTTCAAATCCATCCATATTTCATCTAGTTCATAAAAATATATTTTATCTTTATGCGAATTATATAAAAATGGATTGTAATTATGTACGCGCGAACATTGTTTAATCTAATTGCTTTTGAAACATTAAAAATGCCAGAATGCCGATCTGCCATGTTATATGGCAAAATGCCCTGTATAAATGTATTACTACATATTTTTAATATACAAGATATATAGGTCAGAGTAGTACATGTATAACTAAATTGGAACAACAACAAAATCGGTAAGAACATCATAAACTAAGATCTTACCATCATACTCTTTTGTCCTGACAGATAATTCTCATCTCATTCACAAATGTATAAATGTCTTCTCACGTATTCTCATTAATTGTTGAGCCCTTAACAGGATCTTCCAGTATCTGCTATATTACGGACATCCTCAATATTCGCGTCATATTATATCTTACCATCCTCTCCTTATTTGTTTGTTCCACAAGACTAAACCAACTAAGTGATTCTTAAACTTATTTTAATCCTGCTTATTATACTCATTTTTACATTCTTTCCTAATTTGTTAATTATTTATTATAAATTTGTTAATTATCTATCATAAATGGATTGTGAGTGACCTCATTTCCACTTCATTCGGTCTACTTTCGTTCCTTTTTTGCCAGCTCTAGGCTTAGCTTTCGTACATCAGTGTTAATACCAGGACTCTATTATGGTACACTCACCGTGTATGCATAAGAGTCATTCTCTCACTTTTCTTTGTTTAAGTTTTGTCAAAAATAATTGATTTGGCATATTCTGGTAATGTAATATAATAAACATTAACCTGGACTTTAAAAGCTGTTTCATGGGGATACGAGTGTTTGATCACTGATGGATAGTAGTTCTTTGTAGGTGTTAGTTTTGTTGATTGCTGAGATGGGTTTGGATCAGGGGCGAACAGCTTAGTTTCACCTGTATATGGATTTTTGTACGTCTTGTCATTGGTATCTTCTGTTACCTCATATGTGTTCACACCTTTGAACTGAAAATAGTTTTAGTTGTTGACTTGTATGTTCATAAAATAATTGATTGTTATTTAAAACAGGAATAAAATATGATTTGTCTAATTGCCTAAAACAGTTGGACAATACAAGAAATATAACTTGTATTAACAATAGATACTCCGCTCAACTGTGTTTATCCAAGAAATCTATCAAATGTGACTCCATTGTACAGTGGCCTGCACAAACATATAAAATTTAGATGATTTCAAATCTTATTTATGTAAATGTGTCTTTAGACCCCTCAATAATAATTTTGGTCAATACACATTGCATTTTTATATTTTAATTGCTGAATATTTCATGACTAATCTTTATTTTATTAACATATACTACTAATGCATATAATTGTGGTAATGAATTATGTTATGTAATGGTGGTGTACAGTCTGTATTTATTATAAATATGAAGAAAACTAGCTGTCCCGTTAATGAAAACCTAATTTGCTTAAAGACATGCATGTTTTATAGGACCGCGGATATACAATAAGCTACCACAAGAGATGGCAACGGTATTCAAAATTGGAAGAAGTCAGCTGGAAGAATTCCTTAATTCCCTGTAATTCTTTTTGTTGTTACATCCTATCTCGTACTTATCATGTTTTGGTTGCTCCTTGCTTATTTCTTTTCTTTTACTTCTTACACATCTTTAGTCTGTATTAAAAAAATTACTTTGTCCAATTTACTTATTATCTCCTTTTGATTTTTTTGTTTTTTACTATTTAATTCAATTTGTTACCTTACTTCCAAATTATATTCAAGCTTATGGAACCTTGTGGCTACCTATTTCAGAACAGGTACTTTATATGTACCTAGCGATGTAGGAAGCGGCCAACATGTGAATGAAATGTATTATTAATACTTATGGTAATGATTTTTATATTGATGCAAGTCATAAAAAGAATGTTATAAAAATAAATGTTGATTTATCAGCACTGAAATGAAATGATTATATCGACGCACTTTGTATACCGTTCATAGCAAAGTAGTCTAAGATGCCAAATTATGAAATTATATTCAGATCCGGTGGATGCAATTTCACAAGCCAGCCACTTAAAAAATATATATTTATATACATTATTAATATTATTTATACATTTGTTTGCAGATTACATAATTAACACAAATGTTTTTAATGAAACCAGTTATGAGATATTTTAACCTCTCAGCCGCTGAATAAATGTTATACCCCCTGCACGGGCTCTTTTCAAAAGTCGTGTATTCAGTTGAACACCACTTTTAAAATGACATTTAGATATTGATAAAGGCATCTTGTGTACGATTTATTACTAGAAAATACTTCTCAGATAATGTTGTTAATATAAACAATCACTTGAGATATTTAACCACAACCAATGAATTCCTAGGATATTAATAATGTGTGTAGATTTCTTGTGTGAAAAGAGTTGTATAAAAGCTCAACAAATTTGCCTAAAGTTATATTACTAGCAGTTTACATATATATATATTTTTAATTTCTTTATACCTGATGTCTTGGATACGAAGAATGCGAAAAAGCATAGTTGTTATTTTCCGGAACTATAATAGGTTTGTCAGCTAAACTTAAATTTGGTGCTGGAATTGTATGAATGGGTCCTGAAAAATAATTTTAATCATACATATAATACTAACATATTTCTCAAATAAATATTTTTATAATTTTACTTATGGATATATGAACCTCTTTCGCCCTCACTCTTGATAGGATAGACCGTAGTTCTATACGGTGTAGCGGACCCGGAGAAAATTTGGTTGCTCACGGAGACAGCATTTGCAGGGATAAAACTATGCGAGTCATCATTGGCAACATTCTGTTGAGATTGCACAAATGAGTTACTGTGGATTGGGGATGGGACGCTCGAAGGTACCGGAGGAGTATGTGTGCTGCTCAAAAAATTCTGGGACTGGCTCGGATAGCTTAAGAAGCTTTTGGTCGGGGTGATAGTGGAAATAATGTTTTTGTGTGGAGACACAGAGGCGAACTTGTAAGGCGGTGATCCCAGCAGTTTGTGAGATTGTAATTGTCCCGTGAGAGCGTTTGGTGAATTTCCAGCGTAGAATGGATAGGCAGAGCTAGCCACCAGTGGAGATGACGTAAGCGAGTTTCGATATGAATCCTTTATGGCATTCGTTCGAAAATTGATGGGGGTTTTGTATTGTCCTTGCCCGTACATGTAAGGCATTTTAACATTAGGTTTTTGTGCCCTGAAAATAAAAATGTCATTTCATTTAAAAAAATATTATAAACATACATATTTAATAATTCAACCAGATTGTCGGGTCGAACCATGAAAGTACCGATCGCAAACAATGTGTACGGTGAGAGAACGAGAGAATGTGTTGTACCAAGAATAATTAACAAAATATATAAAGACTTAATATATAATTATGACCACCTTAAAATATAAAGTAAAAGAATATATTCTTATCAAAGTTTTTGTTTCCTTGTTATATTATATTATATTCAGGTATCATCTACCCATAAAATATTGTGGACTAGGTCTGTTACACTGTAAAGATTGTATATTTTTTCGAAATATTTATTTTTTATAAGCGTGTCCCACCACGCTAAATGGAAATGACTGTATATTATATTAACATACCAATTACATCTACTTTTAGTTCATTAATATCTTTTTTTTTTCTCTGATATATTTCATTTATAAAAAAAAAAAAAAGGTTTATAAAACCTCAATAATAACTATGTAAAAGGCAATCCTTGCCGTAAAACTGTCATACAGTTTGGAAAAAAATAAAATTATAATGTATATATATGTAATAAAGTTGAAAAAAAAAAAAATATTATAGAGATATCCATACGTAATGATTGATCAAATTCATGTACCTGAAAGGAAGGTCTGACAGTAAACTCTCGAACATTGAACAATTCGATGTTCAAACAACTTTAAACTCAAAACAAAAATTTTTAAGGATATCCAGTTTGAAACTTAACAAAAAATCACATTGCAGTTGCACTGTTTTTTGAGGCGGAGGTAGACAATAAGAGAAGCATTACCACTCCAGACATTAAAGAACTATTGAGGTATTTGCTCTGAAACACAAAGCCTTGTAAAGAATTGACACCCAAATATTGCAGTTGCAGTTGTTAATAGGAGTATGTATCAATATACGAGGGCTGTCTGTAAAGTTTCCGACCTAACAAGACATTTTTTCTTCAAATTTATTTTTCTACATAGTCTCCCTGTAAGTCTATACACTTTTCCCAGCGATGCTCCCATCCATAGTACTTGGAGTCTTTCTCTGTAAAATAGTTATTTACGAAGGTGACAACCTCCTCATTTGACGAAAATCTCTGTCTTCCGAGTGCAACTTTTAGCTTAGGGAACAAAAATAAGTCACTTGAGGCTAGATTTGATGAGTACGGAGGGTGGTCAAGCAGTTCAATCCGTAATTCGTAGATTTTCGCCTGGGTAACCGTAGAAGTGTGAGATGGCGCATTGTCTTGGTGAAACAAAATTATTTTTTTCTTCAAATGCGGTTGTTTTTCCGCAATTTCTGCCTTCAGCCTGTCAAGTAATGATGCATAGTATGCTCCTGTAATGGTTTTTCTTTTTTCAAGATAATCGATTAAAATAACTCCATGGCTATCCCAGAAAACAGTCGCTATCACTTTCAACAGCCTTTGCCTTTTTTGGAGCCAATTCTCTCTTCAGTGTTTTGAATTTGTTTTTGTTTCTGAAGTATGATGGTGTATCCAAGTTTCATCTACAGTAATTAATCGGCGCCAAAACTCTGATTTATTACGCCTAAACTGTGCCAACAGAGCGTTGGAAATGTTCATTCAAATAGGTTTTTGGTCCGGAGTGAGCAAACACGGCACCCAACGTGCGGCCAGCTTCCTCATGCCTAAATCTTGATTCAATACGTGACAAACACGTTCTTTGGACATGTTCATAGTCTCTGCTATCTCTATAACCTAAATTTGACGGTCGTCCAGCACCATTTGGTGAACTTGAGCGATGTTATTGTCAGTAGTTGCAGTTTTTGGCCGTCCCGAACGTTCATTGTCACCCAAGCTGGTACAGCCACGTTTAAATTCAGTTGCCCAAACTTTAACCATGGTAAATGATGGTGCAGAGTCGCCGTACACAGTGTTCAACTCGTCTTTAATATGTGTAGGTGTATTACCTTTCAAAAACAAATACTTAATGACAACTCAATACTCGATTTTTTCCATTTTCACAAAAACATTCACAACGACTCACTCAAACAATTATCAAACAACAACTGTACGTCTAAAATGGCTGAAATTTTGGTGAGTACTTATCAAAGCATGTGCAAACATGTTTCCCAATTTTTGTTGACGAGTGCTGCCATCTTCATGTTAAGGTCGGAAATTTTTCAGACAGCCCTCGTATTTAATGAAATACAATATTTATAAAATAGACAAAAACAGTGTTAGAAAAATGTCCAAAGAAAAATAATTTATTGGTAATGTTAATGAGCAACAATTCTTAACCAGTGGATTCTAGATGAAGAATGAATAATACCTCCCCTAATATTATTGTTGATTGATATTATATATATGGAAAAAAAGTACCTAAATCAAAAGTCAAGAACACCACTTTTTCCTAGGTTAGCACAGGATAGAAGTGTGCGATATTTCCATGGAAATGTGGAACGAGTATTTCAAATACATAAAAAAAAACTCACCTATACTGCAGTTGTGGTCCTTTAGCAAAGTTATAGTATGGTTTATATGCGCCCGCCCACCTTGGTCTAAGCCTGTTTCCTGCTGCCAGCTGTTGCTGCAGCATTAATTGCTGCTGTTTGCTACTCAACTGCCCAACAATAGGCAATTGACTATTCAATGGTTGTTGCCCAAGTAGAAATGGTTGCTGGCTACTGAATTGTGCCAACAACTGCTGTTGTTTGTTTACTTGCTGTCCAAGGATCATTGGCTGCTTACCAAACTGTCCATATAGTTGTAGCTTACCGCCGTGTTGCGCTAGCTGCTGTTGCTTGTTGAGCTGCTCGTACAGTTGTTGTTGAGTAAGCTGGTGCGACCATTGGGCGAGTAGACACAGATTTAGTAGAGTAGCTTGCCACTGTCGAAGATAATGATAAATTAGTGGCTTAAAATGAACGCTAAATTCTTTCATGTGTATTGCAAAAGGTTAGGGGTGCAATCTTCATTTCGTGTGACCAATATGTTTTATTTTTCACGGAATAATCTATTTGTTTAATCACAACAGTTTTTTTTTCACACCAAAAATTATTCTCTTTATCACAGCATAAAGCCAAATTTAGTTTTAAAATTAGTAAATATATTAATATGACAAACCTAATCCACAATATTTTTTATGTGGATACCTGCCTAAAGTACGAGTCGATAATTTTATTTTTAATTATTTTATTTTCAGCATTCACACACACAGGGTTAAGTAATACTATCCCGCTATGTATGATATTTCACAGGGTAGGTCATCAACATACTAACCTTGAAAATATAAATAAATCTGTATTCTGTGATTGCGTGAATGATTTTCAATTATAGCGGTGATTATTTGTAATTCGACAAACTGTTTTAGATTTATTGACATTGTAACAGAGGTGAATATAAAATATTATAATATAACATGATAAACATAAGATAAACTTATTACAATCATATTGTTATTAAGTATAATATTCATAGTTTATTGTGTGCGATGGAGTAGGACTCTGATATACACAGCATTGTCCTGGCTAATTTGCTAGACTGCAATCTGTGTTAAAGTAGCCAGTTTTTTTTTGTTGTGGTGTTATTTAAATAAAATTAGAAAGAAAAGATTTAACAGAAGTATAAAAAGAAAATAATTAGAGAAAAAAAAAGTGTGGTGTAAAACTAAAGTGAATTATAGTGTAGGTATTGTATTGGGATTATTTTGGAATGTTGGACAGCGATGCTTCTCATTGATCTCTACCCAATCGAATCAAATATTTAGCCCATATTTGTGTAATATTATTGGAAGTGAACGATTTCCAGTTAGTGTTGAGTGTGTTGTACAGTTTCGGAGCTAAAAACATGTAGTAACGTTGATAGAATGTAGTTGTTGCTCTTGGAACTGGTGTGTAGATGTTTGTTTACAACTCGCTATAAACTGAACCTCTTTAAATCATTGTTTTTATAGTAGGTAGTATTTTGTTTTTGTATTGTTATTTTTAAATTTTTGGTTCAAATAGGATTAGATTGCAGGTCGATAATATTGCAACCGTTGAGTATTTTGCAAATTTAATCCAACCTAATCTAACCTCATGCCAATATAACCTAACCCTGTGCTGACATAACCTAACTCTGATTAGGTTGTATCGGCATAGGGTTGCTAGAGTTTTTTTTCCTTTAGCCAGGTATCTCTAGTATCATGTGTATATCTTGTCATCTCTAGTTTAGGTGAAATGATGAATTAAGACCCCCCCTGCAACAACACTGTATATAGATTTTGGGCAGTTATGAATACCACAATGTTGTATATCTTATTGGGTATCGAATGGTATATTAAACAACTATATTAAATAAATAAAAATACTATTACACACAATTTCTGACTGATCTTGCCTGCAACAACACTGTATATCATCCAAGATGGCCAACACTCTGCTGCATCTATCAACATTTGTAAAAACCTATATACAGTGTTGTTGCAGGGAGGATGGATCTCAATTAAATAATAATATAATTCATATATACTCATTCTTATTATTAAATTGTAGTAAATATTTAAGATGTCTTGTAATAAATTATTAAAAACTTATTAAACCGTTTTTTGCATTATTTTGTATAATAATAGGAATTTGCTTAGATTGATTAATAGTAAGTACTACCGCTTCTATGCTGAGTTACTGTAGAATCATCTTAATATCAATTGAATGATCTCTGAATGGCCACTCGTTGTGTGCAATGAAGGTAAGGTCCAAACTATTAGTAGGGCCTACTTGTTGCCAAGCGTAGCGGATCGGAGCTGGCTCAACAGCCAATTTTTATTAGGTATCTCCTCTCTCTCGCACAATGTGTTCATGACTGAGCATTGTGGTCATTCTTCGCGATACTGGGTTTTGTCCAGTGTGACATAAATATTAAAACACAATACATAATTGCGGGAAGCTAATGAGATTTAAAATATCAAAAATACATTCTATTCTTCAAATATTTAAAGAAAAATAAAAATATCTATTTATTTTTGAAAATCGTACTAGATTCATGTTTGTATTTTAATACTCTAAAATCGATACATTATTTGTACAATACTTCTGTACGCGCCTAAGGAAAAATTCTTTAATAGCTTACTTGAAAACATTAAGAAAATTAGTGATTCTGAGGAATTATCAAATGCTATTAAGAAAAACTTCCCAGTGAGCTTAAAAATAAATATTTACCCCTAAACTTGAATTATAATATTTTTTATATCGCTAATACTATTATCTTTATTATATAACATTTAACACTAATTGTAAATAATACTTTTTATTGATATACAATCCATTTCTCTGCACAAGCATAAGATTTCAAAAGAAGCATAGTACGAAAAAAATAATATTGTACCTACTGTAAATAATAATTTACGTAAATAATAATAATAATAATAAATCATAATTTGAAAAAAAAACATCACTGAATGAACTATTGAACTGCATCGATATAAAACGGAAGCGGAAATTGAAATAACGGCAGATGTGAATCTATTTTTCAAAAGTAAAGCTTATGTTATGCTGATATAAATTAAATGCATCAATTAGAAAGATATACATACAGATAAATTCAATTTTACGAAAAAATATTTTAGCTGGAACGTAAGATGACAAAGTGACATTCACATCATGGAAGAGTTTCTTAAATGATCAAAGCTACCCATTTTATGTAATTTTTTTTGTTCTTACATCCGACCTCGCACTTATCATGTTTTGTTTACTCCGTGTTTGTTTCTTTTCGTTTAATTCTTATATGTCTTTAGTCTGTATCAAAATTTTTACTTTATTCATTTTAATTATTCTCTACTTGTCTCCTTTTTGATTTTTGATTTTTCTGTTTTTTACCATTTAATTTAATTTGTTACCTTGCTTCCAACTCATATTCTAGATTATGGAACCATATGGCTACCTACCTCAGAACAGGTATTTTATATGACCTAGCGAGGTAGGAAGCGGCCAATAGGCTTGCATGTAGATGAAATGTATTATTAATACTTATACTAAAGATTTTTATATTGGTGCAAGCTATAAAGGAATGTTGTTATAAAAATAAGTTCGAAAATTTATCGACTATTTACGAGGCTGACGTAGTGTAATTGGTTATCGCACTTCCCCGGATAGGAAGAGATCCTGGTTCAAATCCCGGTGGCAGCTAAATTATTTTTTCGATAAATTTAGTTTATCTGTATGTATATCTTTCTATGTATGCATTTAATTTTTATTAAAATATCACAGAACTATGTTCTGAATAAATAATAATGTATTCTCTTTAAAATACTTGCAGTTTTTCTATAATTAATCCTATCACCTAAAAGTGTTCCATTATGTGCGACAAAATTTGCAATGTAATTTGAAAATAGCATTGCAACAATGCATGTAATGCGAAAATCAAGTACGTTAAAAAAACTTTCGTTCGTGAGAATATAAGCTCCGTGTTAACATCGCAATGCTTTACCGACGCGACTACACGTACTTACACGTACATTCATATCAGAAAGTGCCTTTGTCACTTTCAGAGGATTGGGTACCTAATCGATAAACAACAAATGCCTGCTCATTTAAAAACTCTCTCTTATGTGGTACTTGCTATATATTTTTTCCTTTAATAATAGGCTGTATAGTATGATCTTGTATTAATTTATTTTTATTTAACTACATTACTTATTTTTAAATGCATTTTAACACTTAATGATCAAATTCTTCGTATCTCAGGATGTAGAACTCTAGGCTAAATGTTTTTTTTTCTGAATTAGTCGTGTATCACGTCATTTATAGAATATTCCTAGAATATATCACGTGTCAAAAATAGATTTTCTGTTCAGATATTTTTAATATTTGCAAATTGAACTTTGTGGTTTATTTTTGTGTGTGTTTATTTTTTTTTATAAATTATTGAACTTTGCTTTTAAAAATAATTTATGTACTTTGTAGATTTATGTTTTATTATTTAAGAAGAGTTCTTCGAAAATAATTGTATTTTTAACAAATATCAGATATCTCATAGAGACAAAGCTATTTTTTATTATATTTAATGGAAAATATATGGAAGTGTGGAGTAATTACAGGACTTACGATTTGTCTTCGGCTGTATTCTAATATAATATGTTAAAAAACATTTTACAGATAAATAATATTGCTTTAAAATAATAAAAAAAACAGATTCTCATAGTGATGACATATATGCTGTTTAAAAAAAAAGAAAAATGAATTATCAAATTTGGTTCATAGATGGCTATGGTGTAGAGGTACTCGAAGCGAGTCTACATACTAATATATATATAACTTTCAAAAATTTGATAAATTTGGAGATGGGTGAGAATTGGTGAACGTTATATATATATATAAAGTGATCACTTAAGCCAGTCGAAGACAGGTCCTAAGTCCTGTAATTACCCTATATTTCCATATATTTTCCATTAAATATAATAAAAAATAGCTTTGTCTCTATGAAATATCTGATATTTGTTTAATAACAGTGCCTTTGTAGGTAAAAATCCAATAATTGTGCGTCCTTGGACATATTCAAATATTGCTAATTGTATTTTATTTTATTTTAAACTGATGACTGCTAACCCTAATAGTGACGTAGTTTCACCGCTGATTTTAGAACTCTATATAAAGTGGCTTTATATAACGCCTCTGTATAATATTATATACCTACATTTGGTATTTTTCTCGGTGCTACACTTTTTCCAGTGCTAATGTGCACTAATCATTTTTAAAATTCACCACTGAATGAAACGGTATTATAAAATGTGAAAAATCATTTTGGATGTGTACCTATTACGAAAACACTTAAAAACATTATTGATGTATGCATTAATACTCCATTAAAATGTCTATTGCCACAATGCAAAAATCGCCGTCAGGCGAAGCAATTATTTCAGTTGCGAGTGCGCATATGTAAATGCTTAAAAACACATTTTTTTTCATGAATATTATAATATATAAGATGCCAATTTGGTATTTTATAATTAATTAAACGCGTAATAATAACATTATTGAATCTTATACGCAATACATATTCAGGGGGTCCGTTCATTTTGCGTTGGGGTCTAATTGTTTCGGTTACGCCACTGCCCTACAAATGCATATTAAAGTAAAATGTGACGCTAAAGAAGAAGAATAAACAAAAAGCAAATGTGATTGTGAACGCACTGGCGTAAAAGAACCAGATTAAAATAAGAACAATTAAAAACAGTTTAGAAAGTAAAGTTAACAATCTTTGTAAATTAAAAATTAAAAACATATTATTAGGATAGTTACGAAAATTCAATGTTATAGTTAACACATTTTTTGTGATTGAAAAATTTAATTAAAACAATTTAGAAAATAAAATATTACAAATGACAATTGTAAACATATGGTAGGTGCGAGTAGCTACGGGTTAGCCTAGTTGGAAAATAAACAGTTGAGTGGTAAATGTACCGTGCACAAAAGCAAATTGTATTTTTAATCAACGTGAAACACGATACGACAACTGTAAATATGTGATTCATGAATAATCCATAAGAACGTATATTTAATAATTACTAAACTGTTAAACATAAATACCTAGTTAATAACAAATACATTTACATTTTTGTGGAGTTTTTCGATACATTCGGACGAAAAAAATATACAGGACATAAAATTACTCGTGATGTACGAGATTTTCCGATGTGGAAACATTTATATCTTGACTCTAATTAGTCATTGGAATTTAGAAATATATCATTCGAAATAAGCAACAAATTATTTAGAATGACGGTTTCTGCCTACAAGTGTACAGTATAGATTTATTTATGTGATTTCTGTATATAATTAATATATTTTTTTTGTAATGTGGTGCAGAGGCAACCAAGTTGCGGCCCACTGGTCGCTGTAGCCCATCTTATTCCTTTCCAAATAGACAAAGTACAATTGTTTTATAATTATTTGTACACTGATGTAATTATTATTGTTTATATAGATAACTGCGGGTAACAAGGTATAGCTTAGAGAGATTTGAAATAAAATGAAAAATACTGCAGATAATCAATAGTTTTTATTGTTAAGTAGTCTTATAGTACAAAATATAAACTAAAATGTCAACGTCTAACATATGCAAGAAATTTTTTCTTAATTCTTTTTAAAAACAATGCACATTGGCTTTATTATACTTTGGTAGGGTAATAAGGCCTATGGCTGTAATATATATAAACATTTGAATTACAAATTATATTTTGTACTTAAGATCAAAAATAAAATAATAATTGTTATTTCACAATGAAATCTTTCAAAAATACGACAATTTGTGTAGCTCAACAACCATCAGGGCACTCTAAGGTATCAAGATTTTCTGCTGATAAACCAACGCACTCCTCGTGATACCATTTGCCGCACCTGGCGCATATGTCTCATATCGGGAATCTTATCCTCGTCATAACCATGATGATACCATCCCGTTTTCATCTATGAAGAATCAGCATCCTTTCTAGTATCAGATGTGGCACATTTTTCTTTTTTATTATTCATAGGCCTTAATGCCCGCAGGAACGAAAATTAAAACAATGTCTTAATAGATAACAAATTTGATTGTGACATCTAAGTAATTCAACTAGAATCATAAAATGCATGAATTATAGAAGACATAAAGTATAAATTTACATATTATCAAAATTACTTACGATTGTTTCTGACGGATTTTTATTATTCAACTGGCGCGCTCTCTTCTCGTAAAAAAACTGATAAGATACTGGCGACTGGTAGCAGGATACCGGGAGACTACGATCAGGAATCAATTTGTTTACATCTAATATAAGTTGGGAAGTAGTATTTGTGTGTGTGTGTGTATTTTAAATATGATTTTTGCTTCTTAGGCTTTATTACCCGACGTGCTTTATTGCCCGCATGTACCTTACATTGTATACTTTTTCTTATAATAGATCTGGGGATCACTCTTTTTTTTTAAATTAAATTTTTGGATGGTCAGCCCGCCGGTCGCTAGTGTACCATCTGGTCCTCCGCCACCCTGTCTTAATATCTTCCTCTTCGCACGTCTCTATTATAATTTTTATTTATTTGATAAAAAAATTTTACAATATAAAACAACAATACAGTAATGCACCTGCAAATAAGAAAGATCTTGAATTATGGGGGTGGCTATCAACATTTAAATAAAACAAGATCAAGATCTACTAGGTATAAGAAATTGTTTACAACTAACAAAAAAAAAGTATACATACATCTATAATAATACAATGTGCAAAAAACAAAATATAAAAATGTTGAGAAATTGATCAGATTAGAACTTGGGAAAGAAATACATAATTATTTAATAATTTTGAAGACCTTTAAGACATTTTCGAACCTCTTTTTTGTACACATTTATATTTGCTGCTAATTTAATTGATTTTGGCAGTTGGTTATACAGTCTATGATGCATGTCTCTATCCTATTCCTAATTTTGACATTTTAAAAATAACATGTTCATTAGTTTTGCTCCGAGTCTGATAGTTGTGGTAAATTTTTATTTATTTAATGAAATAATAATTTTTTTATATGGATATATTTAATACAGGCAAATCTTTAAAAACTTGTTTGGTTGGGTATTTGTGTTGCGTATTCTATCTCTGGTAGTTTTCCCAGCGGCGGAGCGAAGTATTTTCATTTCTGACGTTCACAATGCAGATTGTGTGATACGTATCTGCTCGATTTTTGATTCCACACGTTATGATGAACCTAACATACGTTTTATGAATTCGCACTTCGCTGTCGGTTTTCATGATGTCTTGTAACCATTCTGAAATCGAAGTCGGCTTATTTGTTTTTACGTCATTGTGCAGATCGCTTTGGCGATCATTATTAGATCGCTATGTATTTAATTTAAATAAATATTGTTCTAATGGAATATCCTTAACCCTTCCCAAACCATGCGGTAACACAGGTCTACCGCTCTAATTAAACCGGTAATATTTTGGTAAATACACGCAACATGCAATTTATATTGTAGTTAAATTAAAGGAAAATATTTATACTTAGAAATGACTAGTGAAAAATCAAGTATGTAATGGGAATTCTACAAAAATAATTATCTTTCATTTCAATCTGTTGTAAAATTAATACGTTAACAAAAATACCATTTGTGTCGAGACTTATTGTTTGTTTTTACGGAATATCAAATACCTTTGACCGACTGCAGACGCCAGAATTATCAATTCATTTTATTAAATTTTGGACACATTGATACAACTTATATTATTAGTATTAGGGTTGAATTGGTATAATGCAGGTTAAACATATTGCATACCTACTAGTAAATAATTAATAATTTATTTGATTTATTAATATTTTTGTGTGATTCTACGTATATACGTAAAACCTAAATAGGTTGGAAGCATTCGAGAATGGCACTGGAGAAGGATGGAAATAACAAGCTGGACTGCAAGGAGAGTGCAAGAAAATAGGAGCAAAATAGAAAATAGATGCAGACAAAGGATAGATCACATCTTAAATACAATACATATCTCAGAAATATAATTAAGAGAAAACTTGATGGAAGAAGACAGAGAGGAAGGTCTAGACAAAAATACATCAATCAAGTAATGAGCAAGGCGAATGCAGACACCTAGAGACCATTTTTGCACGGTGTTCAGCACAAAGACCCTTAGCGAGCATTGTACCGACAAGTTAAATATGAAAGAAGAATTCACATTCTAGGTACTCTTCTGAACGAGATATATCGGAAAATAACTTGCCTTTGAAATAGTGGAATCTTGAAAACAATTAAGTTTGATCGATAACATCACAATGATGAATTAATATTTTTCAAAGATAAAAAACCCATTGTTGCTAATCCACAGATGCATTAAAATTATTAAACTTATTTGGAGGTTGTCATAATTGAGAAAAAACAAAGGTGAAAGGGATTTTAATAATACACGTACATGTTTAATAAGTTAGTTGAAGAGCAGAATGGAGTCAATTTCCAAAGATTCACTGATTTCAGTTCATAATTAATGATTATAAATATGTTAACATTAAATCGCAGCATTTAAAATCGTCGTGTTATTTCTGTTGCACGAGTGACTCATCGATATCATAATTATTTATACACATGTATGTGTGGCCCACTTCTTGGGCTTCTAGTGGATTTCTCGCTCACAGCTAAGTCACAATCCCAGAGTACCTTCTCACTAGAGTGCTTTCTAACTGATCTAGTTCAAACATTGATTTTGTGATAACAATCTTTTGTGGTTTCCCAGCACCTAATTTAAAATTTTGATAACACAGAGAATGTAAAATAATAGTTTTTCAATTAAGAGATCTTTTTTTTATCGAGTCCTCTTACGTGTTGTTGACATGTCGACCCCCTAGAATAACAAGGTTCCAACTAACATTTTGGGCTTATTTGAGTTATTGCGTGAAATGGGTTCCAAGTGCATTATTATTTATTTATTCCATAGACACCAACTCTATTTAACGGATATTAATGAAAAAAGCAAGAGCTGAATGTTTCAACTGCATCTGTTATATATTTCAATTTAGGGATCATTATTGTTAATCTACAATGTTTATTTTTAATTTCTTAATTTATTTTTTAATTTAAGTCAATACTGAAAATAAGTTAAGACCTTAAAACTGATCATATTTGCATACTCAAAACAAAATATACATGAATATATCTTGAAATTCAACTTTTGAGCTCATTATCTCAAAACAGTATCAGTGTCAGATGGAACCCTGTTATTCTGAGGGGTCGATTGGTTATCCATACATTTTTTGAATAAATAACTGTTTAATTTATTCACAAATATAATACTTGTGCACTAAGATCGATAAAAATATTTATTATAATAAAATTGAAATAAACTGACGCATTTAAAATTCTCTCTGCACTTTTATTTTTACGAAATATTTATTTGCTCTAAATAAATCTAATGGCGGGGGAAATGCTGAGATTTTTATTGTGTCTACTAAAAAAAAATTGTTTAGCAAGAAAAAATTGTATCTATCGCAGTCTGTTGAGGATTTATCTATGTTTTAATCCTGAGAGTTAAATTATTTTTAGAAAAAATAATGTCGTTTATGTTAACGTGAATGGGGCGAGAATTGTGTGTCAGGACAGAAGAGTGTGGCGCGGGGAAACGGCGTGATAGTAAGTAATAAGTTGTCGTTTGTGAAGTTCAAAGAAGAAATACAAATCTAAACTTGTAAACATATATCATAGGGTAAATAATCAGTTTACATTAAAATCAATAAAAACGAATAAAAATTCATAATATCGGCACTACGCCAAAGCATCTTTTTTATAGCGTGTTGTTGTCAGATGGCGTGCGTTATTGTCAGGTATTCTAGAATGGCGGGGAATCAGAGCAGACAGCCACATTATAACCCAACAAGGCTTTTAGGAATTTATTCAATTTTATAACGAAAACGATGAATTTATAAAAGATGATTAATTAACCGCTTCTAGAAGCACATACGTCGATTCTGATGTATGCAAATTAATTCATGAAGTGGATTGGACGGACCCAAAACAAAACAATAATTTGTAGCATTTCTCAGGGAAAAATGAATATGAATCGAAATTAATTCAGAAAGAAACAATTACATATTTTTTTTATTAGACTCATTTGAAGAATTTTTCGTGAAATAAATACGTCTTGAAAATGTTGACGACAGCGATGCCTGGCGTGATAGATGAAATCAATAAAAGTAAAAAAAGGAAATATACAAAAAACAAAAATAAATATAAAGTATAACGAGACACGGTGAGATAAGTCTCAGTACCATGTACACGTGTTGAGATTTTGAAACCAAGAAATTCAAATAAGTGACATTCAATTTAATAGAGAGAAATTTATTTTGAAACGTTAAATAGACGCATTAATTAACAAAAACATTTATTCCGCTGTTGGGGAGATTCAAATTTACCCATCTAACGAATGGAATATCAATATTCAATGGACTGACATTTGACTTACAACATGTGTGAAGTGAGGCGCGAGACAAATTTCCGGGACTTCGAACACGGTGTACTTCGAAAGCCGAGAGTTGTCACCAAAGAATCTTACGGGAGCATAATTGCTGCCTGAAAATCTCATCAGTAGACGCGGGCTATAAAGTTTGGATTCAATATTGAATATTTATAACTCACAATATTAAATAATTTGTTGTTTTTAAGCTATTATGATGTATAAGCGAGTATATAATTACGATGTACAAAATATCGGGTTTGAACGTAAAGAGATGAAATATGGTAACTGAAATGTATAATGCGTTCATTGCAAATATTTTTTAGTATAGGCTATAAATCATTACCAATTCAACAATTGGTAATAGATTTAATGCAGCGTAATATTATTATGATTGACTATTTTAATTATTATAATTATTTATTATTCTTCATTCTTTGATTCCAAAAAGACATCGAGTAAGATATGTTTATACTCTTAGTATAAAAGCATTATTGTACTGGTTGATTTCACTTCGGACACACACAATGTACACACAATTGTATCATACATCTTGAAAAAATGTGATTCTAATATCTAATTGGTAGTTGTTAATTAATTAATATTAATTCAAGCGTCTGCTCTCGGTGTACTCAAAAGTATTTGAGATTCCGTAAAAACAAAGTAGAAGGCTTTCAAATAATGAAACGATACATGAATTAATTTGAAAAAGTGTAACATATAGGTTCGAAAATTTGTCGTCAAGAGTACTGTCGCTGTAGCATAGTTCGATAATGTACCTTCCCCGGTTTGGAAAAAAGATCCAGGTTCAAATCCCGGTAGCGCAATAATTTTATATACATATCTTTCTAATTAATACATTTAATTAGTATTTAAAATATCACAGATAATTCTTCGTTCTTAATAATTACAACTTCACAATAATAATGTATTCTCCTTAATAAACCTTTTTCTAATTTTTTGTTGAATCGGTGTAATTATTTCATGCCATTGTTTGGCATATTTGTTCGTTATTTATTCTTCTTCGGCGGTCTCTCGTTGCGACACTCGTTGCACAGTTTGAATTTAGAGTTGTCGCGTGACTGAGGAGCTCTATCCTCGAACTGCATAACCTAACTATAATAATATAAGTTTTCAGTACCTCAAATTGCGTGAATTTAGATATTCTAAAAAGTACCTCCATGTTTGAATCAGTTTTTTGCTATAATTTCTGAGAATTTTCTTCGCTGCGTAAATCGAGGAAGAGTGTATACGATCACCTCTACAGTTCATCTCATAAGATTGACAAATCGTACAAATCACAAAACTGCAATGTTATTAATTATTGATATATTTTTATTAATTAAGAGATTACATCTGACCTTCGTTTAAGTCAAAATGAGGTATTTATGAATTTAAGTTAGTAGGTGTATTTCAGTATCAGAAGAGTGACGGTGTGGAAAATTTCTAAACACTTGAATGTTTAATACAAATCATAGTGAATGTAGGCTATGGTCATTGAATTCCCACAGCGTGCAACGGCAATCAAGTTCAGTGCGAATTCATTTGCTACAGGGTTGACAAATACGACGTGAAGTTTAGCATAATAATAAAACTTTAAATTAAAATACAATTGATATAATTCAACATAAATAATCTAATGAATGGAATGGATTAGTAAAGTAATTTATTCTAAATGAGATGAATAACAAATAATACAAAAAAAAAACTCCTAAATACAAACAACAGGTACACTTTTATAACATTTTTTTTTATCTGAATTTAGTCAATAATGTATTTGATGGTACGATGCCAAAAAGGTGGAAAAGATTTGGTACTTTGGCTGCTGGTAAAAATCAGAATTGAGATGGCAAGAATAACTTTTGTGAAAATGAGGAATGTTTTCTGCAACCGAGGCAAAGATGAGCACCCGTTGGAGGATAATAAAATGCTACGTGCTGCCCCATGGTGTCAAGAACTAGATCTTTCAGGTTGACGCATAAATAATAAATGAAGGAAAGCTGCATACTTATCTGCTATAAGAAATATTATTTCTTATAACTCATCATACGGGAGAATATAAAAGAGTAGACATGTATGTAGAAAGGGCTGATCTTGGCTGAGTAATATCAGAAAATGGCTCCATGTTTAAAATTCTGGTGATTTTATTCGTTTTTACACAGGATAAATCAACACTGCAAATTGGCCGCCAACTTTAAGTAGAATTCGGTACACCATGAAGAAGAAGAAGAAGAAGTTGTATCAATAAATACCATTCTGTTTCTAAATATTATCATTTAAAACATTGATAGTTTCATGTTATAAATTATCATAAATAAATATATAATGGAAACATTTAATCATTAATATGCATTTTTTATAAAATATTTTTTTTTACCGGAGATATTTTATAAAATTTGTACGAGAATACACGAATGAAAGAAGTATAATCTAAAATCTGTTTCAATATAATACACTAAGGCGGGTAATAATTGATTCACTATTGTTAAACATTTTTGATCGGTATTTACAATAAAATATTACTATTTAAAGCTGGTTCCCTGACCAGTGAATGGCAACGCTCACAGAATAGCTACAGATACAATAATTATTTACTTTTTCCTTGGTTTTCTTTTCATAACATAAAATATATTTCGTAACTTTAATGAATTATTTTTATGGAGAATCGGATCTTCATAAAAAAAACCCGATCACGCTGGAATAAACGGATTATTATTAATAATAATCCAACCTAACTTAACCAATAAAATGTACTAAATTTTAAATATTATTTATACTACCTAGCCAAAAGTCTAAATTTTATTGACTGAAATCTTGATCAAAATGTCACCTGAAATATTGGCCATTTATTATTAAAAATACTGACGTAATAAATAAAAGTAATACACTATTAAATTATTTGTATTTATGTTGATGGTATTTTATTGTTTGATTTCAGGAAAAAATTATTAGTATCATCCCTGATTTCCATTAGTGATTTCTACAGCATTTCTAACCGAGACAGGTATTTTCAATACAGTCACATAAACGTTTCTAGCTGCACTCGATACCGCATTTATGCAATATTACAGTAATAACACTGTGTTGGAGTGTGCTTGTTAATTTGATGTTTGAAAACATGAAATTTCGAATACATTATAAAGTGTTATTATGATTAAAAGTGACTGATATTTTACATTAATTGTTATATTAGAAAAGGAAACAACGCACGAGTATAACCAAAGTGCTATAAAATAATATAAACAGACAGGAAAGTGTGCTATAGCATAATGGACACGATTAAAACAGTTTATTATACAATAAATATCAAATTAAACGACAATTTAATGGCGTGAATGAATCATTTTACATCTTACATGGTAGCACGCATTTGCATAAATGAACGTCTGATGCAGTGAAGCTGTATGGAGCCAGCTGAAAACCTGATCGGTTAAATAAGTCAAGATCCAAAATTTGTATTTGTCTAGACCTGCATTCAAAATCTTACATATATTTTAGAATGGCCGTAAATCTATCTATATATAACATACATATGCACGTGGTGACTGGCGAGATGAAATGTATTAAGGAGGAAAGGAAGGGTTTTGAAAATATATGTTCTACAAAGAGTTTCTAGTAGGTTCGTGAAATTTATTTCACATTTTGTACCGCAACTCCGACTATGTCAGCTGGTTATATATATCAATTATATGTATGCCATTTGATGTCTCCTTAATACATTTCATCTCGCCAGTCACATACGTATGTTATATATAGATAGATTTACGGCCATTCTAGAATATATGTAAGATTTTGAATGCAGGACCAGACAAATACCAATTTTAGAGATTGACTTATTTAACCGATCAGCTTTGTGTATATTTTGGTGAAGTTTGTCGTAAAAATGACGATGTAATTTTTTTATCGATATTAAATACATTTCAAATATTGTTTTCTGTTCATTTTGCGTCTCCAACCTCCGTGGTCAGGAAGGCGAGAAACCAATATTCTGAACGACTGTGAAAATCTGAGTACTTATTTTATTTTGTAATTTATTAATGACTCCCATTTGACATAATTAAATTTTCAAAAATGTTGATATTATATATATTTATTATATCATTTAGTATTCTTATTTTTTAGTGATACCTACCTGCACCATAACGTTAAACCAATACGCACTAAATCATTTCTCTGCGGATGTGTTGTCGTGTGAGAATTGGTGAGCACTTATATAGGTATTTGAATATCTTTGGTAAGAGTAAAAGTGAAATGTACCTAAATACCACGCCTTGAATAATAAATCAAGATATCGCCTACGCTACTTGAATATTTATGACATTGAAAATATTTAGTACCGTGAATTTATACTAGTTTATGTGTGTAACCGTTTAAAAAGAGTAACATTTTATTGTCTATAAAACACGGTATTTCGATTGAATCTAGCGTGTTATAATATTATATACCCACCACTTTCTAAATTGGTTGCAATTATCTCCGATTATCGTGCAGTACTGACTTAATAATGATGAAAAATGAAATATACTCTCAAATGTGAGAAAATCATAAAGAGCTATTGAAATCACAATCGCTTATTCTATGAAAAATCTATGAATCAAATTTCTTTTTCCGTCTGATCAAAGAAATTACTGTTATGTCGTTAATCTATACATATCGAGTAGGTGCAACTATCACCTATAAACACTTGACATAGTAATATGAAACATATCGAGGTGAGAAATGATTTTCTTGTAATCAATTATTGCAACTTTAATTGATTGCGTGTCTCGTTTTCATCGTTTAAAGAATCTAATTAATAATTCAGTAGAAACTCGGATTTTTGTCATCAAAATACTAGGTTGGAATTGAAAAAGTTTACAGGTATTCTGTTATGGAATTATGAGTTTTGTGCAGAAATACATCTAAGGAAGATCCGACCCCGACCCGAGAGTATTTGTGTAATATATACCTATGTAAAAAAAAATAATTAAATAACGATATATATATTAATTAATTAGTTTTTTTTAAATATAAAATGTTTAAATCTTTTTTAAGAAACTCACAGAATTTATTAACAAAAATTGGCAACGAAAATAAAAAACAGCAGCAAATAAAATTTAAAATTTGGTTTAGTGTGCTGTTCGACCATTGTTTCAGTTTTGAAATGTAAGAACGACGGATACATTTTCGATTGTTTACGCTTATAAAATATGGTGTTAACGACTGTGAACAAATTTGCAATTGATGACACGATAAAATGAGCGATTCTTTGCGCCCGTGGGTTTTAAACGGTGTTCTTGGGTTCGTTGATAGAATTTAAATTTAACCAATCATGACAATAAAAATGACTTCCTAGAAACGATTCAGTTACTCTTTGTATAAATTTGGAAACTTCGATTTCATTGCCAAGTTTAATTGCTAAGTTAGTTTGCCAACTTCGGTTCCTTTGTCTTTTATTATTTGTTAGTTTGCGACGTTTGATTCTCATTTATATAAATGTTTACTGTCACATGGTAATGTGATATTTTAACAATAATATAAAAATAATTTAATGCAATCAGTAATATTCCTAATATAGGAGATTGCATGTGTTATAATATAAATTGACGTTTGATATAGCAGTACCTATATTATTTTTAAAACTACCAACCAAATCCGTGAGAAATGGCCTACATGAACTGTAATTTTAATATATTTTTAGACAGGTACTCAAAAAGAGTTCACACGCAGTATTAATAAAATGAATACTGCATTAAACACCTTTAAAATTCGCGTTATACACATTCACACATGAGACTTATTTTAATTGAATTAAGATCGCAAGAATGAGGTAGTAAATAATGGTCAAAATTTATTGAAATAATTTTATAAATTACTAGACGAGTACAATATTATATCTTACCATGTTTCGTCTTATTTTTTACTTAGACAATCCACCTTCAAAAGTGATTTGTGCCATTAATCAAGTTAAAACTATAGAATCAGTACAATATTGTTATAGAATATGATATATTACAACTTAATACTATTCTCTTTAAAAAAATTAGATATTATAGAGATAAAATGTGGCGAGTTGAGAGAAAGAAGATGACATGTGTTAGTCGGGAGATGAAATTTACTATTAACAAGATTACTGTAAAAAAAATTGTGATCGATGGACAACCAAAAAAGACATGGTCGAGGGTCTCCTCCTTGTACAATACTCATACATCGGGCTATCTATTAACTTCAATCTGAACAAATTGGAGGTTATTAGGCATTGCCTAATAGCCTAATAGTCTCCAAGAGAAATTGTTCTCTTGGAGACTTTCCGTTTGGAGAACCAGGGAGTGCGGGGAATAAATCTTTCAATGATTTTGAAACGATTACCCTTATGATTATTTAGATCAATCCATTGTGAAGTTCAGAAAGTATCCGTTCGTTTTTTAACAATATTAAACTTATCATTTATCAGGAAAACACAGAAAAGAGTGGCCTCCTCGGTCAGATTATCGGCACATTCATTTCTTTGAATTCCCTTATGTATCAGTATCTATAAGAATGACACGTGTTTATTACTGCTGTACAAATTACTGTGTTTTAGATACACTATGATATATTTTAACATGTGGTAGATGCTCAATGTTTCTCTGAAGTTATGTCGGTAAGTGAAATCAAAATTTTCTTATATTCATTAAAGTTGATGCTAAATAAACATTTTATTTTAAGTTGCCTGTTATATCTAAATGCTATATATTTTAACAGATCATTTACTATAAAAATACTGGGTAATGATTTTATTATGAACTCACTTTATTTATAAATGAGTTTAGTCAAAAATTCAGTTGCAAATCAAAACTGACATTTGACATATGTGCACTTAACAGCTCGCAGAAAATGAAATTAATTCATTTTTATTATTAATGCTTAAAAACAGTAATACAATATTTTTTTAAATATATTAAAATATTTGTACAATTAGTGATTAAAAATATTTTGCGTGAATATAAATATTTAAAGTGAAATTAAAACCATGGTTATAAGAGAATGAAAGTATTTTGCATAAGCAATGGCTCTTGATTGTCCAATTACAGCAGTTTTCTCCTTCAGTGGAATATGAATTTAATAATTATTAAATCTTGTTATTAGTGCGTGCAATCAATGACGAAATTGTTATTCAAAATAAATTATTTATTATTCTCAAATTTTTCAGTTAAAATTTTTACCACAAGTTTACCACCAGTTAAAAATGTTCAAGCTACATATGCCGAAGCTCAATCATGTTAGAGACATTAAAAATTTTAAAAAGTCACAGTTGTGCGATTATTTCGATTAATTGAAATATTTAATTGATTCCAAATTATATTTTGAATACAAAAACTAAGTCATAGAATTTTGAGCGGCCAGACAATTTTTTGTTAGCTTAGATTTTACGAATTTCACAAATATTTATTTTGAAGTACGTAGACTTAAAACATAACATGATTATGTAATAATCTCACACAATACTATTTTCCGCACGGTACATATTTCTTGAACATTTTCGACTCGTACTTTAGACACGTATCCATTCATAAGATATGCACTAGGTCTGTTACACACCCCGTATAAATGAGTATTCTGTATCTATACACAAATCTGTATCTATATACATACCTGTATCTATAAACAGACATCATTGCCATGCCTTAACCATAACCTTAATTAATGAAAACACTACAATTTAATTGCAAAATGTAATTTTTTTTTATAATACATATATTATTTTGATATTGCTAGATACGTTTCCTAAATAATCTATTAATGTCAACATAAACATGGTCGTTTGTAGAAAATCGTAAAATTTGTAATAGTGTACATAATTTAATTAGTATTAATGAAATTAGTGTCTATTAACATGTTTTTTACCAGAGACTCAAAACTAATTTATTTGTATTAAATACGAAAACGAAATTTTCTTACTCTGTTCAAACGCAACTTGATAAATAATGTAATACGCGATATATACAATTATCATTGAAATAATGCAAAACATATTATATTGAGTGCTTAAGGAAGATAGTAGCTAATTTATTGTATTTGAGATAAATGAAGATATACAAGCTTTGTTTGTCTAAAAAAAAAAAATAACATTTCATTAACATTTATCACAACTCGCTATAACAATGCATTGTTTGTTTATTTAAGAGTGTGCTTGAATAGTTTTTAAAACTTTTATTTAATTGACGAATTTATTATTATTATTATTTCCAATTACTAACCAACTGTCTAACTAACTTAACATCTCTGCAGGGATAGGCCGATATATAGATAGGAATACCAAACTCGCACATATTAACACACCGTTCTTGCTTTGTTCACTTTAAAACATATTCTCACGCACGTTAGTCGATTGTTGAAACTTCCAACAGGACCGTCCTTCAATATATGGTTTACCTGATCATGTCAAGTTTTTTTACGGACGTCGTCTGTACCTGTTGCCTTCAACATTTGCCCATATGTTTTTAATATCATTCTATCCTCACTCATATGTTCCACATTCTCAAACTATATTAGCTACTCTTCCTTCATTCAATTCAATTTATTATTTTTATTTAAATAGTAAATAGCATGCTGGACGCCCTTAATTTAACTGAACTGATTGTATACCACGTTCCCGCTCGGATTACCGGGTAGTTGACGCTGTTCCATGTAAATGCATTATATACAAATTTTTCTAGGAATGCATCCACACAAAGACTTCACAGGCTTGGGAACGATTTTGGTATTGTAGACATATTCCGATATTCAATACTTAAATACAAAAGTGATGTTTTTGATCATGTTCTAAGTCAAAGGTGTAATTGATTATGATACTCAGCTCTTCTGTGTTAAACCTAATTTTTTTTTCGCTTAACTTTCCATTTTATTTTATTTTAAATCAATTTTATCACATCTTTTTTTTTATTATTATTAATTTTGTAAAAACCTATAAGGGTGTGGATACAATTTAAATTCGTTTATACTTCACCCTGTCGCATGTAGATTTTTCATGCATTCACCTGAGCTAGTTAAACAATAGTGTTGGCTTGAGCCCCCCTGTATACTTCCCTAGTCTAGAATAGAATAATATATTCATATTGGTAATATTTGTGTTCAGAGCAGTTCAACCCAATTATCGATTTAAATAGTTCCTACAAGGCTTTGCCACAAGAAAAAAATATTTAAAAAAAGAATTTGAACACAACGAAAACTCATTGCAACATGATTATTTATTATATATAAATTTACTCACCTTCATTTTTACGAAAATAATTAAACAATTTATGCGGAACACGTTTCACTTATATGTCTAAAACAACACAATTATACAATCACTTTTTTTTCAAATGTGTTTTTAAATGTTTGTTGAATTAGTCAAAGTCTACACAATCATTTTTGTAGAAATGGCGGCAAAAACCAAAGACAAGTTGAGAGAATTCTGATTCAACGAAAGCGTGTTCTCGGCGCGTGCGCAGTAGAGAACCACGTCTTCGGATATCAAATTACGTTTGCCGCGCAAATAGGTCATGGACGCTTCATATATTGGATCCCCTACCCCCGGGCTTTAGCGAAGGTCATTGACTGCATTCGCATGATATTATACAGCCTTCAACGCGTCCTTCAAGAATAACATAGTTTTGCAATATGTTAACTAATTGCATCATTTTAAAAGTTAACCTCAAAACCTCTCAAAATTGATATTAATAATATAGCTTTTTTAATTTACAGATTGTTCAATGTAAAACGGAAGTCTGCACGTGGATATTAATTGTGCTGTCATAGTTATTTAGTAAATTGACTGTTTCCTAAAAGACTGACAGTACATAAAATGCATTTGATGATGATTCTATATTTGCGTTACATACATACGTAATGCAAATGCAGGATCATTCACAGTGGCGTAACATCGGGGTCCACGTTAGATAGGTGCCCAAAAGGTCCGCCCCCTATAATACTTTTGGTATTCTTTTATGAGCATCAATAATTTTACCATCGTTAATATGAACATATATTTTTTTAATCCACTGTATACTGAGAAATGAAATAATGAGATATGAGAATAAATAAGAGAGAGAAATTATCATACCGACCCGACGGCGGTCCTCAGTAAAACAAAATTCCACTGTTGCATTGTATCAGAGCTACTTGGCGTTGCCAGTCAATCAAACTTGTTAGAGCTTGAATGCAGCGGCGTAACTACGCTAATGTAGCCAATGTCATGCATTGGGGCCAACAATAGAAAGATTGCGCCTTACAAAACTTTTTTCATCAATACTTTCCAATGTAGACTAAAAAATTTTTAAATTTAAAAGATCATTTCTTATGTATTACGAAAATATATAAAAAATATCGATGTGTACAGTACATGGGTTCGGAATCAGACCATCGCCGAAAAGCTAAATAGTCATAAACAATTTTTAAAAAAAAGGTTGAACGCTGATTAAGTAAAATTATGTAGATAATCATTAAATTAACACAACACTATCAAATATACAATAAATAATAGGTTATCATTTTTATAAAAGTATAAATACTCGTACATATATGTATAATATTTCCATTTTGCATTAAGGCCTAATTTTTTATATTTACGCCACTGCTTGAACGGTACTTTACGTATTTAAATGATTCACTTTCATATATTATTTTGAGTTAGTTTGCGTTAATTAGTTAAGTTTAGTTGATGTGCGATATACCTTGGTTTGATAATAAAATATGTTATCATATCGACCCCTCAGAATAACAAGGTTCCATCTGACGAACAGCTCAATAGTGTTGATTGAATTTCAATTTATATTCATATATATTTTGTTTTTAGTATGCAAATATGATCAGTTTTAAGGTCTTAACTTATTTTATGTATGTACGCATGGAAGCAATAAAGAATAATGCATTTGGAAACCTTTTCACGCAATAACTCAAATTAGCCCAAATTGTTAGTTGGAACCTTGTTATTCTAAGAGGTCGATATATGAAAAATATGTTTTATTTAATATTAAATTTATAAAACATACAGCGAAAGCTTTGGCCTGGGAGTTGTGGCCAGCTCACAGTGTACCATAAATATGTAATTAGAAGCAATTTTTAATTTACTTTATAGTTAATTCTTTCTTGTAGATTATACGAGAAATAATCTACACAATATACACTGTTTTTTATTCTGTATAGTTATGATTTAATAGTGCATTAAAATAAATACTTTATTCCATAAAACTTATTATTTGTGCATTACAATAATAAAAAATGAATAATATTCGTTCGAAAGTTTGTCGCTAAAAATATTGTCGCTGTAGCATAGTTGGATAATGCTTGGAAAGAGATCGAGGTTCGAATCACAGTGGTGCAACATCAATATTTTTCGATAAAATTTATTTTATATGTATATATTTCTAATTAATACATTTAATATATATTTAAAATATTATGGACCTATGTTCTGAATAATTACAACTTTACTATAATAATGTGTTCTCCTAATAATAAATATATCTTCGTTCAATAAAAATTACATTTTTATTATTTTATTGCATAAATAATTTTTTTTAAAGGAACAAAGTATTTGTTTTAATGTACGTATTAATACTTCCCATTCTGTATTAAAGCCGCCCGCAGGGCCTAGCAATGAACAGTCGGTGATAGTCGATATCTTTTTACTGTATAAAATAAATTAAATATCTAATCAAATATTGATGAGTTGAGCAATATTATAAAAGGTTTTGTAGGTATACATGTATATTTTTGAAAAATAAATTGTAAATATGGGCATATTTCCGAGTATATATATCTACTAATATAAAAATTATAATTTTTCAAATGAATTAATTTCGCTTCATATTAAAATTATCTCAAACATTATCATTTTATTCCCTTCAAATTTAGATATAAGTACTTTACCGAAAATCATACAAAAAATGAAAATGAAATCACTGAGGTAAATCTAAATATTCAAATTCATGAAATATACACCGTATCACCGTACGAAATATTCAATGCATCACAAATAAATATGTTAGAAAGCACACCTACCTACAAATAAAATGGAAAAAAGAAAATAACTATCAATTATTTTATGAAATCGTACGAAATTATTAAAACTGTAAAATGTACTAAAAATAATCTGAAATTAGATCTCCGATGAGATATATGTATGTAACATGTTGTTAAACATATTTTACGCAATATTTAAAAATATTTTTTAATGATATGAATTTATCGATAATACAGGAAACGAGTATTGCACAAACTGATTAATAATTTCATGGTCATTGTTAACAAAGCAGTATTTATACAATTCGAAACGATTTTTTAAAACTCACGTTCGCTTTCATAAATTTTTTTTTTTCAGCAATTTATCGTGTTTTATCAATAAAATTATATTTATTTAATATGTCGAAAAACCTATAGAAAATTATATTATTATCAAACATTCTCATAAATATAGATATCAATAATTTAATTTAATTTGTGAGTCTATTTAAAATCATTGAAGAGTGCAGAAGAGAAAATTGGTTGTCTATAATAATTTGTAATGTTTAAGAAAATGCAGATGTCAAATAATGTGTTTTGTTAAGACAATAATGTATGGATAAGACGGGTGAAGATTGAAGATAGGAACGTTTGACGTTTATCCTTGCTAGGATATTGTGATTTGTATTTATGAATGATGTGAAACAGGTCATATAATTAATTTATATTATTAAGGAGAACACATTCTTATTGTGAAGTTGTAATTATTCAGAACATAAGTCTGTGATGTTTTAAATACTAATATAATGTATTAATTATAAATATATACATATAAAATAAATTTTGTCGAAAAATATTGTTTTTGCGCTACCGGGATTCGAACCTGGATCTCTATTTACAATCCGGGGAAGTACACTACCAATACAACTTATATTATTAATTACAACTTCACAATAAGAATGTGTTCTCTTTAATAATATAAGTTGTATCAATGTGTCCAAAATTTAATAAAAAATGAATTGACAATTCTGGTGTCTGCTGTCGGTTTACTCAAAGGTATTTGTGATTCCGTAAAAATAATGTAGATGTATTAATTTGAAAAAGTGTAACATATAGGTTTGAAAATTTGTCATGAAAAATACTGGCGTTATAACATAATTGGTAGTGTATTTCCCCGGATTGGAAATAGAGATTCAGGTTCGAATCCCGGTAGCGCAAAAACAATATTTTTGGACAAGATTGATTTTATATGTATATATTTATAATTAATACATTAAATTAGTATTTAAACAATTTATATTATGTTTATAAAGCACAGAATGACATTATAAATTCACATTGCAAATTATCTCGTTCGATTCTGGTTGTTTCAGTTTGTTTGGAAGACAGTGGTCTCAACAGATACAAAGCGGTTGTATAATGCATCTATCTTAAAGACACGTTTTGAAAATAAAATATAATTCATAAAATTCTAATTTAAATGTCTTAATTGATCATTAATTTCTGAAAATTTTACATTCAGGCAATGGAAATAGAAAGTAAAAAAGTAATTAATTGAGAAATATGTTGAGTGCGTGACAAATGTAACATCAATCTTCAACACTGAGTTGAAACATTAGAGTTTTGCATGAATTATGAAAGTCGCGTTTGATCACGTCAATAAATCAACAAATTGGATAATAAATAAAAATGATAGCAAAATTAATTTTTGTACATACTTATTATCTAATATAATATAATGGTACGCGATTAATTTGTTTTCAGCACAAGCACAATGATATTTCAAGAATATCATCTCGTAAAAATGTGTAGGTAATTTTTTCATCTCATAGTGTTTGTCTGGTTATCGAACACAGTGATCGTTAGTATATTTGCAACAGCTCGAAATAGTTAGTTTGTGGCTTCCCAAATCTATTTATTATATACTTCAGCCAGAATTTCCTGTCTTCCAGGGTCTCTTCTGCCATCAATTCTGCCTTGAATGATGAGATACAGGATCTGATATATATATGGCCATCGTATAATTCTCATTCGCAATTTTTAATTTATGGTTGCACAATATTTTATTCATTCGGAAGAATGCAGCTCGGACTTGAATATAAAATTTAATTACCATATAAGAATTCTAGTTTTCATTTACTCTACATCTTAGATTTTTCCTATTTAGTATACATATACACTCTTTCCAGTTTTATTCCGCCTATGTACAGTTCGCCATCATAATTATTATTATTATTAATAATTTTTCACATTTTATTGACATGTTCCTATTATTGCTAAATTAAATTGTAATTATATTTATTTAAAATAAGTTGTTTTTATAATTACTCGTTCATTTTTACTGATGCTAATAACTACATTATGCATATTAACGAAATCAGGCATCATCTAAACAAATTGATATAAAAAAATATATAAATAGTTCGGTATTTATAACAGAGCCAGATCGCCGGCTGCTGTGCGCGTATGGATGCTCCATTAGGTTTACTATACTTGTCTCTCCTCTCCCCCATTTCTTTACCCTTATCTCAGAGCAGGACTTTTTCTGTGTATTGTCTATGAACTTTGAACTGTCAACGTCCTGCTATGTGCTCGTTATACTGGTCTGATTATACAGTTACTGTTGCTATTTTGTGTTTCGGTTTTCTCGCGGTACGTGATGAAACTACTATTGTGTTCAGAGTGCTTCGTATGAATCGGTGAAGTTGTTCCTGAAGTTCAGGAAAGTTGTGACTACAGCGGAGAAAATTCAGGTAAGTCGTGCTTCCTGGTTGGTCCTTGAGTCGTTTTTGTTCTGTCCCTATACCAAATTCCTATCACTTTTACTACATCCCGTATCACCACTCCTATGTGTAAACATATATCATATTCAAAATATTTGAAAAACTTGCTAAATAAAATAACTAAACAGGGGTATGGGTTTTTGAAAAAAATACGGTCCGAGGCCGACATTACGTTGATTGGCTTCAGGTTGCGCGCCAAAAATAGTAATATAGAAATTAATAATACAATAATGTCATGTGTCAATTTAGCAACGA
This sequence comes from Eubasilissa splendida, assembly GCA_031772225.1. Lineage (NCBI taxonomy): Eukaryota > Metazoa > Arthropoda > Insecta > Trichoptera > Phryganeidae > Eubasilissa > Eubasilissa splendida. The sequence goes on along the minus strand of CM062851.1, from coordinate 22,753,577 downwards.
GAAATAAGAGTGAATGAAAATTTTATAGAAAATACATTCAATATATTGAATTTACTTTGAAATACATAGGTACGAATTAGATGGTTCCCCATAACCTTATTATCCTAAACGTGTATTTTTCAAATATATTTTCTTTCTTTTCAAAACATTTTTTGTCAGAAACTTCAAAATTATAAGTTATCGTTTACATAAGAATTATCTTTTTTTTTGAAAGAAGAAGGCATTATACTGAAGTTACAGTTTTTTTTAGTTTTTGTAGAATATTAATTCGATAAATATTTTTTTTCTGTATATCTTTTTAGTTAATTAATTTAATTTGTATCATTTTTTTGTTAACGTATTGCACTTTATCGAAGTAAAAATATTTTTTGTTATAGTGTTACTAATCACTGTAACGTTCTGTTAACATAAATCAAATAAATTTTGGTAAAATAATTCAATATTTTAAGGTAAAAAATAGTTTATGTATGTTTGTATATATCAATATTAACCGTAAAGTCTACTGTTACTTTTTTACTGTTATTTTTTTTTACCAATATGAATTTTACAATAAAAATTAAAAACTCAAAATTTATAAAATTTTGAATGCGTATAATTTTAAATCTACACAAAGAAGAATTACATATCTTTGAATACGTGAAATTTTTTATTTGTATTTTTTTAATTATTATTTTTTTCTGTGTAATTTTATTTAGTGTTATTTCTTCCTATGTTATATCATTTTGACACCATTTTGACCATGGATGGATTGACATTATCATTATTAATTAATTATCTTTCATCATTTCAGAAGCGGTCGATTAATTCGAGTTTCTATTAAATTATTGTACTGCTACATATTATTGTACAAATTTAAATCACAAAATAAATCTTGAAAACCAGAGACATAACATATTTTTATATGCCTTAGAAAGTAAAAATTCTTACGGTCCATTAAAAAATAATCAATTTGCGAATCTGATTGATACTCGCGTATGTAAGTGACATTAAACTATTTTGTTTTAACCAGAATTGTGCGTGCTGTGTAACTGACACCATATAAATTTTTCAAATTAAATTTTCTCAATACATATTTAAAGAATTTTCGCGATTATCAACAAAAAATACACGTATATACGTGTTCCATTGGGTTTGAATCGGAGTCAGTAAATAACACGAATTAGTAGGTGTTCGTAAAACATGGGTACCATTTTTCTACATTTTGCATTTAAATTAAACGAATTTGAATTTATTTAACCCCATTAATTAATATTTAATTGGAGTAAAAAGTTTATGCAATTAGTAAAGATTGGAGTAAAATATTCCATCAAATTATTTAACTTAATGGTGATCAAATTATACTACACAATTCACAAGCGTCCGTTGTTTGTAATGTTATGGTTTACTTTAACATTTTTTCGAAGGATATTAAAAAATAACAATAATAAAATTAATTATATAAAAATGATGGGTTATGGACTTTACGATCAGTCTGTGAGTCGCTAGTCAATTAAGCTCGAACAACAAGAGCCTCTGAGAACTAATGCGATTCGTTGACCACAAAGTGTGTAAAGAAAGTTTTCTTTCCTTGCATGACCAAACATGTGTTTGACATGGTCATGTCGGTAGTACCTACATTAACGACAATAGCGGGAGAAAGATTGATTACTCCCGTTTTATTACAATTATCATCCACATGGGTGCATTTTAGTGATGGTAAAACCGTTATTTAAACCGTTATTTTAACTGTTATTGTGACTGTGATTTTGTTCGATTGTAACGATGATTGATGACTGATTAACGTAATTCTTCGAACAATGGCTGTTACACTAGAAAGTAAATCTCTGACAGTTAAATCAAATCTATCTTACCAATCATAGTTAAATCACAGTTAGCAATCATCGGCACAATCACAGTTACGTAACGGTTTACTATCTTATAAATATTAATCTTAAATTATAAATATTAATTTCCTGCTTGTAAACGAACCGCAAACAATAGATATAATTTCGTAGTACTGGCGAGAGATCCTTGATGCCGGAAGCAGTGCTTCTGATAAACTGAATACTTTCCACGAAAATAAAAAGTACGTGTGCCGTAAAATAAAGTTAACATTTTTTAATGTGAGGAACTCATAGTTTATAACAAGAGTGATTTGAATAAAGCAAGTTTAAATTTGCGTTAGATTTAAACCGATCAAATCATTAAATAAAAACCATACATCTATTATATAAAAAGTCACTGTATTATTCTTAACATATGTATTTATTACAAACAATCCAAAAAGTAATATTATTAAATAAATTATGGCGTTTTTCAAAAATTCATAACATTATGAGTTTGTCGTCAGTATATTGGTCGACCGTTATTTTAAATAGTTCTTATCGATATGTTTATTATACTTGTATGTGTTTTTCTCCGCTTTATTTTATTTTATTTATTAGAAAAACAAACCCAGTTTTCATATATTATATAACGGACTATTATTTATACATATAGCTACGTTATAGATCATTTTAACATCTTTGTAAATACGTATTCGTAAGCTCGTATGCATTTGTTTGAAAATGAATACATACATATGTGTCCACCTATATCCGACTGAGAAATTTATATCTGCTTTCACTGAACTCCTAATCCAACTTGTAATGCCTATCCTCTGATGAATCATATATTATGAATTCATCATTGAATTTATATTTTTAAATAGGTATGTTAATTTATTATAATACTTATTGAGTTTTTTTACCTTTTCTATCAATTTATTTTTAAAAAATTGTACAGCTGTAAACACCAATTAGTACTACGAAAATCTTACTTTCATATATTACTGGCGACCTTAATGGTAAAAACAAATGACCATAATAATAAAATTTTACGGCAATAATAATATTGTTATTATAAATATATTGTCAACATTTTCATCCCCTTTTCGTAGGAGGGTCGGAAGTCCAAAGTTTTGACAAGGCGCTTCCATCTTTTGTCTTGTGATGTTTCAATACTTGACGGACCAGTCAAGGGCCAACCTATAAAGTCTTTGCTGATGTTTTTCTTAACATAGTCTGGGCGATCCACCGGCCGCCTTCCATCTGAACTTGCCAAGAAGATATATCTTACTAATCGTTTCGCAAAACTTTTCCAAGCCACCTCAATTGAAAACTTTTTATGTGTATATTAGAAATAGGGGCTTTATACTGAGAGTTTTCCTTATCATGGTACTTGCACTCGTTCTATTAATGTCACTTCGGCTATTCTTATAAGATAAGTTATTTCTACAGCCTAGATTTTTGATTTCATATTTGAATCATCTTGAATTCATATTTGTTGACCGTGTATTAAAGAAAGACTGTATCTTCATTACGAACATGTAAGGGGACTATTTTTAGAGGTATAGAACTTTAAAATGAAATAAAATACATAAAAATCATGGTAATAGCCATGGTATTAGCTTTATTAGAAAGATAATTTTATGACATTAATGTTTAAATATGATTTCGCGCATATGAGCACTGCTGTTGGCTCGAATAAAGCGCAATCTGTAAGTCCCTTTTGAAGCCCTTTTTGGAGTAGCTGGGGACGTATATCGGAAACAACGCGACAAATGTTGGCTTCCAAGTCGTCTATCGTCTTTGGTTTATCGGCGAAGACTAGCGACTTCACATATCTCCGCAGAAAATAATCTAAAGGTGTTAAATCATACGATCTTGGAGGCCAACTCACAGGTCCATTACGCGAAAATATACGCTCATCGAATGTTTCCTTCAATAAGTTGATTATGGCGCGCGCTTTGTGGCATGTAGCGCCGTCTTGTTGAAACCACAGCTTTACAGAATAATGCCTTTTAATTGTGAAACGAAAAAGTCAGTAATTATGAATCTATTGCTGTGCACAATGGCGAATCGACTCATTCGGGTCCTCCTCAATACTAAGCTGCACTGCAACAATAGCTTATTCGGTGCACACTGTACGACGTCTCTGCGGATGTGTATTATCAATTAGATCCATGTTTATTCGAATTACTTGGTCGGACGGATGATTATGTCGATCGTAAAATGGACATAGCGCACTGTAAGTTTCGAGAACTGAACCACGATTTTTGAAATAGATTTTCACAATTTGCAAGCGTTGTTCTGGCATAAGTCTATTCATGATGAATTGGCAAACCAAACTGAGCATAAATTAGCTGTAAGCTGTCAAATTGGCTGTCGCTGAAAAAAAACAAAGCTTATTTGGAGATTATTATAAAATGAGTTCTCGATTAGTTCTGTTTTTTAACTTGTGGCTTTCCTTTACAGTTCACATTTTCTTCCATAGACAATTCCACTTCAATATAAATGTTTTTATTACTGCAACTTTATGTTTAATTAATTTTTTGTAATTCAGACGTCAGATTGCATGAATTGCGTTTATGTTTATGCGGCATTGGAACGTAATTTGCGTTTCTCCCGATATGAGCACGTTTCAGTGCGTAGTTTGTTGTTTGACATTTACGTACTCTTACAGCTAGTTGCGAGTGGAATAACCTGTAGTGGACGGCAAAATGCAGCGAGCGGACGCCGTTGCAGGCGAAGGACCGTTATGTCTTAAGTCGGTCGGATGAACTGCATCGCTTCCTACTTATAACACACATATATATAAATATACATGCACTGAAATTACTGGCACTGCGTTGCACATATATTTGCCATTCTATATTATTGTATTAATAAAAGTTTTTCCTGTTCAAGGGAGGATAAACCTGGTGGGATGCCGGAAGAAATCACGGTAGGTTGATTACTTTACTAGTGGAAATTTAAAAATGATTAAAAATAAGCACTAACTTTTATTGCATCCTTTAATAAACCTATAATTTTAACAAAATATTATTTTATACGTGCAGAGAATAATTATTATGTTGGATCAGGTCAGTTTGAACCTCGGACCGAGTTTAAATTTGAATATTAGGGACATAGTGATATTTCCTGTTCAAAAAAATAATAATGATAGTGAAACACGTTGGGCTTATAAATATATATTTACATTATCGATAACACAAGTGACATGCGAACGATCATTTTCAACTGTCAAATGTATAAAATATAGATTGCAAAGTTAGCGAGACTTTGTTAATGTCAGCAGTGAGAGACATATTAAGTGAGATTGATATTTTAAAATATGAATTAAATATATTAATTAGAAAGATATACATATAAAATCAATTTTATCGAAAAATATTGTTGTTACGCCCCCGGGATTCGAACCTGGATCTCTCTCCTAACCGAGGAAGGTGTATTATCCAACTATGCTACAGCGACAAATTTTCGAACCTGATGCCTTAATGTTACCTTTTTGATATTAATATATTTAATCGTTCTATTATGAGATTGATATTTACTAGTGATTTAACGATAATTGGTAACTAAGATTTAACTGTTGGAGGCTTACTTTTTAGTGTACCAGTCATTGCTTGAAGAATTAGGTTAATCAGTTATCAATCATTGTTACAATCGAACACAATCATAGTCACAATCACGCTTAAAATAACGGTTTAAATAACGATTTTACCATCACTAATATTTACGCCATTTTAATAGAAAAGGAACAAAGTGCGTTATTAAAGAGAAAATATATTTTTGTAAGACTGGTGAGTTTTTGATCCGATATATCCACTTTTATGTAAATTGTTTTTTTTCACTACGTGTTCATATTAATTATGTTACACAATATTTTTGACAATAAAATTCATTTGCCAGGTATTTATCTGCTATAACACTTGATGGGTTAGAGCTAGAAATATAGGGATACAGGTAGGTGAAATGGTATGTCGTGGGTTGACCAGTTTATGGTTTATAAATTTTGCTTAATTGCACTCTAGAACCGTGAGGAAAATATAGTCGTTCTGCACTTTAGAGCCTACGTAAAACAATGCACCCTCTTGCTCTCATATCATCTATTATAACTGAATCTAAATCCTTGTCAACTTCAGGCACGGTCTGGTGGTAATTTATAAAATAAAGTTAAGGCGTATACAAATGTGTGCATTCTACGAATATCATTTAGTTCTCACGTTCCCAAAGAAGGCTTTAACAAAATTACGTGTGACAGCAAAATTACGTTACTTATTTTCTTTTCAAATTTATTTCTTCCGACAATTACGCTACTTTATGTTGGATGAGAATTTAAAGTGAAAGCAATTGTGAGAAAAAATATTCTACATTAAAAGTTGAAAACATAATAATATGACACCTTAATAGACAACATAAGATATGAAGGTACATTAGCATTGCTAGTAGTTGTAACAACCCTGTTAGAAAATTACAAGACAAAGACAACCAATGAGACCACGATCGAAATAACAGTGATTTAAGGCAGCGATCGCATAAGTCGTGGTCCGCGAGAAAATTTCGCTGGTCCGCAGAGAAATGTGGACATTATCTGCATTTTTTAATCCATGGTAATATGTGAATAAAAGATCCGTTTGCAGGGAACATTCAAGATACAGGTAACCCCCGTTCATCGGGATCCCGGCAAGTGCGGATTCGTTATATCGCGATCTTATTTAAAAAAAAAATGTCTGTCTTTGCGCACTTGTCTGGTTTTGACACAAGCTACGAATCGTCATAATGAGTGGTCGCATGTGCGTGCTATCTTTCTTGCTCATTCACATCATACACGTACATATAAGTAAAGTTGCGAGTGAGACAAAATAACGGTTGAGCCAGTGGATCATTTCGGTCTATTCTTCAGTATAATGTTAGCTGCAGTGTCAAACGCGCGCTGGATGATATTCAGACTTTGTTAAAATCACACGGAGAACCCTTAAGTAATGAATGCAAGAAATAGACTACTATACTATGTACCAAGAAAGTGAAGTGTCAAAATCATTGAAAAGGCCCTTTCTCTTCAAAATAAATACATGGAGTTGTTAGAAGAAAACGACGAAAATTACGAGCGAGTGAGTGCTGTAAAGCGTTATTGTAACGGCTTATTTGACAGTTATCTGGGGATATCGTGATTCATAATTCAATTTTTTTTTGTTAAATCTTCTATTCATTTTATGACACCGCTGTTTAAACAGATTATCTCTTGAATAAGCGCCATATATCGGTTTTTCCGTAATTTGATCAGCGCCATCTTTCTGACTTTACGCACATTTGCTGAGAATTTGACCCGAAAAATAAATATACATTTTTATTAACATTTTTTTAAAATCAGATTTGTATTAATTATTTTAGCTAAAATATGTTTTCAACGCAAATTATGTTTTAATAATATAAATAAATACACTAAAAATTATGTTTTCGTATATTGTGATATAGTGCGGCACATGTTACAGTTTCATTAGTAATGAAACTGTAATCACAGTCACAGTTTGCAATCACTGATATTATCGAATACCAATCACAGTCACAACAGTGAGTCGAGAGTAGCATTTTTTCTCATCACTAGTGATTTGGGGCTGTTGCAACGGTTTCCTTATTTCAGTTTACTTTATGAAGTCAAACCGCCGCACGCCATGAATTTGATGAATTGGCTAAAAATACCAGTTTTCCAATAGCCAATATCCCTCGCAACGTTTGTATGTACATAGATTTCAAAGATATATACATATCTAAGATCATACTCGTATAACTTTTCTGAATATCTTGGAATTCTATAAGTGGATTTTGAACCCCAAACTTGGTAATATAAGTGTGTTCAAAGGCGTCATTGAATTTAAATTATAATTAAAGATTTTTTTGACATGTGTTACCTTAGGTCTTAGCGATAAATATTAAACGTTGCGTCATTCAATTAAACGATGTATATGCCGTTCGTCAATATACATGAAATGGTGTACACACGATGATAATTTTCATTCATGGTGAAAACCGAATAACCTCCGTACCTGAAGAAGTGAAAATAAACCATTTTCTAAAACATCAAATAAACATCTGAAATGAGATGGCAATTAATATTTATCTTATAAGAAGTAGAAAGTCTTCTTCTATATGTTACATTAATTAAAATTGTTGTTGGATTTTTAGATAGATTTGATAAACGAATTAAAATGTATGAAGAATTTTTTAAAATTGTTTAATAAATTTATGTATATTAAATAAAACAAATAATCGAAGTTTACAGTCCGTTTCCTAGTGATTACCCATTTTGGAATTGACGGACTATATACAGTACCGTTAAAAAGTTTGAAGGTTATCATGGTTTGGGGATGTTTGTGTTTGTTGATGTTAGTAAATTTGTAAGAATCAAGGTAAAAATAAATGTCGAGAATGAGTCTAAGTCTAAGCAAAAAGAATGCTGGCAAAATGTTATCAGTTTAAAAGTTAATTTAATGACACACATGAAATCCAGATTGAAATTGAATATAACATACAATATATTGACAGAAAAAAAATGCCTTTCAAATTACAATTAATTATAAGTCTTATAGAAGACATTGCTTGAAAAATAATTTCTGAAATAAACGATAAATTGATTTATAGCAAATAAAAATGAATTATTGTTGATGTTTGAAGCGTAAACTTTGTTATTAGACATAATTCAAAGTTGTACGCCAGTCTTAACGAATATACGTTAGTATCGAAACCGGTTGATGTGGTTTAAACAAAGTTAAATGTAAATACGATTTTAAACAAATGAATTAATTTAGCAACAAATTAACGGCACAATGAAAAACATGCTGAATTTTAAAAAATTTGCTTTCTACCGGTCAGAAAATATATTTTCCTTCATCAGAATGTCGAAAAATAAAACTAAATAAAACCATATGTCAAATTGTTCTAATGTTTTCGAATTCAATTAAAAAAATAATAATTCAAAATTATTTTTAAAGAATCTAGTGCCTAATTTAAATAGTTGCGATGATGAAACATGTGGTAATTGACTCAATGATCCAAAATTATTGGAAAGTTTTACGGAAAATATTTAAGGATAGGATTTGTGGTTACATTTAGTTGGTTATTTATAATATTTTACTTTTTTCTAATGATTTTAAATAATTCAATATTAATATGAATAACCACAAAGTAAAGTTTTCTTTAAATATAAAAATATAATCTTAGTTAGTTCTTAACTTTAGATAACTTTATAAATACAAAACAGATTATTTGAGATTTTTCATTAAAAATACATTATAGATTTTTTTTAAAATAGTTTTGTAAGTATTATATATGATAGGTAATACAGATAGTAATTCGATTTGTAGAAGTGTTGACAAAAAAAATTGTGATATTATAATGCGTTCAAGTTCTCACATCAATTTTTAATAAAAATTATTTGGTTGGCTGAATTATGGAATCAGACCAATCAATCGTATTTCAATTACAATTTAATAAATAAAATAATTATATAAAGAATTTACTGCTCTGATAATTGGAGAAAGGAATTATTGGCTTCTCATATCATTTTTAGTAGTCTTCTACTAAATTAAATGTAATTAAACTGTTAAATTTCTCCAAATACTCGCTAAAGTGCGTAAAACCGCATCGTATTTTTAAATAGGCGGTAACTTCATAGGTATTGAACGAATAAAATTGTTACAAATAAATTTTTACAGATTAAATGTTTTTATTTTTTTTGTTATAACGTATAATGCGTGTCCAATCCCGTTAAATTATATTATTATATTTTTATGTTGAATCATCACATAATAATATATATTTATAATACAACTTTTGCTTTGAGGGTTGATGATAGATCGTTGAGAAATAATCAGTTTGGTCAGTAATATATTTGGAATAATTCAGTTTTATTTCTAAGATCTTTATTAAAATCCTGATTTGGTTGGTGTGGTGAAATCGCAAAGGATAAGGTGTGCAAAACACATAGGCTTGCTGTGAGTAGTTTTCATCGAGGAATTTTAAATTAACGCTGACCCAGAATGGGATGGAGGGAATTGTCGCTGTATCGCATTCTGTCACATTGCTGAGGAGAGATCTGAAGGAGCTCCATGCTCCTGTTTCCGAGTGAAGTGTGATGGCCCAGGACGGAAACTACTGGCGCTGAGCTTTAGATCAGGGGAAGTATCTCAATGAATAGTTAAATAGTTAAGGATTTTACTTCTTAACAACAGCATTTTAAATAATCAAACTGTTTGAGTACTAAGAACAAACTAACAAAATAACTTACCATCACGCCATTTCTCCGAAGAGGATACGCCTACATTCTACATTCATACATCTTCTCATACAAGCTTATCAAATATTGAGGCTTTTAACAGGACCATCTTCCAGTATCGGTTTAACCTGGCCATACCGATTTCTGGTGCCATCAACACTTGCGTCATAGATCATTCTTAATATTCTCTTCTTACTCATCCATTCCATGTGACCAAATCATCTAAGTGCTCATGTTTTTAATTTTTTTCACTATGCTAAGATCAGCTTTACATTCTTTCCTACTAGTAACTGCTAATAAATATTACAAATATTCCACATGATAAATCTCTATCTTCAATCAAATCACTGAAGCAATTGGCTCCATTATTAGTGAGGTGCACTGGAATAGAACCTGTTTAATATCTTGACGATAATTGTATTTAAAAAATATATGTTGAGGCTTTTTATAGCAATCATTTTTAAATCTAAAAATATTTCTACTAAAGATGTACGAATTCTGCATTCCGTCAATTGGTCACTGTTTTAGATTATTAGATGATGATTTAGATTTAAAATTAAGTCAATTTCGTATAACGAAGTATCTATGAATAACAAAATGTATTAATTTTAATTATTGTCAGGACTGTTGTGAATAATTATTAATATTTTGGAAATGTTTCTTGAGATTATTTATTTATTTATTTACTTCACTAGTATCGATATGGATTGTGTTTTCTCTGTATCATTTACATTTGTTCTTTTATATAATTTGCAATAGGTTGGTTACAGCAGTTCAAGTAATATATATAGATATTCTTTTAAACACAGTAAATAATAATAATAATAAAAATTGAAAAGAAGAGTAAATAATAAAACAGTTACAATAACTAGATCATTAAGGCTGTAAATATGTGGTGTTGAACTTGATATATATATATACAAATTTAATAGTAGTACAGTAAATTCATGGATACATTAGTTACAAAACACATTCTTATTGTGAAGTTGTAATTATTAAAAACATAGGTCTGTGATATTTTAAATACTAATTAAGTGTATTGATTAGAAATATATACATATAAAATCAATTTTATCCAAAAATATTGTTGTTGCGCTACCAGGATTTGAACCTGGATCTCTTTCTAAACTGGGGAAGGTGCATTATCCAACTGTGCTACAGCGACAGTACTTTTGTCGACTATTTTTCGAACCTACATGTTACACTTTTTCAAATTAATACATCTATTGATTTTATATGTATATATTTCTAATTAATATATTTAATTAGTATTTAATAAAAGTATCCACTTATCCACTAGTCACCTCATTATATGGGTCAAGAGTAGCGCCGAACTCTCTCGTCCCACCTCTACTAGCCATCTGGCTAATGATTTTTTCAGAGCAAATAATACTTTAATCCATTCATATTTGGTTGCATTGTTGAGCCTATGAGCCAGGAATACATGAAAGCATTGGATGAAAGTTGTTAGCATTAACGGAACTATTATATTATATTTGACTGATTCTAGAGCATGTTGAATATGTATGTTTCGTCAGGGTTATGTAGTGTGGTATTATTTGTGAAATATTCTAGTAATGGTTTATCCTAAAATTACTGATATTATTAACATCGTCCCTAAAGGGCGCAGCTGTGGCTTGTAATATTATTTGAAAGCAAATTACACGGACCACTTTTTACAAATGTTTTCACTTAATGACATGTTCCAACAGTAACTCCTAATATTCTATCTGCTCCAATTTAACAACACATTATTTCTGACAACTTTCCAGTTGATGTTGTGGTGATTATCGTCTGAGTTAACTGTAATTCTGTGGTTCGATCATGATCTGCTGCTGGGCTTAAGATTTAGGACAAAATGAAAGTGTTTGTTTTGATGAATTTAATTTCAGTGATGTCACATAACCGTCATATGTTTTCTCTTTATATATATATCAATATTATTTTCCTAAATAGGTTCACAGATTTGTTATTGTCGCAGATTTTTTTTCAATAAGTTAATCGTAAAATAATGATTTTATTGTTCTTTGTTCTTATGTCAACGCGAACAATTCTTTATTTTAATGAAAAATGCAGAAATCAGAGAAAAAATTGTCTGTGCGTAAAACGCGTCTGCAATGTAGTAGAGAAATATGTACCTATTATGTATACGAATAAGTAGATCTTAAATGTTAAGTTTTCACGGCCGTTTAGAATCTTCTGTGTACAGTTTTCTGGGTTAATCTGCCATGTATATCCGACCTTTCTGGTCGACGTTTCGAATTCCATTGCAGGGTTCATCATCAAGGCTTCAAATGCACTTAACTGAGTTGGCAACATCGCATTCTTGATAATATTCATTGGTCATATTCAATAATAGTACTTGTTAAGCTATCTATATAAAACATTTCTAGGTCCCAATTACATCCGAAATTAATTTTTTTAAATATATAATAATAATTTGATCAAAATTCACATAACGATTTAAAAATTATATAACTTTTTGATTATTAAAATTTGTTTCTTTCTATATAATATACATAATAGTTTTTTTTTATTTCCAAACAAAAATCATTTTAATAAAAACATATTTTTTATTTTAATTATCTTTTACATAATATTCTACATTACATGGATATTTTTTTAATCGCATTAGATATGAATGGGAGTCGTTTTCAAGATATTTTTCTTGTACATATATGTAAAAAAATATCCATTGTACGTAAAATATTATAAAATAAATAGATAATGAAAATACAAAAATATATTATTTTTTAATTGGTAAATTGACCTTTGGTCCACTGCATAAAAAAATAACTTAAATGTAAACTGTTTTTTCCGATCTCAGCTATTTTTGTGTAATAAGTAAAATCATTTGTTAATCCTTACTAAATACGAGAAAAAAATTATATTTAATGTATTTTGTCTTAAATAAAAAAAATCTATCTATATTGAAATTAAGTTAAACAATATGAAATGAGCATGTAACCCTTACATATATATAAAGTATCTCCAGCGGATAATTTAATATTAAATAAATAAAAGCTATAATGTTATTTTCTTGTAGGGCCTGAATTGTTCGAGGATTGTTGCTGTAAACTCTCAACTTAAGGTATCCCACAAAAAAAAGTCACACGGTGTAAGGTCCGGTGACCGAGGTGCCCAGGGTATATCTCTGTAGTTGCTGATTAATTTATTGGGAAAAATTCCCTTCACCTTCTCCATTGAAACTCTATCTATGTGTGGAGTGGCGCCGGCTTGCTGAAATTGTGTTCTGTAGTTGAACAGCTGCAGTTGCGGTACCAAAAACTCGTTGATCATTCGGCAATACACGTCAGGAGTGACTCTCTCACTGGTTATAAAAATATGTGCCAATTATCCCTCTGGCAGAAATTGCACACGACGCTGTAATTTTTGGACGATGCAAACGTTTTTTATTGCGTTCCCTTAGATTATCGGGGCACCAGTATCTCACATTCTGTTTATTAACATAGCCATCGTTATGAAAATGTGCTTCGTCAGTAATAATAACATAAAATAAGAAACTGCACGATTTTCAGTTTGTATGGGTGAAACTATAGTTTATTTTTCAAAATAACGTGCACTATTGATTTTTTTATTCCAGTACAGGCTGCAGTCTTCCTTACCGATTTACGCGGATTGTGTATAATTTCACGTCGAACTTGAACCACATGTTCTGGCGTCGCTGCTGACGTTGATGGTCCTGGAGGAGTTTGCTTAACCATTGTCCCTTTTTGTCAGAACTTTTGAACACAACACCGGATAAGTTGCGTGCTCGGCCCATCACTTACTCGTCGAATATTAAAGTGAGTACAAAAGGCGCGACGCGCATGATCCAAGGAATCACTGCACTTTAAATATTGCTCAACCGCGAACACGCGGCGCGCTTCCGACCAGTAACCCATTGCGACTGGCAAATCAGAAAATCACGCGCGTCGAACAATACCCCTTCCACTTACCTTACCCTGATGGTTTACGAGCAATCACAATCGAATCTTGAAATTTTTCCGTTGGACACCATATACTTACTTATTTCCAGACAGGCGCCAAGATATAGTGGTCCATCTTGATACCACGTGACTATTTACTACTGCGCCGTGTTCGGTGCCGATCTGTGCACGAGTCGTTATCAAAGAAGTAGGTTTATAGAGCAACGACTTGGGTATGGCTTCTGTAGGTCGCCCCGTAAGGGTTTTTATATATATATCGGTATGCAAACGCATTTCAATAATTTTTACAGCATTAATGAAAGAATCACTCATAAATTACACGTATTATTAAGGTATTATCGTTAGAATTAGTTAATAACTTGGGTAGTGGCTAAAAATTATGTAGGATGTAAAAATAATTTAAAAGGCGTTTAAAAAATGTTATATTAAAGTGGTAGAAATAAGATGAACTTTTTAAAAAAAAAATCTAATTTCAAATAAATAACACATATAAATAACATATATACATAGTGTACAATATTTTAGAGGTAATATACATTAAAAACATGAGTCGAAAATATTTAAGCTACATATGCCTAAAATCAACCACGTCAGAAATATAAACATTTAAAAAAAGTCATTTTAAGATAATTTAAAGTAATCGATATTGATTCGAAAATATATATTGAAAACAAAAAATAAAAAATCGTTGAACTATGAGCGGCCAAACTATTTTTATTAGAGAGTTGAGGGCATAAAACAAAGTTATACAACAATAATGAGTCAATTTTGCAAATATTTTTTTAAAGTACGTAAATATAAAGCTTAACAATTTAAAAAATTATAAATTAAAAATTAAAAATTTTATACGATAATATTTTCTGTAACGGTTCAGAATTTGTTCATACATATTGAACATTTTCGACTCGTAATTTAGTCAGATATGCCACCCATAAAATATTGTATAAAAACACAAGAGTAAATTACACGTAAATAATTTTCTTCCCGATGCGTGTATGTATGGTATAATATTATATATATGCAACTTATAGATATTTAAGTAAGAGAACCAATGTGAAGTGTTACTTTATAATCTATTCATCACCCATTGATATAATATAGGATTAGTCGTTAAAACTACATACATATATAGAAGAATTTCATTACATCCAAAAATTGATGAATGTCAGTGGTGTAGTGGAGCCTGAACGCACCGGAACGTCGTTCCAGTACTTTTTCCTCGACCGGAACGCGTTCCGATATGATTCGTTAGAACAAAATATTAGGAACAAAACGTAAGTGTGTGTTTGCATACATTACAGAAATAGTGGTATCGCCGCACTGGTTCTTTTTAAAGAACCTAAGAAAGCTTAAATTCTATGGTGAGCCTAAATATAGTTTATACGATAATAAATAACAGCTGGTAATTTCATTCAAAATATACTTTCACATTCTATTGCGTTGAACCTTAATGAGCTAAAATTGAAAACTTTAATATTTAGTTGAGTTAGTGGAGTTGATTTATCATCACCTACCTAGTTATTGACGTCTAAGATTTTAAATAAATATCAGATATCTTATAGAGACAAAGCTAATAGAAAATATATATGGAAGTATGGGTTAATTACAAGGCTTACGGAGCTGTCATCGGCTGGCTTAAGTGATCACTTTATATATATATAATGTTCACCAATTCTCACCGCTCAATATATGTGGACTCGCTTCGAGTACCACTACACCATCGCCATCTACGGACCAAATTTTATAATTAATTTTTCAATTTTCTTTTTTATAAACAGCATATATGACATCACTATGAGATTCTGATTTTTTTCAAATTATTTTAAAGCAATATTCTTTATCTGTAAAATGTTTTTTAACATATTATACTAGAATACGCTTTTAATACGTTTTTAACTACGATTTTGTGTTAAATCACGTTGTAAGAACTTTTTCATTGTGGACTAATTTTTTGTGTGAGAGATACTAGTGTATTAATTAATATACGAGAAAATACTTAACCATGTCTGCGAAAAGAAAAGTTTTAGTACTACACCACTGATGCGAGTTCGAATTCGAAGACAATTTCATATTCCTACATAAATTCATAGAGACCTTAAAGTATTATTCATCGTATAAATATACAAAGGATAATTATGGTTGGACATTATTGTAGCAGGAGAAACTAAACAACGAGGGCCGTACTGTACTTAGTTTTCGTCTGCCGGATGCTGGTTCATTGATAGATTCATCTCCACCATGAATACAAGAATTGCGGCGTGTATACTAACACTCGCGTAAATGATTATTATATATTAGCGGAATTAAGGTAAGATTAACTAATTAGTGTTAGCGGAGTAAAGCGGTGTGAAGCGACGGTAGTTATCCGTTCACAAGTTCAAAGCGCACTGAACTTGATGCAGTTCGAACACTTTTAATCACTGTGACATCTTATTTCTTCTTTGTGCTTTAGGATAGTTAGGAAAGAAAAGGACGGAGATACGCAGATTAAATTATGGTAAATCGCGAATTGAACGTATGTATGAGTGAGGCAATAAGTCAAACGCCAAAAAACTTAATAGAATTTAATTTATTTAAATGACGCTAACATTTGTAATGAGTAAAATTCTCTAGCAACGGGAAACAAGAAGGTGAAATAGTCAAGAGAATCTGGGCTGCTGGTGATGTTTTACATTCCCGTTTATGTGGTCACAAATATAGATCCTTGCGAAGAGAGGAAGATCAATATTTATATTGGCTTGATTGAATATCGTTCATTATGGTAGGACAATCATATGCCCATTTGCATCTTTCCCATAAGAAGGAGCAGACCAAATTAAAATTTAAACAGTGAAAGAGATCCACACGTGACCAAATATTGGGAAAATATGTGAATCTTGTCTTAAATATTCAAGGTAGATTTGACGTCACTGCAATTGATAAAATACAATCCAATATCCATATTCTAGTCCCGGTAGTAGATTTTTTATTAAAATATTGATTTGTTTCTTGCATCTTTCTAGGTGACTTTTAATTTGCGTTTTAACTTATTAAAATAAAAATATATAATTTGTGTTAAAATATTTCAAATGTAAACCAATTAACAATTTTTTATCAGTTTAAATTCGTGTCATTAATTTTGAGAACATTTTTTACAATGCGTTTAATTTTTAAACTATTTATGTTTTAATGTACATGCTACTATAAATAAATGACTATAAATTTTATTTATTTTATAAGTAATCTTTCATAAACTTTTCGATAGATTTTTTAATTCTTATATATTTATTTTATAATAAATAACGATACAAAATTGTGTGTCTATTGAATAATCTTAAATAATTTGCGTTAGATGATATAATAATTTATTAGTATTAATGTGAAGAGTGACATCTACCGAAACAATTTTTAGCCTGCTTCCATGATAGCTATCGTTCGCAGGTGAATTTATATAATAATTTTTGTGTGAAAGTTTCAAATGTAAAATTGTTTGTTGATTCAAAAAATAGATGTCACTGATCAAATAAAAAACAAAATAGTTTTAAGTTTTAAGGTAAATAGTTTAAAGGCCTTATTTAATTATCTACGTATCGTTTAATTAATTTATCTGATAAATAAATAATGAATACAAATTAAATTTATTAAGTAGAAAGATTAACAAAAAAAATCAGTTTATCGAAAAAATATTTTAGTTGACACCGGGATTCGAACCTAGATCTTTTCCTATCCGGGGAAATGCGCTACCAGTTACACCACGCCAACCGAGTAAGTTGACGATAAATTATATGCTGCAGCTCTTTCCAATTGATATATCTATTATTCCATTTTTAAAAAGCTATCACCTTTATATACCATAGAAATAAAAACTGCAACTTCACAATAATAATGTATTCTCCTTAAAAAATAAATATGTATTATTAATTAATATTAAACCTTTTAGAAGACTTTAACCATTTTTGAGATGCTTGACTAAATTTTGATTAAATCTTTTTGAGGGTTTTTTTTTATTCAGAAACAATCATATCGTCGTTTGCAAACATTATAATAATTCATTACCGATTCCCATAGCCCAGCTGATGTAATGCAATTATAATTTATAATAATAATTTAATAATCAATAATTTAAACCATGATCAGATTAAGAAAGAAATAAGAATATTGGAGTTAAGCAAACCAGTAGGCATGGTTTTAAATTAGACTATCCTACCAATATTTGGTTATTATTTTAAAAATCCGTCAGTGTACATTATATAAGAGCTCTTTACGCGTGTCCGTTTCATGACTCTCGACGTTAAACTCGTTGTTTTGATTAGCAATTCTAACATATGTTTGAGATAGATTCTTCAAATATTCGTTATTATTTTGCATAAGATCCACATTGCTTTAGTAAAAAAGTATTTTAAATTTTTTTGGTTTGTTTTGAAAGTGCCGCCCGCTTCGCCTTACTTGCCAATTAGTTAGGGACGGTCCAGTTGATTTTTGCACTGATTCATGCATGTAAACGAAATTGATCTCATATCCCAGTGCTACGTCATACAGATACAAAATTACTGTTATTTCTTTACATATGCATTTTTTGTTTATAACCGATTATTTTTTTAAATTTATCAAAACAAAAGCACGGCGCTGTTATTTTTTAATATTTCTCTGTTATATTGAATTAAAGAAAAAATTAAATACTAACTAGTGGCTTAACTACAAAAATTAGTCCCCAATGCAGAATGGAAAAAGGGCCCCCTAAATAAATATTGTATAAGATATACGGATATTATAATAATACGTGCTGCGTGATTTATCTACTAAACATTAAGTGTCTTGCTTCATATAATATTTACACTATGAAATAGATTTATATGCACTTTTAATTTAAGACGCAGTGCTTGTGGTCTAATGGTTACAATACTCACCTAGTGATCTAGTGGTCAGGGGTTCGGCTTAGTTTGAAATTAGTAAAAATATTGATGTGACATGTATTCCGTGTACGCATCTCTATTTAAATAAAAAATAAAAAATTCACGTCAATAATATTTTCACGTGTTTATGAAATTCACGTGAGAAACGATTTTTTTTATTCTTATAATTTAATTTCTTTCTGTGTATTATTAACGTTGTGTTAGCTATCAATATTCGCTAAAATATGGATTTATAATGGATTGTAGCTTGCGGACTTTTTAATCCCCTTTCAAACGTGGGTCACAATGGGGTCGCATTGGCATAGTTACGCCACTGATACAAACCAACAAACGTGTATGAAAATAGTATTTAACGAATCGATAGAATGTACGTAACTTAATTAATTAATGGAGAGAGAAAGTTAGAAACGTTTTCCTATTTTTATCACTAAATACAAATATATTTACATAAAATGACACTTTCCTTTACATTCCATCAAAAACAAACTTTTACATATATAGAAATATATAATGACATTTCTTTATTTCAATATGAAATATTTATCGAAGTGAGTTATATATGTCACTTCAATTCTAATACGGATTTCAGCCCAATTCGGTTTTAAATCGACCATAGGAAGAAATTAAATAAGCAGTACTAAAAATTCTATCAAAATATAAATGCCCTTCCACTTTGCATTGCAGTTCAATGCCCTTTTATCCATTCTGCATATGGGCTTAATTTTTTTTGTTACGCCACTGAACATATTAAATTATGTAATTTAAATTTACTGTGTCTTCTAGCATTTATTGTATTTCTTCTTCTTTCATGGCACTATATCCCAAGGCAGGATTTGGCCTCCTTAACGAGTGCTCTCCATGGAATCCTATCCCTGGCCATTCTTTTATTTCATTTCCCGGACTCTCCCATCCTGCTCCAGTCTTGTTCTACGCAGTCAGCCCACCTTTTCCTTGGTCTACCTCTAGATTGCTCTGTAACGTGTGGTATCCACGTGGTCATGATCTTTGGTGTCCTGTCATCTGGCATTCTTTCAACATGGCCAGCCCGTCGCAGTCATCGGGACCTACAGAATCTTTCAATAACTATCATAAGATAAATGATAATTAGTTAAGGTAATTCAAATAAGTATCTACATTATTTGAAATATATTCATAAATTTATTGCACGAACTTTAATTATGCACGAGTATAGATATTTATTTTCTGTAATAATTGAATTAATGGGTAAAAAAATTCAACAAGCGCGCGAAGTTAAAATTTATAATTGCGTGTCCCCTTTCCGAGGAAATTGCATGAATGTTCGTATCAACTCTCCTCATTGCTATTCCGACTGCACACCGCAGACGCACGACAACCGCGTAACAGATGCGATCAGTTTGAATCTCAGAAAACTTTGCAATTGACGAAAATATAGTGACGTATTTAAAAATGATCATCTGACAATAGTGGCAGTTTTATAATTGATTACTGTTCTTAAAAACGTATTTGTATGTTTTAGATGCATTTTATCAAAAACAAATTAATTTTAAAACATCCGCTATGGCTATAAAATCAGTTACAAAAACGTTTATCTAGGTTTAGTCCCTTACTGGATGACCTTTCATCTGGTTGCAATCGGCGGACGGCGAAGAGTGCAAATTCGATTGTCAAAGGTCAACACGCGCGTGGTTCCGCCGAGATAGATTATCGCCGTGCTTTAGCATTATCCGGACCGGTAAACCGAAACCTTTTTCCTTTATTGCGAGCAAAAGAGCATCCTGGTCATGAGATTAAGATCAAGGTAAGACCTGATTTCTTCCGTCCTTATACCTCTCTTGATCCAAATCACGGAATCTATTTCCCACCAGCTTTAATACTCGTACAAACACTAATGGACTAGAGAAAGAGTAATATATCAAAAATATTTTGTATATTTTTAATTTCCTAGGTACCTACCAATATTAAAAATATGCGCATTTAGTTTTTCTCTACTGAGAAAGCAGTGATATTATTTGATTGTGAAGCGGCAATTGGTACCTATCGCGCATATTTCCAATTCAGTATGTGGAAACCTGCACTGTAAAACATGATAATAATTATCCACTATATTAAATACCTGTAGGACTGCAGGAGCTCCGCTCCACCAGGCCCAACAGTGGTTAATAATATGGATAAGGAAAACAATAAATTTAGTGTTATGGAAACAGCGAAAAAATAACAAAACTACATATGTATAATGTAATATTATATTATACAAAAAAAAAATATAAGTATATTGGTAGGAGTAACTAATAAAAGATAAATAATACTGTAAAAATACAATTTTAAATTCAAATATGTTCTGACAATAAATAAGACTATGTATGGTGTAATGGCAGGTAGGTATATACATGTTTGTACTTGTAAATGATTGGTTTCAACGCTGATGACTGGCGAAGCTAATTTTACCAGTATGACCTAGGAGCAGTCAGAAGTGCGGAAGAATCGCTAACCGGAAGTGGGTATTGTAAACGCAGTACATACTCGTACATATTCGTTAAATATATTTTCTACCTTCTGTTCAAATATGATCTGCAATGTATTGTTCTTGTGGGTTAAATCTGCCGGCAGTGGTGCGTGGAGGGCGAGTCTCTTATATGTTTTTTTTTGTACCGTCTCGTTTCCCGAAAGGGAGTGCCTCTTCACTTCCCTTCTACTCCTTTGCTGTTACATCTCACTGTCAACTATTATATCAATGTTATTCTATTCCTTTTAATTATATTATTTATATTATCACTTTTATGTATAAACGCGTTTTGTTATTTGTTTGAATGTATTGTAAATATCTATTTACTTATAAAGTGAGTCCAGCAAGGACAATGAAGGCAAATTTTATTCTGTCATATATGCGGGGCGCTATCGAATTAAAAAATGCTAACCAGGCGGCGAATGAGTAGGGCCGAGTTAAGAGTCTCTAGTTTATTACATCGGTCCTGAGTAAGCGGAGGGTCTGCCCCCAGTACATACTCGTATTTCCATGTACGTATGATCAAAATAGTTTAGGAAAATAACTACAATAATAAGTATTAAATTAAATAATTTATTTTTTTCAATTTTGTGTGTTGTGTGTGACAGCAGTGTGGAGTCGACGTGCGCACCATTAATTCATGTAAAAACTGTTTCTGAAACTTGTGGCTGCAATACCTTTGTGGTGTGTACCTTAATGTGTAGTTTCGCTTAAAACTTCGAGAGGAAACAAGTTCTCCGGACTTTCTCCCTTGACAACTTTCATTACCGACGACTACATAAATATATAGTAAGTACATACGTAAATAATCTACATACACAGCTAAAAACACTGTATCTTTTTTTTAAAAAAATACATATACTTACATATAGCAGCGCACCGTATGTAGGCGTAGGAGGAATCGTACAAATTTGATAGATATATTTTTTTCAATGAAAGATAAATAGTTACATAGAAGGAAGAGTTTATTTTTTTTAAATATACAAATAACGTGAAAACTTATTTTAAAGAAGAAATATGTTATAATGAAGATAATTTTATAAAATAATATCCCTCCCTTAAGTTTATTGTACATTATCTACAATTTTTTTAAACAACTATATATATTATTTCAATAAATCATTTCTGGACCTTGAAAATTGAAACACTTTCAAAAAATAATAATATAATATAATTTTGTGGTTGATTTACATATTAAAGTATTTACAATAATTGTATTATAATATTGTGGATACTTTTTAAAACAAGTTTTTTTTTATTATCTTCTATTTTAAGGATTAATCATTATCATTATAATTGAGCAAATTTCTTCTGAAACGATATCTTAAAATAATTTTTAAAAATGCTTTGGAAGTTATAAATTAAAAAATGTACATTTTTAATATCGTTTATATTGAATTTAATTAATTTGTTATAAATTGAGCGTTCAAAACTTTAAATATAGTAATATAAACTTTATCCAAATATATACATTTAATATAGTTATCTAACGGATAATTGTAAAAAAAAACACACTGCTGACGAAGCGCACACATATCACAAAAAAAAAATTACTTGTCAAAGAAAGCAAATTAAAATTAGATCATAAATAATTATTGATAACATTGAAATGTGACAAGATTTTTTTCGCAACCGTAGTTGTAAAATATTTTTTTTGATATTATACACAACAACAAATCCTACAAAATAATATATACATTTTATAAATAGGTTAAACTTAAGTTTGTAAAATATAGAAAACGTTTATACTTTAATGATTATTCACTATTTGAAAATCTTGATAGTGTTCTTTCGTTGCGTCATCTTGTTATTTTAACTGCACCAATGGGCGAAATCTACCACGGAACAAAGTTCGCATAATTGCCTGAAAATAAAAAAGAATAAATTATAACACGAAAAGTTTGTGTTAAAGAATAAACTGAAAGGGCGTAGCGTTTTTTATTTTTATCAAAATAAAATTAGGTAATAATATTGGTGTGAATGAGAATTTTTTTCCGCCAAGGGAATCTTTTCTTATCTAGAATATTTGGAAAATAATTTCAACCAAAAATATGAAATTGCATAAATAAATTTAAATACAAAAATAAGACATTTAGTGTGAAACAGTTACCATAGGCGATGCTGAAGAAATCGCTTTAAAGATAGATGAAGATGTAGTAGATTATAGGTATACATTCGTATACATGATATGTACTTGTGCTGCATAAGTTATGCATTATAAAGAAAAACGTGAAGTAGAACATTAGTTACTAGAACATCATTAGTACTGAGCATAGTAAAAGATTTTAGAAAGAGCGTAAGTATAGTCAATGAAGATGTAGGTTATAGAAGAGATCTCCAATATGACGATGTTATTATTTTGTTACCTTGTATCTACTGGTCAGTCGGTCAGTCAAACGTCAGTGGTATTGTCTGTTAGTCTAACGATTTTGTTTCCTCTCAATTCGTAAGATATAGATTTTTCTATAGATGTAACAGCTGCACTTTCTTTTAACAAGTGTTCTTTTGACTCTCTTGTTTTTTCTGTTGTTACAGAGTTATCATCTTTTTGGTTAATATCTTCTTTGATTTCAGTTTCTTGCACAGTTTCCTCTTTCGCAAGTGCCATTTGTTCATATAAACCCAAGGGATCCAGAGCTGATCTAGCTCTATCCGATCGATCTAACTTTATCTTGTCTAGATTGGCTGTAACTTTGCTCAATTTCACCGGACTAAGTCCATGTTTCTTCCAAGTAAAAACAGGCGAAGAGTGGCTAGTTTTTGTGTCACTGTAGGATGGGGCGTAGGATTTGAAGGATGTACCACTCATAGGATATTCCCCTAAAAGGCTATCTACCATGGATTGCAATTTTGTATGCGTAGATGAATAATGAGAGATTGGCAATCCGTAAGAGTTTATAGGATTTTCAACGTGATCATTTCCGCTTCCAGTGGGAATATCCAATGGCTTGAATGGTGGTAAATCTTGACTAGAAAAGGAGTTGTAAGAATTTGCATGTGTTGGAATTAGAGGTGGTGGATGGAATAGGGGATCTGTGTAGTGTGATGGACCAGAAGGACCCGATGCTAATGATGCATGATCGCTTTCGTGTGCGGATGGAGGGGAAGAATGGGCTTGGGAGACTATATTCGTCGTTGTTCCCAAAATACCCTTAAGGGCGTGCATCGCGCTGCTGACAAATTTCGCTGGCGGTCCGGTGTGTGACACGTGGCTATCGTAATTTGTTTCAAAAGGTTTCAGCAAGAAGATTCCGGCCAGAGGAGGTGATTGATACTTGCCGTGTCCTGGAGGAAGAAGGTTATAGCAACATCACATATAAAAGTATTATTGACGTCACGAGTCATGAAGATTATTTGTGAGCTGTAAAATATCAAATGTTGTCAATATCAAAGTCAAAGTCAATATAATTGCAAACTATTAAATATTGCCAATTTGAGAAGTAATTCTGAAGTGCAAGATATATTCATACTTGGAAAATTAAACATAAAGGGCTGTAACCCTGGACTGCGAACGAAGATTTCAAATCAATAAATCAACAAACAAAATTATGTTTCAAAATAAATACCTTTTTCAACAAAATAAATCATCAAATAAGATTACTTTTCAAAATAAATATCTATAGTATTATGGTGTTGGTAAGAGAAATATATATCCATGGAAGATTATTATAATACATCTTTTTTACAACAATTTTATATTACTTATAATACTATGGATGTGAGTTAACGGCAAAAAGGGTTTTTTTGTTTACTGATTTAAGCTAATGGTTTAACGAATATTAAAAAAATCATAAATATTAAAAAATAATAAAATATATTTGATGGCATTAATAAAAAATCTATATTTTAGTATACCTATACACAAAAACTTTTTTTATGATCTTTATGAAAAGATGGTGAATTTAAAAATAAATCTTTCCTATTATGATCATGATTTTTCTTATGTGAATATATGTCAGATGACAACAAATAATTATAATACATTTTAAAAGTCGAATCTGAGGTAGGTACAATATAATAGTGTACTTTTACACTAGTTCAATGTACCACTACAAACTATACAATCGTTATTAATTTATTTCGCAAAAATTATTTTCAACAAAATAAATTATGATAATATATGGGACTTAGATAATTCAGAAATTATAAAATATAATTATAAAATTGACAAAAAAAAGTTACTGCCAAAAATATGAAATAAATAACATATTATAACATTCTCATCTTAGTCGCAATAATTAATCTTGTGCGAAATTTCTGATGCAGTTTTGTTTGGAAAAAATAAGAAGAATACTTTTTCATCATACAAGCACCGACTATTACACCTCAGAACAGAATGAAGGTTGATAAAACGCGCAAGATGAAGTTCAAGGTAGGGTATGGTAACCAATTATGAGCAAATATATAATAATATTATTTATTATTTTTAGCTCATCCGCCCACCTCACTCCTAAATCATGAGAGGCTCTATATTTTTATCACAACGTTCAACAAAATATTAATATATTTGGATATTTTTAATATTGTAGTGCAATTTAGAACATTTCATTTTACGTAAACAAAAAAATTGCATCCGTTGTCTAATTGTAATTGTAAATAATCTTTGTAGTTTTTTCGGTAAATTAAATATGTTAAATATGAATTAAATATATTAATTATAAAGATATACATATAAAATCAATTTTATCGAAAAATATTGTTGTTGCGCCACCGGGATTCGAACCTGGATCTCTTCCCTAACCGGGGGAGGTGCTTTATCCAACTAAGCTACAGCGACATTATTTTTAGCGACAATTTTCGACCCTATATGTTACCTTTTTGATATTAATACATTTAATCGATCCATGATGGATGCATTTCACATGCATCTGTATCTATAATATAGGGTATTGTATCTATAATATAGGGCGTTCAGCGGAAAAAAATCAAGATTAAATTGTAATTGGTCGTAAATCATCTGAGTGAGGTAAGTGGAAGGGGTATTGTTCGACGCGCGTGATTTGAAGATTTGCCAGTGGCAATGAGTCACTGGTCGGGAGAGCACCGCGCGTTCGCGGTTGAGAAATATTTAAAATGCGGTGATTCATTGGTTCGTGCGCGTCGCGCTTTTTGTAATCACTTTAATATTCAACGAGTGAGTGATGGGCTGAGCACGCAACTTATCTAGTGTTGGGTACAAAAGTTCATACAAGAAGGGACAATGGTTAACCAAACTCCTCCGAGTGCATCAACGTCAGCAGTGACACCAAAACATGTGACTCAAGTTCGACATGAAATTATGCGCAATCCGCGTAAATCGATAAGGAAGATTGCAGCCTGTACTGGAATAAAAAAATAAACAGTGCACGTTATTTTGAAAAATAAACTACAGTTTCACCCATACAAATTGCAAATCGTGCAGTTTCTCAAGGAAAATGACTTTTTTTTTATTAATACTGACAAAAAACGAGATACTGGTGCCCCGAAAATCCAAGGGAACGCAATCAAAAACCTTTGCATTATCCAAAAACGATAGTGATTTCTGTTCGAGAGATAATTGGCTCTTATTTTTTTAACCAGCAATAAACAGTCACTGTTGACATGTATTGCCGAATGATCGACGAGTTTTTGGTACCGCAACTGCAGTTGTTTCCCGGGCTCAACAACATAACGCAATTTCAGTAAGATAGGGCCACTCCACCACATAGCTAGAGTTTCAATGGAAAAGCTGAGGGGAATTTTTCCCAATAAATTAATCAGCAAGTACGGAGACATACTCTGGGCACCTCGGTCACTTTGACTTTTTTTGTGGGGATACCTTAAGTTGAGAGTTTACAGTAATTCAAGAAAATATCCGCTGTGAAGTTGCTTCCATTGAACCAACGCTTTGCTCTCGCGTGTGCGCAAATTTAAAAGTCCGATTTTGAGAGAAATGGACGGCATTTAGACGATATTGTTTATAAAACTTAAAATTCGCATCGTTAAACTCCATTTTGTATAAATAAAGTATAAGAATAATATAATATTTTTTTAATTTATTTAATATTAAACTTGAAAATTTTCCGCTGAACACCCTTTAAAAAAGAATTATACCAAAATTAAACTCAATCTATAATAAAATAATCAATTGTTAAATTATTTTTACTTTCTTTAGTTCTTTAGTTTTCTTTTTAGTGCTGTTGAAACTCTTATTTAAGCCATTATTGTGACTGTGATTTTATTCGACTATAACAATGATTAGTACCTGATTAATCGTAATTTTTCAAGCTATCACTGGTACAATGGACCGTTACTAAATACACATTGTAGGACATATATTTAATATTGAATTATTGAACCTTTTTTTAAAGTGATTGTGTCAAGTGTGACGGATTTACTTAGTTTTTATATATCAATATGTTTGTGCACCTAGTGCAAAGAAAACTCAATCCATAAAATATTATTTGATATATCACCATATGATGATATTTTAAAAAGGTAATATAAAGTGTTTTAAAACCTTGATAATATTATTATTAATTACCTTGTAATAGCATGACATATGACATAGATTTAAAATTTCTTAGATGGACATTAACGTGGTGACAAAATCTCTTATAGTTTTGGTGAACAGAAAACTTCGACATGATGAAGTATTTTTTTAAAATACTTATTAAATGTATTAATTAGAAAAATATACATATATAATCAATTTTATCGAAAAATATATTGTTGTTGCTACCGGGATGATATCATAGTTGGATAATGCACCTTCCCTGGATTGGAAAGAGATCCAGGTTCGAATCCCGGTAGCAACGACAATATATTTTTGGATAAAATTGATTTAATTAGTATTTAAAATATCACAGAGCTATGTTCTGAATAATTACAACCTCACAATAAGAATGTGTTGTCCTTAATAATGATGGAGTATGATTGTAATGATATTCGGGGGTGTAAGTTACACGCCGTGACAAGTGGCTATTATTGGCTACAAGAATTGGATCATCTGTGGTATTTCATAATTATTATTACACGTTATATATCCAAAAATAATCTAAATAAATAAATGTAAATGTTTTTAAAGATATTATTTTAAAATATGTCCAATACTCGCTCTGCTTCCCTGGTGGTAATGGAGACAATACCATGACCTAGAAAGGCTCCACTCATTCTTGCGAGCAATGTTGCGTCACGTATACCGTAAAGTTACCAAACTACTTTTGATTTCTATCCGGATACCAGATATTTTGTTGGAGGTAAGAATAACGTTTTGGAGATGCACAAAATAAAATGTTTTTTTGAGGAACATGTATCCGTAAGGCTTGATCGCCTGATTTTATGTTTATGATCAGTCTAGCCATTAAATGAAGATATTGGAATTTTTTTAAGTGAATATCCAAGTATAAAGAGTGAAAGTAATATTACAACTATTATATTGTCACTTCAGATAACTAATAATCATTGAAATTCTTATGATTCGTTGTAAAATAAAATAATTAATAGTTGCGCATATTTATATGTATAAATGTGTATCGTTGCGTAATTATGCAGAAAAGATCAATATTTTCATCATAAAATATTTTTTTTATCATAATATTGGTAAAAAAGCTAATAGATAACATACAATTTTAAAGTATCTATAGCTTAGGTACGTAATACAGTTTGGGAACTATTAATACGTACATTAAAATAAATAACCATTTCCTTAGAACGTATTATCAGTGCAATGAAATAATAACAATTTAGCAAGGTTTATGTTAGCTTAGGTTAAGTTAGGTATTTTTTACTGAACAAAGATATATTTATAATTATACAAAATACTTTGTTTAAACCACTATTTATTAATTATTCTACATGTTTCGATACCTATGGTATCATCTTTAGGAAACAATGTATACTGAAATTAAAAATACAAGCATAGATAAAAACAAAACTGTAAAATGGTGAATAAGTAAGAACTAATATGAAAACAAATTTTAAAGGTGTCTATTTACAAAGAGAATTTGGTTATTTATAATATTAAGCTTGCTATTAACACTTTTTCTTATTTCTAAAATTTCAAATTTATCTTACTGTACACCCCTAGTATTTGTATGTATAATTTCTAAACCGTTATTAATATCAAAGGAATGGTTTGTTTCCTAAAGGTGATTGGAAAATTCTGGATAGTTATTGTTATTTAGGTATCTCAAATGCTCCTTAATTCTAATATCAAAATTTCTGCAAGTTATACCTACATAAAAATAATTGCAATATTTGTAAAATTATTTGTAGACTTCCGATTTTTTTTAAATATCGTCCAAACAAAGTGTTTTGTATAATTATTAATATAAAATGAGGCCATAAAGTAATTTTGCAAATATTTAAAAAAATATATTTTTATTTAATGTTCATTTTTTTCTATAATTCGTTTTATGGAACAAAGTATACATATTTATATGTTTGAATGCACTGTTAAATGGTATCTACCCATATAGTTTCAGGAGAAAATATTATTAGTGAATGAACAAACACATTTTGAATTGGTGTTCAAACGATTACCGCCAATTTTATTGACTTTATATATATATTGTATTATTTATACAACTTACGATTTATGCAAATGGCTTATACGTATTTCCATGATCATGATTTCGAAATACAAGTACTCAAGTGCGAGTAATACAAAAACGAAAGTTATTTTGGTTTTAGTGTTTAGATGATAGCTTTAAAGAAAATATTTTAATAAAAGTTCAAAGTCTAGTTAACGGGTAACATTAAATTTATGATTTAATTTGTTACCGTGTCAAGATAAGACCACATAAACATGTTTATGTGCTGGAAGTCTAGTAGGTAGATATCTCATTACTGTATTTTATAGATAGAGATATAATAGGGTTGATATAGGTTGAGGGGTCTTATATAAA
This sequence comes from Eubasilissa splendida, assembly GCA_031772225.1. Classification (NCBI taxonomy): domain Eukaryota; kingdom Metazoa; phylum Arthropoda; class Insecta; order Trichoptera; family Phryganeidae; genus Eubasilissa; species Eubasilissa splendida. The sequence goes on along the minus strand of CM062851.1, from coordinate 22,723,309 downwards.
CTTGCTTGGACATGCGTTGCGGTTGCCGGAAGAGAGAATGTCAAAACGGATTTTCTCGGTGAAAGCGGACAACAGACGACAGTTGGGCGAGCGGTTGCGATATAACTGAGAAAATAAATAGAATGATGTAAAGGGAAACAAATGCTGGACCTATAGTAAGTATCGATATACCGGAGAAAGTGGCAGATATAAATGCCTGGAATTCTCACAGAGGATTTGGAGTCCAGAACCACGATACGGGTGGTTAAAGAATAGCAAATTCTATTCCGATAAGGTAAAAGGATATATGTCCCCATTATTATGATAGTGGTCTAAGTCATGTTTCTTTCATTTCGAGATATTTAAAGGTTTGCCGTTGAATTGATTAAAACATATTTTTATATTACATAACACAATATTTAAAAATGTATTTAGTCTACTAGATTTGTAATTTATTTCAAAATATAAATGTTGCATTTAGCTTATAAGGAAATAAAACATTTAAGGTTGAAATGACTTACTCTATTATCAAAATAAATATTAGCAGAATATCGTTGAACGTCATAACAATACACTGAATATAACGCTTTAAATTTTTAGCAATTGTTACAATTTGCATTATATGATACACACAGAGATAGTAGGTTGCGAAACTTGTTCATATTCTCAAAAGCAATAATTGATTGAAGAATACTTAAATTCAATGAAGCTATCAATGTACTTCACTTCAAGCATCCATTAAAATATGACATAATTACTATATATATTGAACTTTTAAAATAAAAAATAAAAATTAAATGCATCAATTAGAAAGATATACATACAGATAACCTCAATTTACCGAAAAAATATTTTAGTTGCCACCGGGATTTGAACCAGGATCTCTTCCTATCCGGGGAAGTGCAATTTACTTGTAATTATGAATTTGAATTATTATGGTTATTTAATAAATTGTATACGTACATAATATATTTTACTGTCTTATTAGATATTTTAATCACTCTTAGACCAAATTTTGATCTTATGGTGAAAATGAAAGGGTGCTTGTTTATGTATTTCAATGTGTTTTTTACCTTCTAGTGGAGCAGAATACTTGCTGGGAGGTCCATAGATAGCGTTGTGCAGTGGAGGGGGTCCATAGTAGGCCTGGGCAGAGGGGGCGGTGGGCGGCTCATACTGTGCAATGTGATTTTGGGGTTGTTGGTAATGCGCAGAGGAGCCGCTGGGTGGTCCGTAGCTGGCTGCGGGGTGCGCGGGGGCTGTTAACAAAACATAAACAAAAAGGTTTAAGAAATTATTTTTATATTCTAAGGATATAAAATAAATTAGCCCGATCACATATGTCGATTTCATCTTAATCTTTCCTTTCCGATGATGTAAACTGAGTTGACATTAATATCTCTGTACATATACTAAATACAGAGTTCATATTTTAGGTATTCCTCCGCAATATATTTATGTATTAAATAAAATAATTACAATCTATAGTATTTACTATACGCAACAATAATAAATGTTTTCTCGAATAAACTGACGTGAATTTGTCAATATGAGTATGTGTACGTGCGGGGTGGTGCGTCGGCGCAGTGCGCGGGGCGCGTGGCGCCGGGCGCGGAGCGTCAGATGCCGATCCTAATTTTAGTGACAGAGCATGCGTTGGTTGAGTTAGACGTGTCTTGTGCGTCTTTATGCTGTCGTGATGATTCATGTTTTTTTCATTTATAGCACTTTTACACAGCAATTGATGTGTATATTCACTTATATATATACGTCAAATATTATTTTAATGATAAATATAAGTAATAATTGAAAAATATTCATGTTTCTCCAACTTAAAAATCGCGAAAATCTACATGTACACTGAGTTTACAGTACCGGAATGCGCGTTTTTATTTTCGCACTGTAATGGAAAGGTTAAACTAAATTTTCTACTCAAACAGTACGACAGCCGTGATCTACTAACTATTTTTAAAGCATCGGACTGTAGTACATGTATATATGAATATTAAGAAGACATATTTGTTTTGAAGAGATCACGGTACATATTGACAGACATTTCCTAGGAATGGAGGCATACAAATATCCGCCATGAAAGTAATTTACGTACGTGTCTGGTCTGCAGATTCGAAATATACAAGATGTAACGATCATCTCCGAGTTCAAATATGAACTTAAGGAAAGCTAAATTGTACATCATGATGACCTTGAAGGAGAAAACTTAGTTCTTAAGTATTCCGGTTCACATATATGTAAATTGCTTTAGATCTATCAATCAGTATCAGACTCAAAAATATTGAATGATTTTGGATTTAACAATTTTTTGATTGAATTTCCTTTTTATTATCTGAAAGAAATCCACTCTTGCCCGGAACTGTTATGGGAGTGGTTACTGTCGTGCTAGATCCTCTCAACAAAGCAAAACGTGGCTCTAGTTGTAACCTATATTTACTGCTATGAGACATAAGGTTACATTATTATTTATTTCTTTCTTTCTTTTCAGCTACCTTGGCGTATTTAAAGAGCTATTTATTAGGTCAAATATACATCATCCATCAAAAGTGACATATTAATGATAGAAAAATAACATACCAAAGCATGGATATAGTAAATATAAAATTAAAGATAAAAAATATGAACATTCAGATTATATTTACATTCGGATTACATATTAACGTTTTAACATAAGCAGTGTATGAAAAAATTCGTCGAGTAAGAGAAAAAATATTTAATACATTTATAGTTAAAAGGGAAATGTTGCAACCTAGACTGCCATTGGGTTTGTTATAAAATTATAATATACGCCCCCTGAGTATGAAATTGAGACAAAACGCAAATAGAGAGATTTTGAGTTTCGCTCAGTACAATTGAGACCTGTAATTAAATGGTCAGTATAGGGAGAGGAAGTCAATAGTATGTTTTGTTTTCTTCTACCCGTCTACCTACCTAATATCTCCCAGCGGGATACCCACATTCTGATCAAGTCCCTGAAAAGTGTTATTTACCATAATCTGACCACCAATAGTGACATGGGCTTCACCCTATCAATATGTACCTATTTATTTTTCATTAATAATAAAGTCTAAACTATAGTTAATATTACATGTTAATGAAGTTTGTGATCTGAAATAGTGCAGGAAATGGCAACTCACCACTAGGAGCAGAGTGGACCACGGCCGGCGCGCTGACATGGACCTCCGAATGATGGACAACGGATTCGACTCTGTGCTTCTTGGGAGGCGCTAACCAGGCGGTGCTCACTAAGTGCCTTCCAAAGTTGGTGACTGCGTCACCCTTGACTGCGATGACCTTCCCAACCCCCGAAGCTAGAGCGCCTCCACCCTTGATCAGCTGACCTTTGATGATGGTAGCACCGCCGACGATAGCCTTGACAGCCTCGAAGAGAGTGCTCAAAATTGACTTTTTTAATGTCCAGAAGTCAAACTTTTTTTCGGTGTGTACCTACAATAAAATATATATATAATTAAGGTTAGGGCTTTTGAATATAATCCCGAGCCAAAATTACAATCCCGGGATTTAGGATTCGATTTTGATGATCCCGGGATTAGAACATTGCTCTTTAATGTTACGTTTACAAAAAGATCAAAAATACTAAAATAAAGAATCTTTGGGAAAAACGTACTAAGGAACATTACAGGAAGCAGTCGAATGCGTAGAACAGAGGTTAGTCGTTAAGTTTAACCAATAATGGATGGACTTGGGCTGAAGAAGACTTTACTAGACTTTACTGACATACATACATGTTTTTGTTGTAACAGAGGTGAATATATTATAATATAACATGATAAACATAAGATATTGCAATTAAGTATATACTCATAGTTTATTGTGGGGGGTGGAGTAGAATCCACCTCTGATATATACAGCATTGTCCTGGCTACTTTGCTAGACTGAAGTCGGTGTTAAAGTAGCTAGTTTTTTTCGTGCTGTTGTGGTGTTATTTAATTCAAGAAAGGTAAAGATTCGACAGGAATAAAAATAAAAAGTCGAGAAAAAAACTTTTGTGAGTGTTGTAGAACTAGTGAATTATTAGCGTAGACACTGTATAATGATCATGTTAGAATGTTGGATAGTGATGCTTCCGATTGATCTCTACCCAATTGGATCATATATTGGGTCCATATTTGTGTAATCTTATTGGAAGTTAAAAATTATAAGATAAAATCATTACAGAAGATGTGTATGTTACGCAATACACAGACTTCTTCTTGTTAAATAATTTTATTAGATTTATTCCAATATTAATTATTAATTATTATTAACAGAATAGTTAACCCGTTATGCAAGCAGGTAGGTACCCGCATAACATTTATGTGAAGTAAGACGTAAACGTTACGACAGCACATCCTCACGATTCACCATCATAATTGTATACATATATGTACGTACAGTTACGGTGAATGTTATGTAATAAGATCAATAGTAAAATCATTTGGTATTTACTGCAGAGACCAAATGTTAAAAATGTTAAGTAAAGTTGTATCTACTTAAAGGGGTTGCATTTAATACATAATGAAAATGTTATACATCATATACTTACAATATAATTTATTTGAATTTTATATATTAATTATGCACGTTCGTAATTACTCCGATTTACTCTCGTAAGTAGTAGAGATAATTTTTCATTGAAAAAGTCTTAAATCGCTTTCATTATTACCTTCCGTGTATGTTACTAATATTTATATAACACATTATATAGACAGTAAACAGGAGTTCATGTTGTGATTAAAACAAATACAAAAATAATTAATCCTAAATTAAGAAAACTGAATGATTTTTTTAAATAGTTTATTACCCGGGGTTTAAAGCTAGAGTTCGGAAACGAGGCGTGCTTGTTTTGAGCTGGCCCTAAATAATAACGATCCATGCAAAATTTGATCCAAGTAGGGGGAGGGTGCGCAGGGTCCTTTAAAATATCTATGCAAAATTTGAAATAGGTGGCATTCAATATTATATGATATATATTGGTCAGAGGAAGGAGAAATTGTGTTTATGTTATGTTTATGTGGAGGATGGTGCCTAAAGAGTAACTGTGAAAAATAAACAGACAGACTTTCAGTTTTATATACACAAATTGCATAATGTAGAATGGAAATTTAATGGATAAATTTAAAAATACAAATATGTCGACATGCTGAATCTCAAGCAAATGAGAACGAATATATAATTTTTGAACATATTTATTCAAAAGTTTTACTATGCGCAATATTAATTAGCATAAATATGAACTTGTTTAAAACACAATATACCTACTTATATGGATAATAGTCCAACTACTCTGTCGTCATAACGTATGGTCAAATATTCTAAATTTACCTCAGTTATGTTACCTTTGTAAAGAAAATATGAGGTAATTCATAATATAATGCGATTATAGGCGACCGATTCGCAAATCGTCTATAGTTGCTTTTCTTTTCTTTTTGACACCGACCTGTCGAAGATTTCTAATATTTTAGTTGCCTGGCAATAGCAAACAAAACGACGTATACAATACATTTTTTACTACATACATAGTCGTTGTAGGTATCTTTGATTTTATATATATAACGGAAGTAACGAATAGACTACGTGTCTTTTAGCATTTCATATAAACCACTTTTCGATGATAACTATTTCAAATAAGTAATATTTTGAAATTTTTTTATAGATCTAGGTGGTATGTGGTTTTACAAGTCACTCTTGAAGGGTGGATTGCCTATTTGAAAGAAGAAAAGAAGAAGAAGGTGGTATGTGGAGAGATATTAATTCTAATTGGCTGGGATAGTCAATATGGCCAGTGGTTTTAAGAGAAATATAAGATCACACGTTGGTATTTGACGGTTTTAAACGGTGAATAATTTATACATATTTTCATTAAAGTATGCAAATACATAATAAATTTCTTTTTTTTAGGAGGTTGGTCTGTCGGGATGTTGGCCGTTGGGAAATTGACTTGTCGGGAAGTTGACTGTGACCCAAACCAAGATTTACTAAAGATGTGTGAGAGACTCTGAATCTAACAAAATCTACATAAATTTTATGGAAAATATTTTTTAATTAGATATTTTTCAATGATAGCTTTAAATTAAGGATGTTTTTAATTAACGATCAATTTATTTACAAATTAAGCAATATAAAATAGTCACTCAGATGATTATTTCGAAACACTTCAATATGTAAGAGTTTATTAAATTGATCCTTTAAATTATAGACACGACTATGGTAATTAGTATCTGGCCATTAAGTCAATTTCAAAGGAAATTAACGCAGATGCAACGAACAGGTTTTTCCCCTTTCACTTTTCACTAAATGGTTTCTACCAAGAAACTGAACTACTCAGCAGAGTTCATTTATTTTTAGGACATTTTGTAGAGTTGTTCAACGGTACGTTTTAACGTTTATATATATTTATTGACACCAGTAAGAAAGTGAAATAACTGAAAATAATGAATTCGTCACAAAAGTCCAGTCAATTATTTGATTGTTTGATTCGAGATTTTAAAAAGATATTAGGGAAAAATTTAGTTTCGTAAAAAGATAATAAAATGACGTCTCGTTCGTGTGAAAGATAGTCAACAGGAACATGGATAATGTATATATTTTTATCTAGTACATAAATGTAGTTTCTAAAAAAACTATTTAATTTTGTTTGATATATATTTTTTTATGCCTCCCCGGAGATATCATAATACGACGTATTATCTGGAAGAAATTGAGAAATTGGTGATTACTAGGAACGTATAAGGACGGAGGATGAGAGGTCGACATCCATCAAGATCACTACAGGATAGACTCACTACATATTGCACTAATCAAGGCCCAGGAACGAGAAGGGTGAAGCAGACCAAAGAACCACGATTAACTTAGAAAGATAGATAATCTATTGTTTCATTAAGTTTTGTTAGAACTTAAAAAATAACCTTTTTTAATGCGTACGATATTTTGTATTGCAGTTCAACATATCTTGTTTGTTTCCAAGTACATACTTATGTATCATATATACTCGTATAGTGCTATTGTAATTTATTTATTTTTAAATTAAAATAAAAACACTACACACCGTTATAGATTCTGACATAGCAAAGTGGGCAGAGCTCAGATGAAATACACTTGTAATAATAAATAAATAAATTCTGTACTTTAAAAATCTGCGTGCAGGAAAATTATGGAATAATGTTGTAGGAAAGAAGATATTACATGGCTTTCCATTTTAAGCCACTAACAAGCAAAGTCCTTATAGAATAACATTCCGAAATTTAATTTTGGTAATCCCGCAACTCGTCCAAATATGTTAATTGATATGCGTCTTACATAAATAATTCGAATCAATAGAATAGTATGATTTATCAGCGTGGGTACGTCTATAGCTTTGGTACTCAAATTTACTAGTTATGAAAGAAACAAGTCTAGTGTAAATCATGTTACGTTGATCTGTAATAATATAAATATTTATATAAGACAACTCCATATAATTGGTGTAATTTAATTAGTTTTACATGAAAAGTCACGTAATAGAAACCATTATATATTAAAATGCGATCTATTTCATAATTTATATGTTTCGATACTTATATTACAAACGGTGGTCTTGCACCAAGGCAATACAAGCGTGTCTCTTATAGAATAATCGTGTACTTCATGAGGTCTTGTTTCCATACTCAAATATTGTCTCTGTGTGACGTTACTATATTTAAAAAAAAAAGTGAAATGATAAATCATACGATAAGTACACAGCGAACCTTTTTCAGAGATAGAGAATATTAAAGTTTATGTTCATCAATCAAAATAATGCAGTAATTTAGTATGAAATTAAACCGTCTCTCTAACGGTTTTAGTTGCAATATTTTTGTTAGGTACAGATATTGTTTTGTAGTTTGTAGCCAATATGTAGGCACATCTGTTTTTATTAATACGAGTTGTTAGAATGCGAAATTATCCAAAACAATATTTTGTTCAAGGATACAAAAGCACTTAGCCGAAGTAAGGGACGGACGGTAATAAAAACTCGGGATTGTTAGACGCAGGTGGACCGACACAGCTTGGGTACAGCGGCGAATACAGCGGCGGTAATGCGGCGAACGTGACTAGAGTCACGTAGGCAAATTCACCTTAAGGGATGCATCATCATAGGCGAGCAGTCTTCTGATATTCTTCGACGAGAGAAGTGGCTCCACCTAAGACGAGATTTTATTTTCAATTAGAAAATAAAATCAATATCGTCTCTAAACGTAGCAAGTAAGCGCTTCATAGATTGTAATTCCGGAGAAAATTTAAGCTGTGCGCCTTGAGTTTAAGCTTAGACTGTGATGTACTCTGCGTTTAATCGTTGATTTGAAAGTATCAAAAAGGGTCCCGCTGGATCTATAAAAAGTTGATAAATATAATTAGTGTAGCGAGAACAGACTGTCGCTATTGCATAAGAATATCCAAGAAGCGTCCAGAGTCCCGGTTTGCCTGGATAATTGGGCATCGTCTTGTCATCAACTACAAGCCTGAACTCCGTCACCCTACGCTGGCACCACAAGGAGCTGACCACACTTCACGGCCAGGATCCAGGATCATCCTAGGAGGTAATCCCTTACGTGAGGGACCTGAATAATTTACATCAGACAAGCGTCAACATAGGCAATTTGGTAGAGGAATTATTAATGCTGGCATGATGAACACAAACATTTAATATTAATTTTATTGTAATTATTTTTGAATAGCCTTATTTATAAGTATTAAAGTAAATTGCTCATTTTCCACTTTTAACACATACAAGTGTTTTAAAATATAGATAATAAATTTTCTTATATAAAAATATTCTTTCATTTCATAACCATTTGACTTGTCAATATTTCAAAAAAGAACCAGTTAGGCTAGATGCTTCCCCCCTGAACATGAAGCCGAGGCAGAAAGAAGAAATTACCTAACAGAGTATATAGATAAATTATATAATGTATTATAAATAAATATAAAGTAAACGCAATCATACTGAATACTACATATCGTATCAAATAAACTCAATTCAAGTTTTCTTTTTTGTTTCAGAAATAATAACCGTAATAATAAGTGTTGCTTAGATAAAGTGGTAAGTAAGTGGTAGTAACGAACGGGCAGTTATTGTGAAATTAAGGCAATTTAAAATATGATTTGTTAAGATGCGACCTAAATGTTTTTTAAGTGGTTAGAAAAAAAAATCTAACTCTTTAAAAAATGAATATATATTACACATTTTACTATTTTTAGATTGAATTATATTTAACGTACAGGATTTAAATACTCCACAATAAATTTTAATCAACTACCAAATGCGAACTGACAAATATCTGCCCAACCAAAATGGCCGCCAAACAAAATCGGCCTGGAACATAATAATCTTGTATTAATCCATGCAAATATACATTTTTTCGTAATCTTATATCATATGTAATATTATTTAATTTAAAAGCCGTGTCTTCCTGGCTGCATTACGACTGACACAATCATTGTATTTCCTTGTACAAAATGCAACGCATCGCAACTAACTATTTTTCTATGTTTGGAATCACATACATACCTAAATACATTCATACATCAAATTACAACATCCATTGTTCATTGTACTGTCGCGAAGATTCTAGATTATACGAACTGTTTTAAAATTTCTTTGATTTTCTCTGTTTTTCAAAAAAAATACCTATATTTTAATAGTTGTATATTATTTCTGTTAGATTTTTCAATGCATTTTAAAATGTATAATATAAGAGTAAAATTGGGTATAAATAAGTCCATTGACGTTGAAATCATTGATTGAATTCAAATTATTCTGTGTGTGTGTGTTATTATTCTGTATTACTACACTGGTGGGTAATGATTATGTATTTTCTTTGATTGATCTAGAGTAAGGCGCTCTTCTAAGGAAGTAACGGGAGGACCAAAATATTAGGTATGTATTTTTAATTTAAATTATACAGTCAACTAGGTACAAACCGTCTATTTTACAAGTATTAACTTTGTACAATACTTGGTTTATACATTATACCGCACGAAGTTGTTGTGACTTGGATGATTTCAAGCGATGGCCGGTATGATTTCTCTCTACCATATGTGATCAGATAAATACATCTCTTACTTCATAAATAGATCTATCAGTTAGTCTGTTGTTACATGAAGAAATTTTCTGCATGGAAATCCTATGCAAAACATACTGACATTCCTTTCACTTAAGTGAAATATCTTTAGGGCTATCGACCTAATTTTTAAACTCGCAGCATATGTATTATACGTATAAATTTCACTAAATCGAGTAACGGAAGTAACTGCATTTTCCGCACCCCTAATGTCAGGTTGCGTCAGGTTTGAATAATCCGAACGCGATACCCACTGTTTTATTATATACGTGACGTTAGGACTTCTAACCTTAACAATAAGTGATGCTAGCGCGATACTCGGAATAAGGTTGCAGGTATTGTTATAGATTTGGAGTTCAAGGCGTTAGGTAACTAATTGTATGAGAATTTAAAATCTACTGAACTATTTATTTATTTGTAAAAAAAAAATTCATTCAAAAAATATATACGTATGATTGGATAATTTTGTATAATTATAAAATTGTATTTCCTTTTATTTGTTAATAAAATCTATGTTCACATGAAACATTTGTTTTTTTCACATGCTTCGTTACATAATACATGTTTCGTATAAAACACCATTCGCACCATATATATTTAAATTTTAAACAATAGGTGGTATTCATCAAAATTAATCAAGTATTTAATTAACGAGTACCTTAATTATCTTTGCCAGGAGCATACTACATACACTAATAAAGGGTAAGTTTTTGTAATGATCTACTCCATTATGTATTTATTATAATAAATATTTTTAAGTATGAATTAAAAATTCTCTTAAAATATATAAAGTAAACTTTACAAGAATTAGTGGTCGATCAGGTTATGTAGGAAGTTATTAAACGTGGACTAAAATAAATAAAAATTTAATCAGAAGTATGGAGTTTATATGTTCGTTTTAGTTTGGACAAATTCAAAGTAAGTAAAAATAAATTTATTTATTCTGTAAATTTATTTAAACCTCGATTTACAAATGAATGTGTTGCATTGGGCAGGTTTATCTCTGAAACAGGTTTAATATTAATTCTGCATTTATATTCTTGCCGTTATAATATGCAACTGCATTCTGGCGAAATTGTACCACATTTCTGCTAATGACAAGTAATAATCATCTTGTGAGAAACAGAGAGTCGTTATACAAACAATAATTAGAAAATTGCGTGTTTTAGAAACTGAACAATGAAAAATTAGAAAAATCCATAGTATTTATAGTTATGTTATATATATGTCAAAAATAATAATGCTAGTTTATAAAAAGAGGTCCGTGGAGTTATAAGAAAGACCTCAAGCAACTGGTAGTCAAACGTCAAAAATAAGTTAAAGGCTCTATCCTGGAGGACAAAGACTCTTGGCGCATTTGTTCAAAGAGAGTTGACCACAAGTAATTGAAAAAAGGAAGAGATGAAAAAGAAAAAAAGTTTTTTAAATAGACCAAATAAAGTATAAAAAGGTGTGAGATGTAATTTACATAGACAGTATTAAACTTTCATTCAATCGTATTAATTTAATAACCATCATTTTTTATTATTTAATTACGCAAATTTGAACTTTTTATATTCCTATATATATTGAGAACATGCAAATGATTACTAATTATAAAATATATTACTACATATAAATACATATTTAAATGCTTTGAAAGTAATTTTATTACAGTTCAAAAATAAAATAAAGTTTTTTAAATTAATTAATTTCGCACGTCTACACAACATTTCACCTAATAAAAATATAGTAATTTACACTATTTGTGTTATATATTCCATACTACTTGTGTTTCTGGACATGTTTTTTTTTATAATTAATTTTGTAAAAGCCCATAAGGGCGTGAATAGAATATAAATAAATAAATAGATATTAGGCGCATAATAGGGTCCCTTGGAGAGAGCTGTAGCGACAAGGGAGATGTTATAGGTACATTGTAAATATACAGATATTAACTGAACTAATATTAAATAAATGAATCAGAAATAAAGTTGTACCCACTCTATATTAAAAAACGAGACACGCGTATCATACCACCCCTGCATAAAAAATGTTTTTTTGATTCGTCTTGCCCCATATCATTGTATTTATTTTTGTGGTCTCTTCAAACATCAGTTGAATTTTAGTTTCAATTTTTTTGTGGAAAATAAACCGATCTATTTTATTTTTCAATGCATATGTTATCAATATTACGCCCTTTTATAATGCCCTTTTTTGAACGCAGAACTCAGAAAAACCGTATTATTTTTTAAAAAAAGTTATGTTATTTGTTCTTATACAATATTTATTAATTTGGTTATTATCTTATAAAAATTAAACGCAATAAAACATTTTCTATGCAATTCAACATTAAAACAAACATGTGAAACAAACATATAATCAAGATAGCTTAGTAAACGAAATGCATGCATATGATTGGTGACTCGTTAGTCATCTCGTATTTATGCGTAACAATTGAATAGTAAATTTAACCACGTAATTAATTTACACAAAAATGTATCACGACATGCAAAACCTACTTGTCGTAATCGCGACAGTCGCATATAAATGAGAATTATTACATCGTAAAATAGTTTTAGGTCTGGTACAGATTTAAATTTGTTACGTGTTGAATGTTACAGGTTAAAATATGTGATTGGATTACAGAAATTTCGTTCAATTTTTATTTCTGTCATAGATTCAGTATTGCGGGGTTCATATTATGACATTTTTTTGTGATTATGACATTTTTTCCGTAATTATCTTGACACGTCATGAACTAACATGAGATAATATCAAATTTTCTCTCTCTCTTGGTCGATGTGTTCATGACTGAGTATCGCGGTCTCCTATTCTGCTTCCTCATACCGTCATTCCTCGGACTCAGTATGTCCATCTTATTGGAAATCGACTTCTCGGCTTTCGTCTTTGTACATCAATATTTATATGAAATTAGGACTAACTTGTTGGTCTCTGAAATGAGACTCGAACCTTCGACTACAAGATCACTAGGCGAATATCTTAACCGCTAGACCAACAAGCACGTCAACACATTACCAGTGAACACCAATTTCTCCAGAAACGTGAACTAGAAACGTGTCCAAGGTATGAAATAATTATTTTCTCGCACGTTGTACAGAACATTCTGTAGTAGTGCAATATTCCTAAAGAAGGGAAACATTCGTTCGTTTTGAAGTCCATGGTACGCGTAACACGGGACGTCAATACCACATCTCGAAGGCGTCGAGTATGTCACTTTATTTTCTTCGCGGATCACCGTTTCGACCCTAGTTATGGAGAACACCAAAGGTTTAACCAACTGCAGTTTTACGTTTAATTAGCTTACTTCAATGATACACACGTACAGCAGAGAATTACAGAATGCCAAATTAGTATTATAAAATTGTTTTTTTTTGGTCTCATAACCAGTCATTGAAGAGCATCGTTGTTGTCCGCTTTAACATATTTTTCATTTACATCCTAGTATTATATCATGCTTTCTGTATATTATTTGCTTTTACCTTCATCGGGATATCTGGAGCATCATTTCGTTTCCATTCCAAGTTCAAGATTCTTTAATCTTCTACATTCTCTAGTTGGGTTATCATGTTTTGTACCATTAATATTATGCAAGACTACCGAAGACCAGCAATTTGTTTTAGATATACTGATAGATACATGCTTGCCATATAACAATTGGTTGTGTAATCTTTCAATCATACAATGTAATCTTTAATTAATCTATGCCAACAACCTCGATGACAAATATTTCCATAGAACAAAGTAACAAATGTTTTCTAATTTATCCTGCTGTTTCTTTATTCTTGGATATCAGCGATCCTAGTCACGTACGTTCCTAGCTATTTAAACTGTTGAATAGATTCAAAAACTTTGTTCTATAGGATGAATGGCGATTATGATGACAGCATATATTTTAAACTTATTCTGAAGAACAGCGAGTCCCAAAAGTCTTTTTCATTTTGGTTCATTCGCTACACCAACGCAACGAGCGGCAGAGGGGTGGGGGTTATGCCGATGGCTGGCTGCGTCCTTGGGAATTCAGTCGTTATGGAGCATGTTGTTCATGAAATCTTCCCTGGAAAATTGATATTCCGACGAGGTGACATAAACTGGCCTCCACGTAGCCCCGACTTGACACCAATTGACTTTTTCCTATAGAGCTACCTTAAATCAAAGGTATATAGTAGCAATCCTCCCTCTCTGGATCAATTAAAAGAAAATATCCGAGAATAAATGGCAGCAATCACGGAGAATAAGAGCCGAGTAGTTTTCAGAAATTTTGCCTCTCGTTTAGTAGAGTGCCAGCGAAATAACGGATCACATTTAGAGAACATAATTTTTAAGAAATAATTTTCCAGGGACTGTACTTAAATGCAAAATAAATATTTTTTTATTAAACCTATTCATTATTTTATTAAATCATTTTTATTATGAAGAATACTTTTGAGACACCTTGTATTTTGTTTTAGCAGCACTGATCTCTAGTCCCACTTCTTTAGTGTGCGATACGAGATGATAAAAAAAAATTGATACCATTAAGGCTACTAATAAAGCATTCCTTACACTGTTCCATTTATTTTTGATAGATTTAACTCTGCTCTTTTGTTCTTGTACTTCCAATACATTTTAAAACTACCCATATAAATACATATTTAGGTAGCAATTAGTTTCTTACCACCGGTGCTTCGTACTCGTACCCGGCGTGTTCATCGTGACCCTTGGAAGACCCTCCGGTCAAGAAGGAAGAGGCTCCAGCGGAAGCTTGCCCCAGGGCGCTGATCTTTCCGCTAATTCCAGAAGTGATCTTCTTAGCCACCTGTCCGAGGATATCTCCTGATCCTGATCTCTTAGTCCTGGAAAAAAACCTTAATTTAATTTGATTTGAAATTTAGATACACAAGATGAACTGATATCGTTTACAAATAATACATAGGTTATATATTTATAATTTTATTTTTTTAATTCGAGGTTAGCAGACAGATAAGTGCTGACCTTCACTAGACTCTTTTTTTTCAGAATTTATTATATTTGATTATGATAAATGATCGCTTCTAATTATTTGCATCATCCATACTTATTTTGTATGAATGAAAACATATTTGATGAATAGTCTAAGAAATCTTTGTTGATGTTTGTGGCGTTAACTTTGGTGATGGTTAGACATAATTTAAATTGTATTTATATTTAACTTTGTTTAAACCACTGTTTTGTTTGTACGCCAGTCCTGACGAAGATTTGTCAGTATCGAAACCAGTTAACGTAAAAACAACACAAGCAATGTTAAATATAAATACAATTTTAATGAAATCTTTAACTATTCTTGCATCAAATTCAGTCCATATATCTAATAAAAATATTTATATAACCTATTACTCCAAGATTTTCACATCCTTTGTAAACCTCTTGATTTTTTATTGTTTCATTGCGTACCTCCATTATTTGTCAATGAATCAAAATGTTTCTATCATCTACAGTTGGAGATTTTTTACTTGTACTATTCAGAAATACCGTGCCGGAAGCCAGCATGGTCATGATGGTTCTGTATTATTACGAATATTGTGATAGTGTGTTCATTCTAGCGACGTCAAACAATGATTGCAACACAATTCACGAAGATGACATCAAGGAAAATACCCAAAATGCCACATTATTTGTGTCGGATTTTATCAGTTATAAAATTAACTCTTTGATGACTAATAATTATTACATATTAACCATACCTGATAATTTCTTCGGCTGCCAACCCTCCAGCGAGCTGGTCCAGTTCTATCGGAGTCATCCTAGATATTCTTTCGAGGTCCAGGACAGGATTGAAGTACGTCATCGTGTTGCAAGATACTGCGCCTATTAACAACATTACACCCAATGCCAGCTGAAATAAAAAAAATGTCTATATTATTTGTCAGTTTTAAAATTATATTAATTGGAGTGATTTCTGTCTAGGAAGTATTTATTTAGATTTCATTCAAAATGAATTGCGTTAATTTGAGTGACGTGTAATTTTATAATGAAGTGTGAAACAAATAATTTTATACAATTCTTAATATTAGTATCATGAATAAATATAAATGGTAAATGTTTGTAGCGTTACATTTTAATTAATACATTTGTAAATTATTCACAATATACGGAATATATCCGAACGAAAACACGTTTTCGTTAGAGAACAAATATTATTTAATGTTTTTTTTATAATTTTAGCAGAAACAAGTTTCCAAGTATTTTTCGATATCCGTTGTCTATTTCTTTATATTCCAACCATTACGCACAAACAGTTTTATTGTTTTCTAAATTAATTTTTACTTAGGTAATATCTCGTATCAATTAACTACATCTTATTTTTATTATATGACTTAAGTTTTATTTCATGTCTAAAGTTATTGATTTTTAAAGATTGTCTTCTTAGGTATCATTGAGGAACTAGCAGTGGTGTGCACTATATTCTTCACTTGAACAATTGAATTTTTTCCCTTTGTATTGAATGCTTGTTTTATCTTGAACTAAAGGGTTGCATTATGTTTTCAACTACACAGCGCAAATCTGTATTATTTAAAGCGGATTTGAAGGTACGCGTTTCATCACATTATAAATGTGGTATTATTTTTTATAATAATATTCTTAACCCTTCGCTTAATATAATAATAATATAAAATAACTCCAGAAGGTATACAGTTTACAGGATGATTATATTTTTTTCCATGCAAAGAACTTGCAGTTCAAATGAATACAACTTATTGTGGCATGTATTGCTGTAGGCCATGGTTATTAGCAGCATAACCTAAGTCCATGCCTAGTGCACGTTAATGATCGGTAGATACAATAATTATTAATAACAGAGTAGCTACTGTCTGCACAACTTTCATAAAACCAGCTGTGAAAGTTTTCAATAACGTTCTATCCTATTAAATGAAAAACATATGCCTATTATTTTCCTTGCTAAAACATATGCCTATTATTTTCCTTGCTAAAACATATGCCTATTATTTTCCTTGCTAAAACATATGCCTATTATTTTCTTTGCTAAAACATATGCCTACTATTTTCCTTGCTAAAACATCAAGCCATGTTGTATTTCTGTCCAAACGAAGTGATTAACCGATTGGACAAATAAACATATCTATATTATTATTTAGATGAAAACCTTGCTACACACAAAACATCAAGCAATATTTTAAATGTACTTTTAAAAATGTATCATTCAAAAATTTATAGATCAACTTTGCTATTTGGAATACGATAATTTAAATAATTGAAAGCGATATTTCAACATCTTCTGGATTCATAATATACCGGTAATCGTTTCCAAAAGCTCTTGTTGGAGATGTATCATAAGAAAAAAAAAATATAAGTATACATCAAGAAACTCACGCGTGATCTTTTTATGATTTCGAAAATGAATTAATCTGAAATGAAATGATGCAGTGTATCTGGTTTTAAAGTAATGCATCAATATGCGCGCGTTATTTCTTTTGCCACCATGTTTAGGAACACGTTTAAAATATGCATTTTAATTGAAGAAATAAATTTAACATATTTTGTTCATGAGTTATATAATAAATACGCGATACATTAATTCATCCATGCATAATATAGAATAGCGTTTCTTTTTAAAAGTTTTAACTATTTAATCATCTCAATCTGCAGTGTGCAAGAAATAAAATAATTTATTCTGTTACCTCTCCAAAATTGATCGTGCACAAAATTCATTCGTAAATATCGTAATAGCAGTGGATGCAATGTTTAATTTCCTAGTATTGATATCATTCCAATATTCTCTTGTTAAATATTAGTTAAACGTAGTAAATTAAATTTCCTTTGATATTAATGTTAATTAAAATTATTTTCACTGCATTCAATGATGATCGACAGAATATAAGTTTTTTAAACTCGTTTATTGATTCTGTAGAGTTAGTATATTTAAAAACACATGTCTTAGAGCTAGCGCATACCTACGATTTTCCATGGTACGACAGTTCAGTCAGTAATGGCAAGGGGCTATGGAAATATTTGACGGTGCGCATGTTATATTCCGGCTGCCTACCTTCTTATACTTTTTACTTCATACTATTACTTATATTTTAAATATGAATTAAATATATTAATTATAAAGATATACATATAAAATCAATTTTATCGAAAAATATTGTTGTTGCGGCACCGGAATTCGAACTTGGATCTCTTTCCTAACCGGGGAAGGTGCATTATCCAACTAAGCTACAGCGACAATATTTTTATCGACAATTTTCGACCCTATATGTTACCTTTTTGATATTAATACATTTAATCGTTCCATCATTTGACAGAGCCATCTACCTTATTTTTACAGAATCTCAAATACCTTTGAGTAAACTGATAGCAGACGCCAGAATTATCAATTCATTTTTATTAAATTTTTGGACACATTGATACAACTTTATTATTTTAGGAGAACACATTCTTATTGTGAAGTTGTAATTATTCAGAACAGATGGTCTGTGATATTTTAAATATGAATTAAATTTATTAATATATTTAATTCATATTTAAAATATCACAGACCTATGTTCTGAATAATTACAACTTCACAATAAGAATGTGTTCTCCTAAAATATTACTTAAATTACTATTACTACCTTCTTACTTTACAGCTTATCAAAGTAGATGCAATTTATACAAGTTAAATTCATACCACATATTATTATTGTATTCGTTTCTGTTTTTACTTTGAATAACTTGTCAGGCCAACGGACGCGGTTACTTGGAAGCCCACTTGAGATTTCAAGAGTTAGTGTTTAGATTAACTATTGGGACTAAAATATTCCCTTAAAACAAAAAATGTTCATGTTAACTAAGAACAAAAGATTATAGATTATAAGAGGCCCAAAGCCATGGCTAGCAGATCACTGTGTTTTGGGTATCGCTCATGGGAAGTTCTTCTTAAATAAATTCATTAATTTCTCTTGCATAGTGTACAAAGGATGTACTTCTCTGCGTACTATGTGCTAGCTCTTAGTCGCACCTGAATACCTAGTACTATATTATATAATTTTGCAAGATTTTCGAAGCACTTTTTTGCATTTTATTCATCATCAGATAGGTACTCTTTCACTACTGGGTATAGACCTCTCCTATTGTTCGCTAG
This sequence comes from Eubasilissa splendida, assembly GCA_031772225.1. Lineage (NCBI taxonomy): Eukaryota > Metazoa > Arthropoda > Insecta > Trichoptera > Phryganeidae > Eubasilissa > Eubasilissa splendida. The sequence continues at coordinate 22,704,133 of CM062851.1, read as the reverse complement.
CCTCCTGTGTCTCCTGTTCTATGCATTCAGTTACTCTCAGCTACCATTGAGCTGGCGAATGACCCATTCTTCTTGTTCTCATTCGAGGTCTTCACTCCAACACGCTTTTTATTTTGAGTAGTTTCTTTGATTTTGGTTATTCGGCGAAGCATTTCTCGTGTGATCGTTCAAGAAAATACCGAAGATTACTCTTTCGATGGTTCACTATCTACTTTCAGCTTATACTTTAGACCCGCAGTCGGCATCCAAGTTTCGGCTCCGTGTGTAATTGTTGGGTAAACGCACTGATTGCTGATATGCTTTTGTACATTGTCTTTTATGTTTACACACACATGTATATATATATTGTTATAAAATTATTTTATAAAGCTATTTATTATAGCTAGTAAATGTTGTTTGTAATTAACCAGGCCCTGCTGCATTACTGAAATGACCTGGATTAGAGAAAAGAAATGCCAACCTGGCAGCGAATGAATAGACCCGATATAGGAGCTTTTGCTCATATAACGGTCCTGGGTAAGCGGAGGGTCACTATTCACTGTTTGAAGATATTGTGGAATATTTGATATCAATATTACTTTTAACTTCCATGTTGCCCAGCCTTTGTCTCTCAGCTTCTTAGATTAGAGTATGTCTCCCAAACTATACGGTTTGGCCGAGATAGACATACCCATACAAGTCTTTTGTAGTATTGACTTAAATTAATATCGGTTTTGAATTGAATGATTATTCATTATTACTTTTGTTTTGTCCATGTTTATTTTCGGAACAATTTGTAGGCTTCTCGTATTTAATTAACATTATTATTCTGTTAATAGACCTATTAAAAACGTTGCAATGACATCGGTTACATCATAAACAACGTTTAGTACTTTTTTGATACATAAATCATGAACAATCAAACTAAGAGATCAGCTTGCGTAACACAGCTTCGTGTCCATCCTTTTTGTATGCACATAGTCGGCTGTTGAACTGATGGGCGTTCCCTTTCTAAACCCACTTGTGCGTTAAATACGTACTTGCACTCCGCGTCATTGTACTATTTTATATTATTACCCTCACTATTAAATATATGAATTAGGTTCACGCACCTTGGAATCGATACCGTCACGATTAACTATAAAATGTAATCTTTGACTTTGTGTCACAACGTTACGTAAAGTTTAACATTAAGGGGGGGAGGGGAGGCTCGACAAGACAACACAAATGTTATTAAAACTATTGAGTCAGACGTATACATACAAATGCATAATTGCAATGTGCTAAATCGATTTCCTCGGTGTGAACTTTATGCCCCCGCAGAATTTTTGTAAGTACGAGTATATTCTAGATCCAATCGTGGCTAAATTGGTTTTATGGGTATTAACTCACATAGTTTATGGTGGTGAGATATTTATTTTCACAATGCAATTAACGTTATGTTTTCTCAGAATGTAATTGTGTAACATTTTAGTTTTATCTGTTTTGTCACAGTTATATTGAACAGTTATATTATAAATGTACTTATTTATATTACATTTTTTGTAAAGTTGTCATAGTTTGTCACCGATAAAAAGCATTTTTGAATAGGTAAAATGAAATATGTACCTGCAATTTTTTTGTATATTAAAACGAGTTCTTATTTATAGAAGTTTCATCATAATGGATGGATATAAATAAAACAATGTAATAACTATACTTGAATTTATTCGTACTATTCGAGTAGTGCAAATAAACTCAAGTAGAGTCATAACATTGTTTTATTTATATCCATACAATAAACGAACTCATTTCAGTACTGAAGTTGGGGATCATTCCTACGTCGATAAACTGTCAATCTTTTATTCCTCACTATAATATATAAATAAAATGAATTATTATCATCTTTCACATTAAAGAAGTGTGTTTTTGTTCACCGGGTATCATTGTTCTGAACACTATCGAGAAGTTGTTTGTGAATGTCTGCATCCATCTTGTACATTATTTGTGGATGTATTTTTGTCTAGACCTTCCTCTGTCTTCTTCTCTCAATATTCTCCTCAGTTACATTTTTGAGATACCTATGCGTTGTATCTAAGAATATGTCCTATTCATTAGCTTCGATTTTCTACAGTTATATATAATATTATTAACTCTTATATATCACTCTCCTCAGAATTTTTCCTTATTTGTAATTTTTCCATCCAGCAGATTCTTTCCATCCTTCATTACTAATAATTATATATTTTTTATAAATAACATAAATTTAATTTGCCCTATATTGGATTCATAGCTCAGTAAAAACAGCAGTCTACCAAGAGTAACGAAAATTTTGCTTTTAAAAAATGGGTAATAGATATTTGATGAATTCCTTTTTATTATAATTTTATTGTAGTAATAATTTTTATAAATGCAATGATAAATCAGAAAAGTGTTTTTTTAAATATTCAAAAAAAGTCTAGAAAACGATTTAATCAGTAGACAGTAACACAAATAAGTTAAATTAAAAATATGACTAAAATATATTCTTTCATTCTGTTATTTTAATCTAAACCTAATCTTACCTTTCTATTTTGATAACAATCTTAACTATCGTTAAAAAACTTGTTCATTGACTGTCACAGACCATTGTACGAAATAATGAAATAAAATCTCTTTTTAGAATAATAATAGAATAGATAGACATAATTGCAACCACGCCTCACTTTTAAAATCCAACCTTGGCAAAGAAATTGAAAGTGAACGCAATTTTTACAGTAACAATAGAAACAGAGATTAGTTAGTTAATGACGGCGTGTGGTAATATAAATATAAATTCTATTATTTTTATCTGAAGTTGATTTTTGTGAGTATTGTAGTAACTAAGCATTTTAAAAAGGTCCAAATTTTGTGATTATTTTGATTAATTGAAATACATATTTTATTGATTCCAATTTATTTTTTTAATATAGATGGCGTACATGAAGTACGCGTCACATCAATATTCTTACTATTTTATTACTTACTATGAAAATACGTCTAAATTGATGGCCGTCTGTAACGAGGTTCGAACCCCCGACCGCTAAATCACTAGGTGAGTATCATAATCATTTGACCACAAGCATAAATGTATTGAATACAGAAAATAAAAAGTCATCGAACTTCGAGCGCCCAATCTTTTTTTTTTTTTTATGACTTAGGGCCTGAAGCAAAGACATGGAATAATAATAAGGCCGGGCGCATATACTCGATTATTACCGCGACGAAATCGAAATCGAAATCGACGAATCCCTCGATTTCTAATCGATTAAACTGTTAAGTTGTTAGAAGTGCGCATATGATCAATCGGTTGCCAATGAGATTTCCCAACATTTGTGCGCGTGCTCTCATACAACTGAACGGTCGCGGATTGACTGTTTAGTCAAGTGTATGCGCACGCCAATACATGGCAATGTACATATCTTCAAAAAAGATTTGTAAACATTTTTTTATTATTTTTAGCAAAGATACGTATACGGAAAGCGCGTCGTATCTATGTTTGGGCTTGTGCTGTTAAAATAAGAGAATCTTCCAAAAAAAGGTCCCACGGGATATACACTAACCTCCGACCATTATTTGATCACTAGGTTAATATCTTATCGCTAAACCAAACAATCTGTTTAATTTTCTATAATGCATATTTTTTCCGTAATATTGAAAGTTTCATTTTTCTTAACAATACAATTACTTTCCATTATGAAGGTGAATTAAAAATGCAAAAAAAAAATGTTTTTATAAAAATATAATTCGTTGGTCGATTGACTTATTTAATAAAAAAAAATACTTAACATTAATTATACCAAATATAACAAAAATAGTGACTTATTTCATTGCGTATTTCTAGTAATTGTAAATAATATATATTAACGAAAGTTTTGATTTTAAAAAAATAAAAAAACTGCACCTTTCTCTTTCATGTCCAGCGTGGTTGCCTTTGCAACAGTCAATAACCTGCACGTGTTTTATTTTGTTACGCGTAAAACGAGAGCCTTGACATTCAAATATAATTTAATCGTGTATTCAACTCAACCAAAAGCGCACCGCACTTTCACGAGCAAAACAAAAAATTATGAAAAAAAATAATGTTGATGACCAAATTAGTAAAATATTTGAACACAATAACAACGTTTTAATATGTATCAGCTACACTCATACACAATTTGTGTTAGCAACGCAGATAAGTAAAAAAATACATTTCTTTCTTGAATTCAATGCCATTTGTTTGAAAGAGATAGTCATGACAATAGGAAGTTGGTTCAAATTTAATTAGGCAATCACCAACGAATCGGCTATATAATATCTACCTACCTACATATCCGAAACAATAATTCAAACACAGTAAAAACTATATAATATGTGAAAAAATAAATAAAGCAAGGATGACAACATAACATATATTTAAAACTATTTTTTTCTTATTTAAAAGTATATTACAGAAAAATGTCTTTACACGTATCTAAATGTTCGAGGTCCATTTTAACGATTTCTCTATAGGGCAAGATAATTAGATAATAAATCAAAAGATTATTTCAAAACTTGTGTAATGACGTATTCATTTATGCGATTTTTTTTTAAAAAAAGCTGGAGGAGTGACAAGACTGGATGGAGTTGACTGGGTGTGTAGTAAGGGGAAGATTTAAGGTCTCACTCATCACAAAAATATAAGAGAAGCCAGGCTAAGGTAAGGTCATGTGATTAGGAGACCAGATGATATATATCAGGAGACCATCCTGGACGGAGCGTACTGGCGCTTTCGTACAACGAAAGCCGTCCCCAAGCATGATAAATAGAAAAATGATCTTATGAGATCTCAGAACAGCAAAAAAAAGTCTAAAACTTATTTTTAAAGAGCACTACACTGAGCACAATATTTTTTTTGTGAAGTTGCATTTTCAAAACATATCACATTTCCATGTTATGAAAATGCTAGCACCTCCTAGTGAGTTTTCTCAAAGGTATTTGAGATTCACTGCAATATAATTTTTTTACTTAAAAAAGGAATAATAGATGTTTCAATTGGAATATAAGCTTATAGTTTGTCTAAAATGTATTCGATTGCTACAGCAAAATGGTGAGCGCGCTTCCTCGTAAAGGTAGAGGTTCGAATCCCGGTAACGACTAAATATTTTTTCGATAAATAGATTTTTTCTGTATATCTTCCTAGTTGATAATTTAATTTGTATCTAAAATTTAATTAAATAATAATAAATTTATATACATACTAATAAATATCATGGAGAATTATTAAACACGTATTTATAGCAACAATAAAGCGTTTTCATGTACTTGAAACGTTGGTTTTTTAGCTTGTAGGTAGGTACCTGGCGATCTTACTTCACAATCATTATTAATGGTTAAACTGCATGACGATAAAATATAAATACCTATACATTTTATGTCACCAATGCAAGTAAAAAAAATAAAGGAATGGAATGCGTAAATAAGTATTTAAAATAACTTTATAATCGACTGGCACTTTTGTCACTTATTTTTTGTTTACTTATTGGAATCAAAACTGATTCAAGATCGATACAGGTATTAAACATAGAAGAAATAAATGATGATCGGACAAGAAACGATACGAATATACATAATACGTACTTGTTTATTGAGAGTCATTTAGAATTAAATGTTTGAGAAAAAAGACAAAACTAAATAAAAAGTTGTAAATATAATCATATAAAAGTCGGTGAATAAATGGATCCTATACGTAGCCCCCATCTGGGGTCACGCGGCTCCCACAAACATTAAAAAATTAGAAACCTTCCAGAGTAAGTGCATCCGGTTAGCGCTGGACACACCCAAATGGATAAGCCTTACACAATTACACCAAGAGTCGGGCATTCTCCCCGTAAAAGAGTTCATCACACGAATCTCCAAACGTTTTTACGACGGACTCGAGAAGCACCCAAATTCGACCATCAATTCGTTAGCAAAGCACGACTTGAACTCTCCGTCGCGATATAAACGCCCAAAATCCATCCTCTTAGAGGCTTAACTCACTGCGCCAGCTAGCAGTTCCCTGCAACATGATATTAAGTAGCTTGTTAATTAATTTGTTGAAATTCTAATAATAAAATTTATCAGGCCTCAAAGGCATACTAACGATGGAAGGGCAAGGGGTTCGTCGGACCCGGTATCCTGTAAGCCATGAAAACAATGACAATGCATAAATCCTTGTATGTTCAGTACATTCTCACTACAGGAGAGCGTAATGCAGAATTGGCTCGACTTCTTATTGGAGTACTGAAAAGAGGATATGATCATGACATTCGTAATGTGACATGGAATTATAGCGTAAATTTAATGTATCAAGTGTTGTTCCTCTGTTTTATTATACAATTAAAATATTATTTTTCAATATACAGGCTATATTACAATATGGATCAAATGATGGACTCAAATCCACATGAAACACTCCACCATGAGGAAGACTCGCCGAAGATTAATGTGTGTGTTGTGCCATATCGCAAACAAAGGTTTATGGACCATTATTTTTTGCAGAAAACACGTTTACTGGAGTAATGTATCTCAGCATGCTGGAAATACTGGCTTCTTCCGCAATTAAATGAAGATTTAGAAGATAGATCTTTCAACAGGACGGAGCTCCACCTAATTGGCACCGGGATTTTCGATGTTTTCTGAATGAATCTCTACTTCAACCAAAAGAATTACAAAATTGAGTTCATCGTTTTGAATAACCTGTATTATAAATTCTGGGCTTGTATTCTAATTATTATCGGACGAGAATTTGGACCAATAGGAGATATGTTTTAGGACTACATTTAAGTACCTGTCATTTTTTGAGCTTTATCAATTGTGTTAAAAATGTGAACCTATACCAAAACCCAAAATCACTAAATTTATCAAGGCACCCAATTTTTTTTAACAATCTCCCCATCACAATTATAAAAATTACAGACTACTAAAAATTTGTATCTGAAGTAAAAAAATATGTACACAGACTAACTGAAACCTACATTTTCGTATATACTCCTCTATACACGAGTCTTACTCTCATAGATAAGAAATAAATGTTAAAAGAAAAGATATATGTATCCTACTGATTATTTTTAAAATGTATTATGTTTTCTAATATTAAAATAAAAAAAATATGAAAGCGATATTCAGTCTTGTATCAGGTCAACGGATACGAAAAAACATTGCTCTTTGGACGTTTAATTTAATTGAGTATTACGTATCCAATCTAAGCAGGTACCTAATTCCCATATTCAAAAATAATTTTATATTCGACACCAGAAAGTCCAGCAACCGACTACCTATTCGGGGTAAATTTGAAAAAAAATTGATTTTACGATACGATAAAATACGATTCTACGATATCATAATGATAATAATTTTGATAAATTATATCGACTTTAAATTCAAAATAATACGTAACATTTATATAAATAATTTCAGAAAGTATATCTACGTAGATTATGCACTTGAATTAATGGCAAACATTTACAAATAAGTTAAAATTATATTAACACTAAAACTTTGCATTTGTAACAATGAAGTCGAAAATGTGAAGACGTGACATTATTCTTCACTCTCAGACTCAGCCGACCGCCACACTTTCGTTTCCTGACAAAACACTCTCGCTTCTTCAAAACTGGTGCACCTTTTCAAACACGCTCTGCTACTTGCTATAATTGGATATTATGATCCACAGAGAAAAACAATCAGCAGATCAAATATAAACTTAATGTAATTTTACTCTGACTTAATCTTTCTAATCGAGGAAAAAATATCTAAGAAAGAAGCGTCTTCTCTTTCACTTCTCTGGTAAATATTTTTGAAAGTTGTTCGAACATTCGCAATACTTTTAGACGGGTTTCAATACATCTTAGCCTATTTTTTTGGGCGTTCCTTAGGTCAAAGATCAAATTTTTGTCTGTTTGGATACGTACGTGAATGTGGGTATGAAATATAATACTATGTTGTATTAAAAACGCGAGTAATCCGTCCCAGTGTTGTTAGTATTTCGAATAAATATTTTAATATTAATGAATATTTGAGTGGATATGAAAAAATATTGGTCACTGGACGTTTCATTTTAAAAAAATCAACAGAGGTTTGCATATCCAACTTAGGTAGGTACCTACTTTCATGTGTTCATTGATAATTTAATTCCTGAAGGTAACCACCAACTATTTTGTTTAATTGTGTCTGAACGAGGGGATGGGGAAATATTGGATGTAGGAAATGTGGAAGGAATGCGGGAATTCACATGCGCGCGCACGGCGACCGGCGATCCATAAAGAAATTATAAAGATCGACAAAATTGAATAGTATGATTTTTTCCTGTCATTGACGGGTGTTCATAAATAAACTACAGTATTTAATACAGGTATGTAGTTAGTTACTCGTTGAAGAAATTTTGAACGCACAGAAGCGTGATTGTAATAATTCATTGACCGTAAACTTAACAGCCGTATCTGTCAAGTGTTTTTTTTCATTGCCATCTCTTATATTTGTGTACACTATATTCTAAAAGAAAAGCACTTGATCTCCTTTACGCATTTCTATTGTGAAATAATAATGTACCGTTGCTAAAGTAATGTCATGATTTTTTTGTAATAATAAAATATAAATACAACTCGAAGAAACATATTTATGTTACCTATGTACTTTTTAAAATTGTATTATTTACTAAATGCAGTTAGAAATTAACATAAAAATGATTTCAGTGCACCTTTTAGCCGTAATTCGAAACAAAATTACAACACTTGAAAATTATGTAAGGATTTTTAATGTATGATAATACCTACCTTGTATGTATAGTTTTGATTTTAAATATGCATATAGAGATGATGTATATTAAAATAATGAAGGAGCAGTTGCTCGGAAATCTGACGCTTCAAAAATTAAGCTCCAGTAGTCTAAAAAACTACATTTTAGTTGAGTTCTTTAATAATGCGATTTGCAGTTTAAATTAACTTTTATTTACATACTTTACCAATTGATACGAGTTATATTTGATACTGCATAGAATTTATATTTTTATTTCTATTGTTGACTTCTTAGCACAAGCTAAAGGAATTACAAATGAATTTTAAAAAATATAATGTACCTACCTGCAGAATGTTTATGCATACCTATTACATGATAACTTTTGATCAATGTGATTAAATATATTTAATTTAAATATTTAATTATTAATTTTAACATTATTGTAAGCATGCATATTATTAAGAAATTAGTCACGGTAAATAAATAAATGATTAGTTCGTGTATTCATGTATGTATGTATAAAAATGGGACTTTAAATTATCAAAAATTCCTTGCAAGCATAATCTAAGTTAACAAAAATAAAAGCTGTTATTTTCATGTTTACTAGTGAGCATAAAAATAACGACTTTTATAACTTCCTGAAGCTTAAATATATTTGTGGACATATAATAATTATTTCACGGTTCAAACACTTTATTGGCGTATTTACATATTCAAATCTCAACACAGCGATTAAAAACAGTAAAATCTAGTTTTCGCAACAAGATTAGGTCAATATCAAAAATGAACATTAAGAGGCCAAAATTATTTAACTAAATCATTAAAAATATATGGCTAGATGAGCGTAACGTAATAAATGATTTGAACAAACATTAATCAGTTCATCCTAATGGAGTCCATACATCATTAACAACGCAGCGAAGTAAAACAATACAAGCCGCCTACAAAAACGTCAAAAAACTTTCTAGATGATCTTTACCTGAACCCGTTAAACCATAGACTAAAAATATTTAGGACGAAACAGTTTTGACTTCCGCGTCAAACGATATAATTATTTTTGTGTATTATTATGCCATCAAATGTTCTTAATATTTAAATGGAAAATTTTGTGGAAATATTCGTGTGCCTAGTCGCGAAAAGGTGATGTAATTTTCTTAAAAGGAAAACAATGTTTCTAAACTAGAATGAACTTTAACACTCATTAACTTTCATTAAAAATATGTGTGTGTGTGTTTTACATTTAGAATATTGTGGTTACGATAGACATACATAATCTATTAAAACATAACATTCAGGTTTTATTAATAAAAATATTGCATTTAATGTGACATTTGTTTGCATTAGCATTAATAAATATACAACGCAAGAATTGTAAAATTTATATCACAACCAATAATGTGTTCACAGTAATTAAATATTAAAAAATTTTTTACGCGTTCTGAGATATACAATTTTGCACATTTGTGTAACTCATGGTAAAAACGTTTTATTAAGCGCCGGAATCTAAGGAAATTATATATTAATATTTTTTATTCCAATCAGGGAGTGCATTTATATATTATACTTAGATGCTATTAAAGTTATACTTTTTTGATTATTATAAAACTAGGTATACATTAGACGATGTAAGGGTTTTTCTTGCAATATTATCCTAGATTCTTGAAATATTAATTACAAATACATATTAATTTAATGTTACTACTAAACTGTTTAGGTTTACAAATGTAGATTGACATTATATTTAGTGATACATTTTACCAGCACACGATCTTAAGATTTTTTGGATTAAATTAGCAAATATGTAACGGAAAGAAGTATATATACTCGTATAGTTCATGTGCATTATTTAAGTATTCTACATACGTATACAAATAATTCAAACTAAAATTGTGGAATTTGTAGAAAAAATAATAATTTTCAAATCTCGACTAAAATAACTATGTATAAAAAAATTATAAAATTCAAAGGATGTGTATATTTTATTCATTAGATAATACATATAATATAAGACTTACAACTAATGTTTTGTTACGATGTGTTTAACCAAGTTATTAGGATATTGCAGCATTTTGATTATTGGATTAACCAATATCCTATCTATTGCTGTGATAACCTTTTTAGTCTAGCAGTAAAACAATCAAATCCCCGACCATATGATCATGTTCTCGGGGGTTTTAACCTCGTCCCGGGAGACTATTAAATCAAGTCTATTTTTATGATACAAGACTTTGGCTTAGTTTGAAGAAACTAAGAATATTGACACGATAAATACCCTGTACGCTTTTCAATTTTTTGGTACAAAACAGAGATCAATGAAGAAAGGCCAAGACCCGTCAGAGGTTATGGGGTTAATGATGATAATGATTCTGGCTTGACAAAGAAGAGCACACTCCACGACAACCAATAATAGAATCGTGATCTAATAACAAGTTTATTTTATGTTTTAAAATTTATTTTATTTTAATATATTTGGTTTTTTTTATGGAGTAATAAATATTTAAATTACAATCGATACCTGTGCTTTCTAAATATGATTAAAAATTCTAATGCATAAGTTATATTTTTAAATAATTTGTCATTTTAAAATATTTGAGGACAACGGTTAAAATGAAGAACCTTTATTTTGCATAAAAAACGTGTATCTAAATGAAATGATTCATCAATTTCGTCAATATATTGGAGAAAGTTGTTTAAGTGTAGCGTATTTGATTATAGTTCACTCTCGTCTTTTGAACCGAAGTTAGGTATGTTTATCATCTGCCGGTGTAAAAAGCTATGAAAATGAATGTAGTATTAAATTAAATACTAATTAAATGTGTTAATTAGAAAGATACACATATAAAATCAATTTAATTGAAAAATATTGTTGTTGTTTCCAGGATTCGAACCTGGATCTCTTTACAATCCGAGGAAAGTGCATTAACCGACTATGCTACATTAAACAGTACTTTTGACCACAAATTTTCTAACCCATATGTTACAATTTTCAAATTAATACATCTACCGTTCCATTATTTCATTATATTGTTCCGTTATTTGAAAGCCATCTACTTTATTTTTTCGGAATCTCAAATACGTTTGAGATGCCAGAATAAAAAAATCATTTATATTAAATTTTGGACACAGACTTACATTTTGAATAATTACATCTTCACAATAAGAATCCTTAATAATATATAAGTTGTATCAATGTGTCCAAAATTTAATAAAAATGAATTGTTAATTCTGGCGTCTCCTATCGAACTACTTAAAGGTATTTGAAATTCCGTAAACATAAAATTAATGGCTTTCAAATAATGGAACGAAAGATGTATCAATTTGAAATAGGTTAGAAAATTTGTCATCAAAAGTACTGTCTGCTGTAGCATAGTAGGTTAATGCACCTTCCCCGTATATCCAGGTTCGAATTCCAGAAGCAATATTTTTCGATAAAATTGATTTTATATGTATATCTTTCTAATTGATATATTTAATTAGTATTTAAAATATCATAGACCTATGTACTGAATAATTATAACTTCACAATGAGAATGTAGTGTTGTATGTAGTGGATAGATACGTGCATCTTATGGATATATTATGCACGATCACTGTAAAATGTCTGGATCTCTTAATCGGCTCTGAATTAGTGATGGTAAACCGTTATTGTGACTGTGATTGTGTAGAATTGTAACTGAGATTTAACAGTTGGACATTTAGTTTCTAGTGTACGAGTGATTGCTTAAAGAATTAAAAATAATTAGTTACCATTCATCGTTACAATAACAGTTTTAATAACGGTTTTACTATCACTAATCTGAAGGGCCAGGATGTACAGCCATTTCTCTTACCAAGTTACTGTTGGTCGGGAAAGTAAAGATAGTAAAACTAAAAAACAATAAAATAACACACGTCATGGTTTATTGCAAAGACCGCACTTGGGTAGTTGGTCACCGGTTAACCGTTACGCCAACATATTATATTTTATACAGTGAATCTCTTTGAACCTTTCACGGTCAGTTTGACATGGATAAAACTATAAGAATGCACTGTACTTCCGGTCTTCATGTACGTAAATATGCATAATTGCGGTAAGCCGTGTTTTCGATTTCATTTCGTCATGTTTGTTTGCTTTCAACTGCGTGTAATATTGGTTGTTAGCGCTTCGCGTGACTGAAGATGTTTCGATATCATTTTGAATTTTTTTCTTTCATTTCAACGTGGGTGCTTATTATTACTAGAAGGATCACTATTAGAATATGGCAAAATAAATAATGCTTTTAATAATTCTACTAGTTGAAACTATTTCCTTTCAAATTCGCAATAATTAATGACATTCTTGATAGAAGCGAATTACCTCAGGCGTCATAGTAGTTGAGTTATAATTATTATTTTAGAATAATTATGTTTTTATTTATTTTTAGCTCATATATAATTTGACAAAGAAAGTGTTTTGTAAAAAAATGTTTTTTTGTTTATTTATTTTTTTGAATAATTGATGTTTCAATTATAATTTTCACTTTTCAGTTATTTTAGCTTTTATTGATATATTGATATATGATGTCATGAGTAATTATGACGTTATTATTAACTCTGCATAGAAATTGACTGTTCAACAACAAATAAAAAATATAAATATTTTGACACTTATTACGAAATTAAAATTAGGTATTACTAAAAAAGAGCATGTTACATAATTTGTATTTTGAGCAGTAGAATGATTGTAATGATTATAGAGAAAAGATAATCTGTTGTTTTCAGTCCAGTAACTGAGCAGCGATAATTTAAACATAAATAAAGATACTAACTAATTGCATCAATTAGAAAGATACACAGAAAAAATCTATCTATAATATATTTTGGTTGCTAAAAATACCACAGAACTATGGTCTGCAATTGCAAATTCACAAAAAAATTAAAATTCATTAAAAATAAAAAAAGATAAACACTATACTAATTATGAGTTTTGGAAATATTAGAAATATTAACATTTTCTGTTCGTCTGATTAAATAATTTGACAGGAGGAGAAGAATAATGTTTGATATAATTCTTTAACGAAGAGAAAATTATACATACTTTTATTTCTTACTGTGAAACGCCAAGCATATCAGTAAACTAGCGTAATTATATTTACACATTACATTATATATTCACCCATGTATGTAATTAAATTATATAAATTAACGTTAACTACCTGTTGCTTTATCTAAACACCTTATTTATGATTTGAAATAATTATTTTTTAAAGCTACAATAAATATATGATTGAAATAAATTATAGCGATAAATGATAAAGCAATAAAAATATATTTAAAAAAAATTAATACGTACACCAGAGATATCTTTAAGTTTTAAGAATACTTATATTTTAAAACAGCATATTTAAAGCAATAAATTTGCTTATAAGGAGGAAAATACTGATTGGAATACCCCGTCGGAGAGAGAATGTGTGAAAGTACTGCTGGTAAATAATATTTAATTTCAACTTTATTGCATACACATACATTATTATTTTTAATATTTGCCAAACAGTTCTACGGCAAGGATTGCTCTTCATATAGTAATTTTTAAATGTGTTTTTTCACTTTATTAATTGTAAATGGGTAGTAGAAGACCATGTGTCATGGAGGCGGACATAGGCTGTAGCCATTAAAGAAGAAATTATCCCACAACACACTTTTATTATACTCACTTTTAAAATCTTCAAAAGTGTAAAATTGTATAATAATTAGATGATTTTTGTAATATGCAAATAAAAGTTAGTCACTATTTTTCTTCACCACGTGTTGTTTTATAATATAAAATAAAGGCAAATAAAAAATTACAAATATCGTGTGTGATTACCGAAGACGACTTTGTGTGATTAGTAATACAGTACAGGAACAACAGTCAATTTACACTATATTTACTTTTTACGGTAAACAACGGTCAAAGATAATCTTGCCTAATATGATATAATTGTGTGGCAAGGCGAATGATCCTCAAATATCTGAGTATGTCGTCAAATTTGATTTGATTTAAATATTCACCACTCTCAACACATATATTTTTATGCTTTATCTATATCTTTATTTACTCCCGCGTTCAAAATCTGTCACTTTGCTGCTCGAACGAACTCTCGTTACTGAAACAGCGGGATTTTCGATGATTCGTTATCGTATACTGTAATTTTTAAAGTGTCAATGTGACAGATGACTTTTGAAACAGCCGCGAAGAGTCCGCCATTTCTAACTAACAAAATTAGTTTACTATTGAATGTACTTTCCATGAGTGAACATTTTTTTACCAACGATTGAACAACCCGTTTTTACAAAAAAATTTACTAAAACAACTCTTAAAATTTACCACTGATCAACATAACCGGGCTTCAGAGTTCACTATTTTTTATTTATATTTTTATCTAGTCATGAAGATTTTCTTGAATGAAAGTTCTCCAATTTAAATAATAATATCTTGAAATATTCACTATAGTTGATGAATATCTAAGTTATTTTATAAAATTAAAAAAATAAATCTTTTAATGTCGATAGGTTAATTAGGGTAACAAATTGAACAGATTTTCTTCCACAAGATAGACAACTACGTGCAAAAAACCTGCAAATCGATACACACTGACATACTTAGCGGCTTCTTGTTTGCCGAATAGGATGTGTCCTTAGCTCTCTGTGCACTTTTACTTTTCTAGATGCGCTTGTGTAGTGACGTCATTGACTTTCACCGGCATTAATTTGCGAACACGGTGCTATTTTGAGAAAAAAGGTTATTTCCATAACATATTGCCGTAAATATAACTGTTAACGCAATACAGCCATTTTTAATGTGACTCATTTCTTCGGTTTAGAGATCCGGTATGTAAATCCCGGCATC
The DNA here is from genome assembly GCA_031772225.1 of Eubasilissa splendida. Classification (NCBI taxonomy): domain Eukaryota; kingdom Metazoa; phylum Arthropoda; class Insecta; order Trichoptera; family Phryganeidae; genus Eubasilissa; species Eubasilissa splendida. The sequence goes on along the minus strand of CM062851.1, from coordinate 22,688,571 downwards.
ATACTGAGCATTTCTAATGTATTAGTGATAAATAGCTACCAATATAATCATAATTATTTTATGTACCAATATATGTAGGTTGCATATTATAAAATATTTCTCTAGCCTGATTTTTTTTTGTATCCATTAAATGTATAACTTTGATTGGTAAATTAAAAAGGATTAGATTTCCTTTAAGTTTTATATAATATTATATTACAAAAATAATTTTACTTTTTATATTTTTTATTTAATCTATTCTTCAGATAAAAATGTATCTCGGTGGCAATCAAAATATTTTATCGATAGATTGATTATATCTTTCTAATTGATACATTTAATTTATATTAAAATACTACAGAACTACGTTCAGAAAATTGCAACATCACAATAATAATGTGTTTTCCTTAAAAATATATTAGTTGTATTAATGTTTCCAAAATTTAATAAAATTATTGCTTATAAATGGAATAATAGATGTATCAATTTGAAAAAAAGGACTGTAACAAATATGTATTAAAAATAATTAATAATTTATTCATTTACTAAATTATTTCTGTAAAATATAAAATAACAATTCTATTAAAAAAAATATTGCTTACCCTACGTTTAAGTGTTATATTGAATGTTAATTCCCGTCGAATGTAATATCAAATAATTTCATTAATTACACAGCAGTTACTTTGTAGTACAACCAATATTAGATTTTATTGTAATACATACAAATAATGTTAAATTAAAAATACCATACAAAAGTCCATTAATCAATTTGAAATAGTGCAATAAGGAAAAAAAGATTTAAGAAATAAAATTAATAGTCTTACGAACTACATTTCAGGATATTCACATAGTACAAATCATATGCGATCGTGCTGCATGAAAGGTTGCTAAAATTTCCACACTAGTTGCTAAAATATAGCATATAATAATGTTATATAAATTTTTGATTAACTTATTGAGAAACTGATGTTAATTAAAATATTTTCAAAGCGTCTATTGTTTCAGTAATGAAAGGGTTACTTGTGCAATTGCATAAATGAATAATCATTTTGTTATATAAATGATTGTGTTAATCTTATTTCATTTGCAATAAATAATTATTTATGTCATTCAGCTTTCATTCCAACACTAATTCAGTTTTAAAAATTACGAATTGTGAATCTTCGATTCCTTTACATGGTAATGAGTGATAAAGAATAATTAATCTTAAAACTTTCTCTTCACCGGATTGGGTTAAAACAATGCCAGATTTGATGATCCACGGAAATATAGATATTGCAATATTATTTAAACCACCAACATCTCACAGATCTATTAAAATATATATAAAGCGTCCCCAAAATTACATACAATTTGTATGCCTTCTTCAGCTGGATTAAGTTTACAGGATGGAGATAAATTCTGGGCGCATTGGCTAAAATGTATATTTTTTATTGATGTCATTTTCAATTTAATTAATAACATTTTCAACGTGGTTTCCATCGTCGACAATGCATATGCCGAAACGTTTTGCGAAATTGACGATGTAGTAATGCATCATCCGTCAATACTAGCACATTCAGCTGCGCTAGAATCGACGAAATACAGACGTGGCCATATTTTAATCCCCATAACCTATTCCTCTAGAATACGCTGAAGGAAAAGAGTTATGCAATTAAAATCAACTAAATTAATATTCTGAAGTAACGCATCACATCTGAACGAGCTAGAATGCATTACTGCAAAGTGTACACGTCAATTTCGCAAAACTTGTCAATAAAGTGCATGAAAACTAAAAACCGTATTGAAAAAATCATTATTTAAATTTAAAATGTCGTTAATGAAAAATATATAAAGGGTGTTTTTTCACGTTTTCCAATGACAGCCAATTTGACAGCTGACAGCTGATTTGTGCTCAGTTTGGTTTGCCATTTTACCATTGATAGACTTATGCCAGAGCAACGCTTACAAATTTATTTCGAAAATTATGATTCAGTTCGCAAGACGTACCGTGCGCTACGTCAATTTTACGATCGACACAATCGTCCATCCGAGCAAATAATTCTAATAACCATGGATCGTTTTCGCACCACGCATACACTAATTGATAATACGCATCCGCAGAGATGTCGTACAGTGCGTACCGAAGAAGCTATTGTTTCTTCAAAAATGACAGTCAATGGAGAGCGCTATAGATCCACGATTACTGACTTTTTCGTTCCCCAATTGAATGGCATTAATGTAAAAGAAGACATATTTCAACAAGACGGCATAACATGCCACACAGCGCGTGCCACGATCAATTTATTGAAGGAAACATTCGATGACCGTATAATTTTGCGTAATGAACATCTGAATTAACCTCCAAGATCGCGTGATTTAACACCTTTGGATTATTTTCTGTGGGGATATGTGAAGTTCTACGCCGATAAACCAAAGACGATAGACGACTTTGAAGCCAACATTCATCGCGTTATTGCCGTGATATGACACCAGCTGCTCAAAAAAGTTTTCGAAAATTGGACTTCCAGATTGCGCTTTATTTGAGCTAGCCGCGGTGCTCATTTGGGCGAGATCCCATTTAAACACTAATGACATAAAATTATCTTTGCAATAAATCCAATAGAATAGCCATTACCACGATTTGTATGTGTTTTAATTTATTTTAAATTTCAATACCTCTAAAAAAAACACCCTAAATGAATGGTTATGTCAGTTCATACTGATCATTCATCATTTGCAAAAGATTATACTTATTTATCTAATAAAAATCATTCGTTTCTTCGTTTCCAGAAATTGTCGAGACTACATAATTGTGGAGATTATTACGGAAGTATAACTATCTAAAAACAATAAATTAAAGTGGTTATTATTATTTTTGTATTAATTGTATTGTACGTACTATTTAAAGAATACACTTAGTATCAATTCATACAAATAGGGAGAGATGGATAGGCTATATAGAGTCAATTAAAGATGTATAACTTCCGAAAAGGCTACTCAATAATAAACTCAATGGAAGGCAAAAAATGAGGAGACCCAAAATGAGGTAGCAAGAACATTATTGGCGTCAATAACCAGAGGGAAGTAGCCCAGTATAAGAATAGTATTAAAAAGGCTAGGATCCATACCGGGTTGTGGAGCCAGGGATGATGATAGGGATGATATTTTAATCAATTATTTACGCATTGTATTATCTCCGATATATACGAATCATTATACGAAAACAAGTTACAAAATCAATTTTAACTTGTTGGATAACACCACTGAAATAATTTAAGCTTGCTCTTCGGTGGAGTAATGTTTCGAACTTGCTATATAATAAAAATATTTTTTATTATTTATCTGACGCAGTGGTGGAAAGTAAATAATTTAAAAATATTATTTACTTTGCCGTCAAAAACTACATAACTGTATTAAAAAAACTTCGTGTCGTTGACCAGCGATAGAAACTATTTTAATATAACAAAATTACGCTATGGCGTGATATCAGTCACAATGTATTTATTTTCATTACGTATTCCAATAATACAAAACGACTACTGCATTGATGAAACAGGCATTTTATTATGACATCACGTACCTACAACATGTCGATGATACACATTAATTTAATGGAAATTCCTCGCAACTAATGACAGGTTTGGAAAAAAAGCTTCGTCTTCGCATGATATGACATTTTAAATATTTTCTACCAAAAATAAACACACCCATTCGTTTTTTTTATTTTAGGCTCATATTCAAATGAATGCGTTATAAGAAGAAATATACTTCAAATTATGATACATTCACACGATAATAATTAGTGTTATTAAGAATGAATATGAAATTCTTTACCCAATTTAGTATAATGGCGTGTGTACATAAATTAGAATTGTATTCAACTTTTGGATGTGGATAGTCTCGAAAGTCGCGTAAAGGACAATACAGCGCCGTGATTCATTATTTATCATATTTTATACGCAAAGTAGAATGACTCAACTGGAGTACCGACTTTTACCAACAAATCTCTGGGACGAGAGATTAAGGTCTTATCCGAGTTCACGCACCATTAGACATACGATTGTTTAGTAAATGTATTTTTAGGTTACCTACTCTAAAAGTGAAATTGTGCAATACATTATGTTTACTTGTTTTCGGTAATACCTTTTACAAGCTGTAAGGTTTCTTTGTTCAATTTCCTTATTATCTCCACTTGTCTCCTTTTGATTTTTCTGTTTTTTACCATTTAATCTAATTTGTTCCTTACTTTCAACTTATGTTCTAGCTTATGGAATCCTATGGCCACCTACCTCAGAACAGGTACTTTATATGTACCTAGCGAGGTAGGAAGCGGCCAACAGGCTTGCATGTAAATAAAATGTATAATAACATTTGTACTAAGGATTTTTATTATATATTGATGCAAGCTATAAAAGGAATGCTGTGATAAAATTAAATGTTTATTTATCGGCACCGAAATGATGATACTGTATTGTATTATTTCAATCCTTCAGTAGTCACAAGGTTTCTCAATCAATTTATGTATTCTGTTGCTACCGGTATTCGCTCTCAAGTTCGCACCTTGAAGATGGTTTTAAAAATAAACGCTCAAGCAGAAAATCTGGCAGCATCTTTAACAGCTAATACATTCAATACAAATTATAAAGCATATAAGGGTGTCCATTTCTAAGGATTATCGGATTACCATACTCCTAATCAGATGTCTTCTTGTGACTGAACGAAGATTCACTATGTATACTTCTTGTATTCTTAATCTAATCCACTGTGCATGTAACCGTATGCCATTATTCCAGTATTGGTTTATAGATCGGTGCAATATCTATTATCTTCTATAGCATGATATATATAACAGTACAGAACTAAATATTTTTCTATTTGTGTTGTGTAAAATATATTATTTAAAGTAAATAGCTAGTGTTGAGGAAATTACCAAATTAGATTAGCATAACTGCATATTTTACTACTTATGTAAATACGTGTTGATCCCTCGTATGTCGTACCTAAAAATAAATTAATTTTAGTTGTTCTAGTATTTCATATTTATTTTATATATTTTAAAATGGTAATGATTTTTTTATAAACTATATATAAAAAAATATGTATCAAATATATGTGAACTAATGAACAACAGTGAATATTTGTTAGTTACTATACTAAGTTTCTTAACGTTTTACGTAGAAGGGATCGATTACAAAGATAAAAAGTTTATTTGAGTATATTGGTATATACATTTCGAGAAAAGTCTCCGTTTTCTTCGGAACTATAAAATATTATATAACATTATTGTGCAATAAAAAAATATTTACACTCTGCTTTTAATTCAAAAAAGTATAATTTATTTATTTAAATTAAAATACATTATTAGTATATTTAAAATATTTATGATAAATATATTTTTTTCACTGTATCTTTATAATTGATACATTTGATTGGTATTACATATAAATTATGCAAAACAGGTATTTATGGGTGTATTCGGATCTTGATACAACGTGCCCTTCCAAATATGGGGCGGACAATCAAAACCTGAGGAAAAGCGAATAAACCCTAAACGACCCGGTTTAATAGCTACATAATCCATCTAGATAATTTGAATTTCAACTGTTACTATTAGATTTATATATCAAAATAAAAAATAAATTTAATTTAATAATATTTATACAGTGTTATTTAATTCTGGTAAAAACTATACAAAATCGAAATGCAGAACAATGAACGTTTCTTAAATAAACAAATGAAAGCTTTCACTTCTCATAAAATTACTGGTGGATTTTCTGCAACGACACAAACACCTTAGATATTGAGTGAAATGCACAAATTAATAAAATAATTTATTTTGTTCTAATTTCACAAAAACATTATCTATTTGGATGACTTTCACGTTTAATTGAACGCGATTTACGGAAAATATATTCAGTTCCGTTTCGTCGTTATTTTTACACAAAAAATTATATATTTTAAATCACTTGGATTATTATCAAATAATCCATGATATTTATTCTTGTTATATAATATAATATGTTATCAATTTGAAATAGATTTGACTTATTTCAAGAGCAGAGATAGTCGATGAACAATGGCTATTCTTCAATCGAATAGCATTGAGATGTTACCGTTATCCAGCGGTTGATTGACTCATAGTGATAATGATATTAATTCATAATTTATATTAATAACAATATTACATAATATAAAATAATGTTACATTTTTACTATACTTTTATAATTAATAACAGAGTATAATACACGTACCTTCATTTTGAGTTAGTAATCTTAAATCCTCGAAGATGCGAAAAAAACTGAAGCTGTCCTTATTCTTTAATAAATCACTTAGTTATTTTTTCACTGCCCAAATCACTTGGGTATAAATTGGCTATAGACGGAAGAACAAAAAGTCAACATTGAATACAGACGAAACATTGGTCATGACTTTTTGCGGCCAACCGCTTGCGAGTATACGTGTGCTCTTTTTCCCGCGATTCGATCGCGAATCGGCCTGCGAGTAAAAGCGGTCGGTGGATGACAAAATAGAAATTCACCGTGAAAAAGCTGCACCGGTGTGTGTGAGCACAGGAGAGTGTCTGCGGAGAGGTGGGAGACCATTGAAGAGCGGTTTGAACCGATGTAATGAAGCGATGGGCACTGCAGCAGTGGGAGGTGAAACAAATCGAAATATGACAGCCTTAAAAATGACAACGCAAAATCAGAATGCCAAGATATAATAATTGTATTTATTGCCTGATGAATGCGAGACCAGTTAGACAACTACCGTAGAAATTTATAGCGTCAATAACCTCTTAAGACTATATGATGCTAATGTTTGTAGAGTGCTATTTGTTTTTTCATTTTTCGTCACATTTTCGGTAGGCGATTCAACTAATGTTGGGCTCGAATTGATGCAACTAAACGTGCCTGGAAAAATAAATAAAATTTGAGAGTAGACTATTGAGAGCATCGTGATGCAATGCAATTAGTAAGTTGTTTTGATTAGTTGTTAATTTTGTAATTATTAATTGTCTTCGTAGATGAATCAAATTTTTTCAAACAAACCATACGAATTTCCAGAAAAATTGAAAACATGCATTCTTAAATAGCAATTTCTTATTGCTTGCCGAAACAAAAAAAAACATTGCTTTAAAGATGAAATGCAGCACATTACGAGTTTGCACTTTCACTTGAAATCATATCTGAATGCATCCTGTTGATGTGACAGAATTTTCAAAGTATTACAAATATGTTAATACGAGACTCGCAAGCGGTTTTCTGAAAATGTATGACAAATAAATATAATTAACACTGTTACGTTTAGTGTCTAGGAATGAACTCTGGAAACTTTTCAACGCAATTTGCGTCTTTTCTCGATCGACAACTGTATACGGAATGAAGTTTCTGAGTAGGAGAGGCTTTACTTATAGCCATGAGAGCCTCCACTCTACTTGTTTCGGTTTGCTTAATAAAAGATCTTAACCCTCCGATTGTGAAAACGGCGTCGTAACAATTCGACACCCTTTTGTATGTGAGGCGGTACCTGTATAACTGAACGGGATAGAGGAATTATGAAATGGTAATAAATGTTAATAATATGTCAATCATGATAACTATTATTATTATTTTTATAGCATTTAAGCAATTTTAATACATTTTTGTAATATTTTACATCTACCACAATTATTTTGTTTTATTTCTTTTTGAAGTAAAAACTTCATTATATACTGTAAATACGTTAATATCACAGACCAGTAAATGAATATACATGAGAAGAGTTTGGAACATTAGTTGCGGAACGAGGAGCATTCTACACACATTCTTGGTCGAAATATAAATCCGATAGTTTATGACACATTTATGCAACAGTAAAAGTATTCACTCTTTGGAAATTAAATCTTTGTTTACACAAGACATATTTTTTACATTAATGCATGTTATATTGACAGCGTTTAAATTTTCGTTCCAATCGTGTCACATATTTAAAAAAAGTCGCGGAGTGGGTGATACCAATTTGAAAATATTGAAACAAAGAATTTTCTTTAGTTCATGTCTATATATTTGGTAGTCTGCAGTTCCTATGTTATTTTGTTATACAAGAGACGCGTGATTATTAGTAATTTTAAAATGTGCGTTGGTATTATATAATGCATGTTTTTGTTATATCTGGATACATTGTATTAGAAAAACTGATTTCAATCCACTTTCTTCTAACATGAGTAGGAGACTCCTAAACCACCCTGTGTTACAAAGTGTATCATATATATATATATATTGAACTTACAGAAGTATCAGCTAAGTTTATTAACCAGACTGATGTTATACATTGATGGTTGCCCGGTTGTCGTGATGGTTGCCTCCAGCCACCCTAGGGCCACCATGTTCTACCTCACATTGATAACAACTAGGTATGTACTAGTTTTATTTCTGCTTCCGAGCTTTTACTGTATAGCAGGGGTCGGCAAACTATTTTTCGAAATGGCCATATCGTTAAATTTTTAGGCTCGGCGGGCCAGGTAGCAAACTCGATGGGTAATTCTACTTATAGAACAACAAAAATAAAAACAGATTAAAAAATTTTTCATTAGAAAGTGATATTTTTACATAATATTTTTACACATGCTGACACTTACAAAACAATAAAATATTTCCATTAATTAATAAACGTATTATAAAACTGGTTAAACTTTATACATATACTATAATTCGAGGTTAGTACTTTCTAACATTAAAAATGTTTGCGAATGGTGATCTGTTCATTATGGTCTATATTAAGATTTTACATACTTTATTTACATACAGATATAAATCCCCGTGCATATGGTTTTAATTGACCGTATTTATCTTCAAAACAATATCAACCCGAATATCAAAAAACAGGCGGCGGGCCGTAGTTTGCCGCCACTTGCCCAATAGTGATAACGACTAGTAATGTTTTCTTTATTAAAATATTCTGTTATTTTAAAAATACGAACATCTATGGATGACTGACATGTTTCCCATAAATGTCATTATTATAACTCATTTGTAAACCATTGATTGTCAAACTATTAGATAATCAAAATGTTCTGTTGCACATAGCACTGCGCGAACTCGGCGCGGTATCGTTCGCTACCGATGTTCGAAATCGTGATCGCCAGATCAGTGCACCGGAAATTGCAATTGCTAATATGTTTTATTTCAACAACCGATAGATGGCGCTAGTTCGTTCCACACTACTATCACTGAGAGCACCCATACTCGTACACACATTCCATATACGTATATTCCACTGCACATCGGAGATAGCTTTACATATAAATTATTTCGGATGTTAAACGATAGATGGCGTTGGATATATTACATTATTTTCACTGCTAGCACTGAGTTATATATGACATGTTACCACAGTACATTGTCCTAACTAATACAATATTTTAATTATACAGCCCTTGTTAACTTTGATAAATTAGTACATAATGGTTCATGTAAAATCTCACAAACTGTCCTTACTATCTTAATTATTGTTTCCACTACACACTGCTCTTTTTTTGACTTTATATGTATAACACATATTTTCTCAACTATTTTCTCTCTTACATTCTCTATTTTTGCTTTTCATCTATTTATAGTGTAGTTTATACCTATATATTTCATAAATAAAGGCGAAGCCCTTAAAAAGACGCTACACAAACTTTTATTTTTCTTATAAATAAATATATTTCTATTAACTCAATAAATTAATCTCAGTTTTGGCTACAATTAAATTCATGGAATGCTTTGCTGAGAGGAACTGATTTAAGAGTGATCATCTCCAGTCCCAAAAAAGAATAGGTCCCTTTTAATCAGTCTTATCCGTCAGCATGTTTCAAAATGGGGGTTGTTCAATATTTAAAAACAATCTTAATCCCGTTACTATTGGTCCTAGATAGTAATTCATGAAAAATATATTTCGCACACGTACAAAATCTACCCTTTAATATATTAACATTTTTTTCTATTTAGTAAGCAAACCTTAATTTTATAAAGTATACTTACACATACTATACAGTCGATATTAAAATTCTTAATGTTGAAGGATAAATAATTACGATTGTTCTCATACCATTAAATGGTTAACAACATGTTTCACAATATTAAAGTACCGTATGGTCTGGTTGCGTTAATTTAATAAATTTTGTCTCTCTGTTATGCCGAATTGTTAATACGTTATCACGTAACTTGTTTTTGAGGAATTCCATAAAACATGTTTTTTTTAAATTTCGTTGCCCCCAAATTCAAATATTCTCCTCTCCACCCAGTCTTATTCCCTTATTATTCGCATTCACTTTCATCTAATACTTTATCTTATTAGTGTTTTAATATTTGAGGATCTTTATTATTAGTTTACAGATATTTTCTGATATTATACACGTTAAACTGTTAATGTTCCTCATAATAAATAATATTTATTAAATAATTGCATAGATACATCTTAATCATTCTGGTCACAGAAGTAAAATCATCAGGAACTTTCAACCTTCCACGCGGATGATGCGACTTTATCACAATCATCTCTAACATGTGAGGTGAGGTAGCATAACAAAAAAATATATATTTTTAAAGTGTAATTTTTTTAGGCAACGCCTTGACAATGGCACGTGTCACCTGCTTGTGTTGTGTGCACGTGTTTTCTCGAGGAAACCATATATAAATAACGCGATCTAACCCAGAAGAGACGGCAATTCCTTATATATATATATTTATAAATTTATTTGATTGTTATCAGTAAAAAATAAATCTATAAATATATGACTATAAATTTATCTCATCTCATCTTATTTAAAGTATTTGAATGTAAATATGTATTTATATTTATAAAAAATGTATTCAAATGAAAAACATAGTAATCAGAGAATTTTTTTTTTAGTACAGGTGACAGATGATATGGATCGATTTTAGCCATCATTTTAATACTTAGTACATTGTGGATTTCAGAAAAATGCGTAAATATTTGAATAATATCTTTAGATAAAATTTGTATAAAGCTACTGCTTATAGTCATGAGAATAATTACAAAAACCTTCACCTGTCTTCCATTAATTTTGATTTTGTTTTGTAATACCATTCGGATCGAATATCTGTGTAACGTTTTATAACACCACCACAATGAGACTTTATGGTACATTAATATTTATAACATCTTTCGCAAGCATTCATAAGTACTGACATTTTTATCTCGAGAGAATCCAATCGAATGTATAGTACCGATAACGCTCGAGAAAGATTATTATGCTCGCTCTCACAGAGTGAAAACGAAATACGAGTAGGTATCGATGTATCGAGAACGCGTTTACTTGATAATTTTCCTGATAAAGGCGATCGACTTAATAAATCATTTTATTCCCAGCAGACGATAATGTGATATTTATTAAAAAAATGTTTACTTAAATCATTTTATTTATTGAAAAAAATAAAACACCTTAACTTTACTTGCCACCTAGATCTTACCTGATGGCTGCATCAAAATCCAAATAGATCACACACTTGTCGATGGAATATACCAATCGAATATACTTTCGAAAAACAGATATCGATAGTAACCACTCATTGGTTGTAGCGAAAGTTAGGGATAAGATATCAACTACCTACATTGATTTGGTATAGATTTGGGGAAAACACGTGTCAATGCAAAATATAAAAATAAACTGGCAGACGAGCTTAGTATCTAGAAATGGAAAGGGTTAAAATAGTGTCCTAAATGCGACAGAAGCAAGTGTAGAATCTGAGCAAATAAAGGAGAAAAGAAGTCTATCTAAGCTAGAACATCTGCAAATTACAAATTAAAACCACAGAATATTAAGAAATTTGAATAACGATTCAAAAATTGTCTAGATTGAAGAAACGGTAATATATGAAAACAAAAAATAGCACCATAGAGCATCAGTGGAATGAAAAAAATACCAGAGTACGTTCTCAACGTGTTTAAATCTGACAATGAAATAACCGTCAATATAAGTACAATTGAACCTCTAACTGAAGATGTTTCTATCGAGGATATTCATAGGGTGCTGAAATAAATGAAGATATACAAGGCGGGAGGCATAGACGGAATACTTGCTGAACTTCTGAAACATTAGGGAAACGAGTTAGCAAAATACCTTAATTCTATTGTGAATGAAATCTGTAAAAACTAACAACTATCAGAGGAGTGGAAGTAAAAAATGATAATCCCGATCCAGAGGGATTATTGATCGTAAAGGCGTATAAAGTTTTATCAACTTTAATTCGCAAAAAATTAACACTGTATGTTGTGGAGATAGTAGGAGATTATCAGTGTGACTTTCAGCGGAATCGCTATGTCATACCAGATAATATTCGTCATTATTCAAATAATGGAAGTACGTGTATACGCTGAATCATGATTTCGTCGACTTTTAGAAAACCTATGACTCAATTAAGAGGTCGCAACTAATTAAAGTATCGATTAAACTATGGATCCCAAAAAATATGGCAGCTCTCGTAAAACTCGGCAACGATGAGATTCACAGCAGCGTGGGATTTGCTATCAAAATGTTTGATCCCTTCCAAATTAGTAGTGGCCTTAGACAAGGAAATCCACTATCGTCACTGGTCTTTAACCTAATTCTGGAGTACGTGATGAGGAAATAGCAAAACACTAACGACAGAGTAAATATTTATTTGACATATGTAGATTATATATGTTTCATTAATCGTAAATAAATGACTGTTGAAACTCGCGCGGATAACCTCATAACGCACAGTAGAAAAGATCAGTACTGTTAAAACAAAATACCTGAGAATGAGCAGAGGACAGACGCCATAATCATTATCTCCATTCATCGTAACAGACTAAGCTTTTGAATCAGTTAAATAGTTTAAATATCTAGGGAACAAATGTGACAAAGCATGATGGCAACCAACAAGAAATAAATAGTAGGATAAAATCAAGAAATGCTTGACATCATGATTGTAGTCATGGACTTGAGTCCCATGACGTGGCTGACAAGAAAACAGAGGAATCGAAAGTTTCAGGTCCAAAAAAATTACAAATGTCGGTTTAGGTTTGTTTCCAAGAAATATAATAATCAGCAATATTTAGAAAATAATATTTAAAAAAAGGGGTAAAATCAAAATTAAATACAGTAAAAAATATAACAAATGGCAGCTAATGTGAAGAATGTGAAGAAATTTTTCAAATGAAAAATGCTTGCAAATTCTATATTTACGAGTATGTTGTAACATTATAAGGTCGATTAAAAAATATAAGTCGATAAAACGAATGTTAGATAAATTATTTAAATAAATCGTTCTCAGAAAGATCTATCCAAAAAATGTATGGTCATTGCCGGGACTCAGAACCGGAACTCATGATACTCGAATAACGAATAGATGTATTTCTTATAAATGTATATAGAAAAAATTTATCGACTTCTGTACGCTTATTATATATTTTTATAGGTAATTTATTTAAAATTTGTTTTCAATATCACGGAACTAAGTATTGAAAATTCATAACTTTACAAATATGATTTCATTAATATTAAAATATAATACATTATATTATAATTGTTAAACACAAAAGATGTTGTAGTATTTTCATTCGTATGTTTTCGTAAATCACTTACATAATATTATAAATTTATATGATTTTAAAATTTATCGTAACAGTAGTTACATATGAAGATAACCCCAAAGAGTCCCACCTTATCCCGGAATCGTTTTGAGAGTTGTTTACTCTCGTTTCGATTCTGCTTTTCAACGCTTTCAACGCGTGTAATATTTTACAAAAATTGAATGCTTGTTTTTGGACTATATTTTTAGAGTAGTTAGTTAAGTTTCGGCAGTTACTAAAACTTTATGGCTATCCTTCATGTTAACTTTTTTCCTTTTCTATATTATAACAATTGTTAATATTACATTCAGTTATTAACATCTAAATATCATCATAGATTGGCTCCGGTATCATCGTACCAGAGCCATACCTGTACAATTTGACGTGAGACTCGTTATCATATTAAATTCAGAGGGCAACCAGAGAGAAGCTATAGAAATCATGCATCCCCAAAAAGGGGGGGTAGACGTCACATGTTGCAGTCGCAGAACTCGATCACAGTTCGGCAGTAATTCGCCCTGTCTAGGTCGCAAGAGGTGCAAGGGAGATCTATTGGAATGCCTCATTAGGTCTCTCTAGCCACTGCTCTTCCCGGCATCGTCCATCCCAGCAACCCCCAGCGGAAGACCCACACCCTAATAAATCTCGGAAATATCCGAGATTCCTTTCATTTCCAGAGGATCCGATGACCTATTCCTTCTAATCCCGCAATCATGATCTCACGTGCATCATCATAACCAGAGGAGTCCCCACAGTAGCTGTTAACCTGAAGTAAAAATATTTAATATTGCATATTGGAAACATTTGGATTTATTTTGCCAAACACAAAACGACAATTACCAGATGCCAGAATTGTTTAGTCATTTTTAACTACCATTCATCTACCTACATAAAACTTTTAAAATATTTTATTTGTCTCATTATAAAGCGATTGACGCGATCAATAACACATTTGAAAAAAAATAATTTTTTGTTTATAAATCTATATTAGTTCGTCATTAATTATTATTCAATATTTATTTAATTCTCCTCGTCACAATATAAACATTACGGTTATAATAAGTAGCAGTAATTTATCTTGAATAGTGCAAATACTGCCAATTATTTGAAAATTACATCTATGTAAAATTATTGAATCATAAACATTGAATGTTTTTAAAATTTATAGATGAAAAATTAATAATCAAATTAAGTGCCGGCTCCATTATTGGTTTAAATACAACAGGGTCATTATTTTACAATAATTAATTCAAACGGAACGTAGTACTGAAAAGTTTTTGTACGCACATTCAATAAACTTTTATTCTAGACACAGTGTTGACATTAACGCAGTGTAGTTTATGCCTTAATATAAGGTGACCATATTTCAATAAAAAAAAAAACAGTTATTTTGGAAAAAACTTAAACATGAAATATATTACATTGGTTTATATTTGTGAGATTTTTATGTGATTTTTAACTCGAGACAATCTATGATATTGACTGATTATACTTCCGTTAGATTCGTTGGATACAAATCTCGGCTTTTGTAGTTCACCGTGTGCATGTGTGTCTCTGAGTTTCGCCATCTCGTGCCTTACTTTACGCTTATTGTACGTCAAACGTCAAATGTCAGTCCATTGATCATTAATGTTCCGATCGTTAATTGGATGAATTTTAATATTCACAGCAGCAGTTAAAATTAAATAAATGATTGTAATTTTTTTTCAGAATTAATAGTTGTAGGTTTAAATCGTTGAATCGAGCATCGTCTATACGGGTATTAGATTTGTTTCATTCTATCAATCTTAAGGTGATCTTTGAATTTATTTCCAGATCAAAATCTTAACATACATACATGTTAGTGAGATTTATCTCATCATGTCTCATTCTTTTCATTTTTTTCAACCATCGTTTTCATTCAATACGGATAAAATATTGAAAATGACGATTCATAAAGCGCTAGTGTTATTACCTATGATATATAACAGAATGCTATTAATATCATAAATAGTCTGTCTATTTTCTATGAGTATCGCCATTCAATTTGTATATTTCATAACCACACTATTTGTTTGCAAATAGGTAAGTATATTAGCATATTTGTTATTTGTAATTGGCGAAATTTTGTTACTTTAAAAAGTAGTACAAGTTAGTGCATAATATTTTTTCATTACCTACAAATTGTGCTGTACTCCAAAAATCAGCAAGCCTGGTTGTCTTACTTAATAGCATACTCGGTAATTGGACTGGAACTAAACACATTATTAACGCAGAGTTAGAGGAACTACAAACTTATACAATTAATTTAGTACAAATGATCATTCTAATAATTATTTTTTATTTACTTGAAGGATTTCGTCAGTTTTGAAAAATATATTATTTTATTAATTTACTACGGAAAATACACACTTTTCTTATTTACATTTTTCTCTGTAACACACTACTATAGTAGGCTAAAATATTTGTTGCTTTGAAAAAACATACTAGAGTAGCGGTTCCCAAACTTTTTCAGTTCGTTGCGCCTATTTATCTTCGAATGTGTTTCAGTTTCTGAGCGCATCCAAGCGAACTTGTCGATATTATCTCGTTGGAAGAATTTTTTAAATTAGTTTATAAGGTATATTTAAGTCGCGAGAAAAATCAATTTCATTTCAATACCATCGTGTCCATTATTTTTTCCTTTTGGATTTTTTTATCCGAAAATTAAAATATTTTTGAGCAATTTTGATTTTCCCCGAAATATAAGTGTTTCGAACCATACTAGAGTATGGTTCGAAACACTTATATTTTTTAATATTGAGTTGAATGCGCTTTTCCCAACAAAGCTGGTATCTCAACAAGGATTCATCAAGGTCTTCAAAATATTGCCACACGGCCGCTATGATGTCGCCTTTCGAGTCAATTTTTTCCCGCCGAGATTTATTTTGGGGTCAGAGAAAAGATCGATGTCCGCTGGTACCATTTTGGATGAGTACGGTGAATAGTTCATCAATTGCAACCCAATAAGATGAAACCTTTGTAAATATCGCTGTGTGAAAGACGGTAGATAACGCCCTTTGTCAGCATTGCAATATATTTTTCTATATTTGAATATTCTCCTTATTGGGTTAAACTTAAAATACTTCTTCGGAGGTGGCGAACAGCTACGCCAAAACTGTTTCTATGGTTTTTTGAAACTCTGGTTTGCAGTAGTTACAAACACTTTTTTCTTTCGTCTGGAGAGCTTCTACAAGTGCATTTCTGAAGTTCAGATGAATTTTTCTATTTTTGGATATTTAAGACCCCTATTTGTCATTCGTTTGGATTCCTGCACATAATGGAATTCATGGAAATGAATGTGCTGATAAACTGGCCAAGAAGGCCACTCTTTCCGCAGTTTTTCCTCATCAATTTCATGTCCCAATATATGATAGACTTAACATGGTAAAAAAACGTACGAATTTTATCTGGACTGCACAATGGATGGATCCAAATAATCACAAGGGTAATCAATCGGCTTAAAATAATCCAAAGATCTATTCCCCTCACCCCTTGGTTCTCCAACAGGAAAGTCTCCAAAATAATAATATCAAATATCTCTAGAATGAGAATTGGGCATTGCCAGGTAGCCTCACATTTATTCAGATTGAACATAATAGATTTCCCAATGTGTGAGTGTAGTGCTGAGGAGGAAACCCTTGACCATATCTTTTTTACCTGTCCATTGCGGATCTCAGGTTATTTTTACAGTAATCTTGTCAATGGTAATTTTCAACACCCGGTTAACTTGTGTCATCTTCCTGTCCTTTTCACTCAGTAATTTTACCAAAGATATTCAAATTTAATAGTACGAGGTACACATTTAGCAGTTCTTCTTGACACAAAAATATTAAAATTAATTAATCATATCATTAGATTCTTGTCTAATTAGACTTGAACCTGAAAAATCATAATTTCAGTATGTATCAAGGTTAATAGGCCGAGTGTCGACGGATAAATTTCTAAATACTTATATTTTATTGAATGAAATAATTCTTTGAACGGTATCATAAAGAACATATATTTTGTAATTTTTATCCGTACTAATCTTACTTACTTACTTACTTACCTACTATCACGCCGTTTCCCCGCGGGGGTAGATAGAGAGGATAGAGCGCCACACTTCTCTGTCTTGACACACAATTCTCGTCTCGTCCACATTCTTACATCTTCTCATACAAGCTTGCCGATTGTTGAGGCTTCTGACAGAACCATCCTCCATTAACTGGTTTACCTGGTCGTGCCAAATCTTCCGCGGACGTCCTCTATTTTTGGTGCCATCAACACTTGCGTCATATACCGTTCTAATCTTATTGAGATAAAATTGTAATTTACCTTAAAAGCAAGTTAAAAAACAAAAACATTTATTAATTATAAATAGAAAACAAGTTAGAAAATGAAGGTATATGTTTAGACGATGTGCGGAAGAAGAGAAAATTATAAATAAATATATAGTTTCTTAAACTTTTAACGAAATGTATAATTATTATAACAATTTTGTAGTAATATTTACTTATTTAATTAAAAAGTGCTTAAAGAAATAATTTTTCATTAAGTTGCCCAATAATATATATATATAAAACTTCAAGACTGCCGTCATATAAATTTATTCATTGCGATAATTGCTTCGGGCTAAATATTCATCTTTCAATCCCTAAAAAAATAGTTTAGATTAATCACATCTGAGATTTTATAGCCATGACTGGTCCAGTTTTAATGATTGCATGAATGTAATAAAGAAAAATTTATGCGTTATTTATATCTATACATATATTATAGATATTATACATATAATATTACGTGACATATTATGCGTAGGTGATCAATAATATTGTAGGTGTTAATCAAATCACTTTTTAAAATTTAAAATAAACTTTCATGCATACAGATGTATATACCTATTCACTGTATATATTCATCAAAACATTTAACGCTGGATATGCCTAGAGAGTAGAAAGCTATGAGTATTTTTTCATCACTCTACAAGCGTTTAATAAATTAACCTTATATGACTTTTATAAATTACCGCTTGGTTTTTGTAATAAATTTACACCGTACGCCTTAAATATAAGAAAATATATATTTTTTCTAATATCAGCATATAAGGAAAAATATTTCATTAACACATCCTCTGCGGTGGTGGGTCGGATCTGACCCGGGTGTTTGTAAAAATATGAATTACGTTACAAGTATTCGTTTAATACTGTTTTACTTCTAGCTAATATTTTATTAAATATTTTCAAATAATTTAAGATACAAATAAATGTTATCGGACGAGATTCAAACGAGTTATTGCTAAAAATGTGAAAAAATGCTCAAAAACTGACCTAAGACAGTCGTTTTTACGAGATTAAGTCTCGACGCTTACGCCGAAATATATATTGTCAACATTTTTAGCATATTTTTCACGACGGGTAGACAAAGGATATCAAGTGTGCGTCCATGTAGTGTGAGCCAGTCCAATTATTGAATATTATTTTTAACTTTAATTTTCAGCACAAACATTATGGCACATCATGCCATTTAATTAAATCATATTTAAAATGAAATATCTATAAGAAATCTCCCACAAAACGGTAAAAAAATAGAAAACTTTAGGTGGGTCTAAAAAAACCCACCACCGCCGGACGTGTTATGTTTTGATTCACCGGGCAGTAAGTGATAAAGACATGTAAGAAAAAAAAATTAAGTTTATAGGGAAACAAATGAAACACGTATATACTTACAGCTAAAACCTCGGTAACAATGTTGTTCATTTGTATATAATATATACTATTAATAAAAAAACACATTTAAAAAGGATCGTTTAGGTGGTTTGATCATATAAAACGGATGATTGAGAAGAGATACGTAATAAATATATTTGGCGCAAAGTACTGACGGCACCAGAAAGAGAGGATCCGCGGAGTACTTAGCACGATCAAGTAAACCAGATACTGGAAGATGGTCCTGTTAGAAGCCTCAATAATCGACGAACTTGTATGAGAAGATACATGAATGTGGATAAGGCGAGAATTGTGTGTCAGAACACCCTCGCGGAGAAACTTCATGATGATAAGTTAGTTAATCAGAAAGTTATTTAAAACTATATACATATATATTTTTATAATTATTAAATAAAATTCAAGATAGGGAAAATAATTACATGTTTCTAGATAATAGTAATTTTTTATTGAAAATTTATTTGTTGTATCCATAATAATATTACTTCTCCCCGTTATGACTTTCTGGATGTCTTGAACGTAGTGTCATTGTGGCTGTATATAGTGCTTGATTAATCAGTCAGATATATGAGTAGGGTAAAACAAACGTGTCTGTGGTATACCATAGAATTAAGAACTTTCCGAAATGTCAAAATAACTATTTTTGATTATGTTTTTTATCCGATTCTAAATAGTATTTTTGTATTTTTTATTATCTATCCGCGAACAAAGGTGGCGATATGTGGTTTGTTTTAAGGAAAGCTCTTTTATTGAAATATAGATTCAATATATAGATAAATATATATCCACAATAGCCGCCCACAGGGCTTAGCAGCAAGCAATCGGTGAGACCCTAACCACGCAGCGATCACCAATGGCCGCCTGCATGACCTTGCAGCAAGTAATCGGCGATAGCTTATGTGACCCTGACCGTGTAACTGTCATTATTTGCCGCAAAGTGGCCTCTGATAAGTAAATAATACTTCATCTTCATCAGCTCACGTCTCTACACAGTTAGGTAAGGGCCTCTTCTAACAGTATTTTTCTATCTTCCGTCTTTTGCATCTAGCTGCTTACTGGAATCATTTTTATATCAGCAGTTTAGCAAGTTGAAGAAGAGCTGCCACCTTATGTCCCCAAACTAAAATCACTAATTTTATTCGGTCAAGGAGTTCAGACCATTATATCACAAGCTCAGTTATTTGATGAACTTTATGTTCTACTATATTATATACAAAATCCCTGTATATATACGTACATAATAAGAATACATGTACCTTCCTGAACTGCGAGCCAGATTGATTCACAAACAGTGAGGGGATGATACATAGGTAAACTTAAGACTATTTTCAACGATTTGATCAACCAATGGTTACACTAATAAACAATAATCAATTCAAAGAGCAATAATTTCAAGTTATAACAATCTTTTCTCCACCTTGATGAGCATATTATATTAATTAGTGAGTGCTAGAGCAGTGGTTTCCAACCTTTCAGGCATCACTACAGATTATAACAAAATTTTCGCAACATAATAAAGAAAACTTAGCTTTTAAATTAACATATTTTGGATATTTTTCCCGAAAAAAATAACCAGATACTATAAAATAATGTATACAATATAACCACAGAAACATGAAAATTGTATGTCGACAAGCAAGTTCTATAACATTTAATAGTATATTTAGAAGTAAAAAAAATATAATTAAATTGAGCAGAATACAGACAATACAGATTATGTTTGAATTTTACAGGATGGAATAAATAGCCCATGGCACACTGGTGTGCCGCGACTCACCGGCTGGGAGTCATTGGGCAAATAAATAAGCAAGATAATCATTTTTTTATTGAAAATTTGAGATCTTTGAGAATGTCAAGAATAATTGTGATAAAATAATCATAAATATTAGTAACAATTTATGTTAATATCGTGTAACGATGCAAAGTGAGTGGGTATTGGTAGGTCCGTATAGCGTGGCAATTTGAAGCGAGTGAGATCCGCTGTCAGTTCAATCAGCGTCACACAAGATGGATTATGCTATTGTATTTTCTTATGGTTATAATTTTTTTTATTTTTAAATGATTTCTCTTCATTGTAGACTGTAGCTTCCAGTAAAAAAAATAAAAAATAAAGTGATATTTTTACATTACATAATATGTATGTATTGATTTTCTTTTATATACAATTGTAATATATAGGTATATTTAAAACATAATATCCAATCAATCTCCATATTTAAATAATCTATCAAATTTACTTTAATAAAATTCATATAATAATATTATTACTACAATAATAGCAGGTTTAATACAGTACACGAATGAAAGCATTTGTGTGACCTTAAAATATGGAAAATGTTCATATTACATAAATAAATGTTTACGTACTGACATTTTTTTAAGGTATTTGGAATGTCGAAATATGTAATCTATTTATATAAAGTTATTGTAATGCTTCCGGATATATTATATAAAGGATACCGAATATATTAATATTATTATTTTTTCAGCAGGTATAATCAAATTTATAACGAAAACCGCGTTAAAAATTTCGTAACATTTTACACACGTTCACTTTATATTTTTTCACCATTAGCCCCGAAACCTTATTGAAATCAAAATTATTTTGGAGGTGCCTAGTATCGATCACGCCATCTCTCATACGCTAAGCGAGCGTTCTATCATCTTGATATTCTCCAAAAAGACTGTAATGACAAATTGTCACATAATAATATAATGCTGATTTTATTGTGTTAGAATTTAACGCATTGTTTAATTTTTTATAATTAACACATTATTAAGATTAAATTTCAATACTAATATTGAATTTTATTTTAAAAAATAGTTACACCCGGTAGTGATGAGCTAGACCGTTATTATGACTGTGTGGTGGTTCTGCTCGCGCCCCACAGACATGGCTGCATTATGAAATTATTCAATAGCCATGCAGATCGACTGCTACACACCAAATCTGACAACAATACGTCTCGCCGCAACCAGTCCAAGGAAGCCTAAAACCGACCACTCTTCTTCTAGCTAGCTCCTCGGATACATCTACTCGCACCTCGGCACTGCCTCCAGTGTACTACGTTTATCTTATATTTTTCATAATATAATAACACACAAGAGTAAATTCAGTTTGTAAATAAAAGCAAACAATATTTTATTGCATTAATTTATCCTCTCTAGTTGTCACGCAAACACTAAATTACCATAATTATTAACATTTCATATACATGCGAGAGAAGCGAGGAGATATGGGGCCCTCGATTCTCACCGAACAAATCCTTCTGATACAAATAATCCCTATTGGTGACCTTAACGAGTCTACATAAACCAAAGTCACTAAAACTATGATTGTATGAGTGGTGTACGACCGTAACGATAATTGGTAACGGAGATTTAACTGATGGGGGTTTAGAACCTGTGGTTGTTTGCCGAATTTTAATAATCAGTTAACCAATGATCGTTATAAATGAACAGAAATCTTACAATCAGTTATGTTAAAATAACGGTTTAGATCGTCACAACACCTGGCGAACTTTGTAACAAGGTAAAGTGCTTAATAAATTTGTCTCATTCGTAACTGTTGGCGCTGCAATGGTTCGTTCCGGTTCTCTGCTAGGGATATATATTTTTTAATTAAAATTTTTAAACTGAATGAATATTCAGAACATATACATGTTTTTTGAATTTGAAAAACATATTCTTCGCATGGGTAGTATGATTAAACTGTGTATTTTATAGATGTATTGTACATCTATCACGATATTCAACAATATTCTCCCTCTATATGAACTAAACTCTCTATAAGAGTAAAAACTAAATAAATAAATTAAATAATCACACATGAGTTTAGGTATAATATTATCATTATTTATTAAAGAAAACACATTCTTATTGTGAAGTTGTAATTATTCAGAACATAGGTCTATGATGTTTTAAATACTAATTTAATGTATTAATTATAAATATATACATATAAAATCAATTTTGTCGAAAAATATTTTTTTTGCGCTACCAGAATACGAACCTGGATCTCTATTTTGAATCCGGGAAAGTACACTACCAATTGTGTTATAGCGCCAGTATTTTTCATTACAAATTTTCGAACCTATATGTTACACTTTTTCAAATTAATGCATCTGTCCGGTAGCGCAAAAACAATATTGATTTTATATGTAAATATTTATAATTAATACATTAAATTAGTATTTATAATATTATCAAAATAATATTTATATCAAGGAAGCAGTTTTTAGCTTATACACTGGGAAAAAACATAAGTACAAATTATAGTTTTAATAAAAATTACTCTTTTTTTGTGAACAAAAGTCGTAGTTAAAATGCAACCGTTTTATCACTGCTATAGCGATTGCATTCCACACGTGACATAATAAATGACGTAAAAAGTTTTTGTATGATCTATTTTCTGGCTGCAAATACCGACTGATGATTAAGGGTGTCGCAAGTGTCCACGCACCGATACCATCTGCTCCTCCTGGCTGCAGCCTGAGAATGCAAGCCACAACATCTCCATAATACAACGTAATTATCTTCGTCTTGCATTGTGAGCGGAGAAAAACAGCGAAAAGGCAAAACGTTGCACCTCGGTATTGCTATAAATTATAAATAATTACATATATAGATATTTTAGTATTGACATAACTATGACATCTTACTTAGAAATCCAGGTTATACAATTTTAATACACAACAATGTTTTAATAATTACACTCCGCCAACAGCGTAAATTGTTATTTTTAATATTTGAAGTAAAAAATTTTAAAAATCATAAAAAAAAATAGTGGCCCTAGCCCACAGAATGAGATAAATCTCAGAGATGAAGTATTATTAAATCTAAATAATATATACACGCGTTGAAATTTTTACTGGAAATAATCTAAGAGAACAGTTTGAGATTGGTAGACGGAGATACAAAAATAAACCCGCCTACACGACGTTGATGTGTACACAAACGTCACCTAGAACCATCGAAGATATTTAATTAAAAACATTTATTCAATTTTAACTGTTGCTGGGGATGTTGAAATTGTCCCAACTGATGAACGGAACATCAATGATCAATGGACTGACGTTTAACGTATAATAAGTGTGAAGTGTGATTTGATGTGTACACGACGTTGTCTTCAAAGAATCTCATAGGAATATAGTCTTTGTCTCAGAAATTGACTCAAGTCGAAAATTTCATCCACAGACACCGGACACTAATGTAAAATGTATTTAAATAGAATATTTAATTATCTAGTAAGTTTCATACAAATTTTTCGGATTTTTTAAGTAGTCCTGGATGATATACTTGTACGTGAAAAAATCAAGTCCACAATATTTTATAGGTGAATATATGACTAAATGATGAATTGAACATTTTCAAGATATATGTACAAAATCAGTACAGTTACAGAAAATCTTATTTTATGAGATTTTTAATATTAAGCTTTAAATATACGTACATCGAAAAAATATTTGTGAAATTGATTCATTATTATTCTGCATCTTTATTCAGGCCCAAAATCATTTAATCAAAAATGGTCCGGCAATAATTTTAATTAGTCGAAATAATTGCAAAACAACGATCTTTCTTCAATACTGTTGTTAATATATATCTACCCCTAAAATATTCTGCACTAGGGGTGTTATATATTCTGAGGTGCAGCATATTCTGAGGAATTCTTAAACATTTGGATTAGATGATTGGATTTTTCGGAAATTTGTTCTAACATTACTATCGCGTAGGACAAAAGCTCTTAAGCTGATTGTTATTTTGTGTTCAACTTCTAAGATTTAACTAACGAAGGTTGTAAAAATGGGATTATAACAGGGACCGAGCATTTAACTAATGATGAATCTTAGTATTACAATTGTTCCCGATATGTTGTTAGATAGGTTTATGTAATATTTGGGCAGTAAGTAAGTGAGACAAAAAGAGAGCAGCAACATTGCTTGTATTTCCTATTGTAATTTGAACCTGATTGAGTTACGTATTTCACTAGTATTTTTTCGTAATTCTACACACTATTTTTATGGGTGTGGGTTGGAGTTTTACTTTTATATATTTATTTTACAACACCTTGAATTTTCAACGAGCACTCGACTCAGCAGTGATCGACTTACGACAGACTGGCTGCTGGTTAAACTTGTTTTATCTCTGAAAGTTTATGTAAAACAAGATTCCAATATTAAAGAGGTTGTAAAAACATGGAAGCCATTATCAGAAAAGTTTCGATACTGAGTAGGTCTTTTAAGTCATGCACCAGGATAATTATTTAGAATTATACCACAGGGTGAATATTATGTTCCACGCCGATTTTGTTTCTCCGCCACTTTAGATTGACATATATTTGTCAGTTTGCGTTTGATAGTCGTAGAGAATAGTTAATTACTATTTAATATGGAGCATTTAACGCCTCATTTTTTTTTTTCAAAATAATAATTTTAATAAATAACAATGCTGTTACCATTAATGGTGATCGCTATCGTCACATGTTGGAAAACTTCTTGGTAGCCGAATTGGATCGATTGGTTCTGCAATACATGTGTTTTCAAAAGAACGGTGCCATATCACACATATCCCGAGCTATGCTTGAAATTTTGCGATAATTTTTTCACGGCCACATAATGTAATAAGTGGTGATATCAACTTGCCTCCTCGATCACCTGATTTGACGGTTCCGATTTGTGAGTGTATTTGAAAAGAAAGGTTTACGCTAATAAGCCAACAACAATTCTGTTGACATAGGACAATATTCGAAATGAGATTGCTGAAATAACACGCGAAGTGTGCGAGAATTTTACGAAAAGTATGGTTAAAAGAGCACGCATTTGTGCCGCTGCCAGAGACGGCTATTTGGCCAATATTATATTTCATACATAATTGTAATAAATTGTATAATCGATAAATAAAAACCAAATTACAAAATTATCTTTTATTTTTTATTTATTAAAAAACAACATTGGCCTGGAACATAAAATTCATCTTGTACATTTAAGACAGTAAGTTGGTGAACATATATATGACATTTTTATATTAATAACATTTTTATTTAAATTGAATATTTTATAAAAGTTCGATCTTATAGCTTTTTAAATGTTTAATAAATTACTCTTTACTTGCTAGTCAGAAAAGATTGTATTTTTTTTATGAATGAAATAAGTTAATCTATATAAGGTGTTTTATTAATTTTTTGTATGGTAAGAAAAAGATTTTGCTGAAGAAACCTACTAGATATTATCTGTAATATAATTCATTTTAATACAGTGCATCCAGTACATGATATAACATTCATCAACGACTGTTGAGACATATTGTTCCAGCACTACCTGTTTGAAAACTCGTCTTGATGATGTTTGTCAGGTGTTGAAATTATTGTCATACCTCTCGTCGCTTTATCGTGACTTTTTCTATTCTTAAAAGTTATAAAAACTACTGGTGTACATTTTATTTCTTGGAATTGGAAAAACACAATGTCATATATATGTTTATAAAACAATATTTTGGACATGGCAGCTGACTTTAAAACTAAATTTTTACAAAATATTATATTGTCTTCTTAAATAATTGCAGAAACATATTAGATTAATAGTAAGAAATTTTTTTATTTATACCAATGTTTATTGATAAATCAACATGTTTCGAGACCAATATCCAACTATTAATATAAGTGGTGGGTACCTAATTAGGAAAAAATGTGAAAAAAAAATTGAATTGAAAAATTAAATTAAATTTAAAAAAAAAAAGAATTTCGTTATTTATAATATTAAATTTGCTATCCCCTAGTATGTAAAATTATCCTGCAATCTCTTTGTATGTAATAATTATTATATTATATATTATAGTATCCCCTGCTATGTAAAATTTCTAAACTTTTATTAATGTCAAAAGAATGGTTTGTTTCCAAAGCTGATTAGAAAATTCAGAATAGTTTTTGATATTTTTAAACAGTAGTATAAATAAAGTGTTTTCTTAATATTAATATTACATTGACATTTGTAATGAAAATTTATAACGCGAATAAATAATTATGCGTCTGAAAAATAAATACCACAGGCTTCGTGATTTTTTTTTAAAAACCGGAAATCTGTTGTCTGAAAATATATTTAAAATGTTTAAAATTTATAGATGTATTTAAATATTGTAGATTAAAAATTAAAAAATATTTTATAACTAATCTATTAGTACTTCATCGTCTTATTCTAGGAGGGTTGAGAGCCCAAAGACTCGACAAGACGCTTCTATCTTCTCCTCTCGTGCATCGCTGTGGTACTAGGTGCCCAATTGAGGTTCAATCTGTCTTATACAATATTTTTGCTGTTTATCCCTGCATTGTCTGGGGCGATCAACCAGCTGCCTTTCATGCTGAGTTACCAAGAAGATACACCTTGGTAGTCCTGTGACATTTGCAATATGTACTCATGCCATTTCTATTTCACTAGGTACATGCTTTTTGCACGTAGATGTAAGGGCTATTAAGAAACGTTATAAATTAATATTTGAAGAGACAATCCAGAGATGGTGCAAATCCAAACATTAGTTTGCTTGTAATAAATACTAGTTCAAATTACGGCCACTAATCATCCGCGCCTAGCAGCAAGCAATCGGCGACTGCCGATGAGACCCTGACCGCGCAGCGGCCACAGGAGCCGCCCGCGGGGTCTAGAAGTAAGCAATCGGCAGAGCCGATTACTTATCTGCTACTCATGATTTAATTACATTAATTTTTCTATCAGTCACAGTATAATTTTTTTTTTTTTTTTTTTAAGTTGTAATTATTCAGAACATAGTTCTGTGATATTTTAACCTAACTCTGGAAGAGATCCAGGTTCGAATCCCGGTAGCGCAACAACAATGTTTTTATTTTTCGATAATATTGATTTTGTATGTATATCTTTATAATTAATACATTTAATTCATATTTACAGTATAATTTAATTATGACAATGAATTTATAATATTTATTTCCAAATTAGGTACATATTCCTACTGTAGTTAATAAAGACGATGTATTAAATATTTTTGACGACGTTATATGTTGTTTATTTCAGTACATTTTTCTTGTATATGGACGTGCACCGCATTTCTCAAATAAGCCACACGTGATAACAATTCTCATAGAATGTACATTCTTTGACATATGAACTATTGCAAGCTCTGCGTGCTTGGTGTAATGAAATTAATTAAATAAATAATCGCAAATTTTAATAAGTAATAAAATTTTAATAATTAAGATTTTTGGCAATTAAGTTAAAAGTATTTTATTAATGGTGTATTGTCCGTCTCCATTGCTTAACCAAAATGTGTAAAAAGGGGGTTTCATAAAATATTAATAAGAGAGGCATAAAAATATAGACAAATTGTTTAATATTATTATATAATTAATTTTAATGAAATCATATTTTATTTATAAAGTTACAATTTTTCAAAACGTGTTCCTTAATAATTCAAACAAATTAGATAAATTACTTCGAAATGCATACGGAAAAAATCGATTTATCAAAAAAATTATTCACCACCGGAAAACGAACATTTTTATTTCATAGATATATTTTTTGTGTATCTTTAAAGGTGATTCGTCTAATTTATTTTTGTGTACTTTTGTTACGAACAATGTTTTGAAAAATCGTTACTATGAAGTAAGTTTTATTTATGAAAATAAAATGTAATTTCATTTATGTTTTCTGTTAATAAAAAAATTGGACTGGAAGTCCTGGAGCTAAGTAGCAGGTTCTACTTAATGGTTCTTGAGATTTCCATAAATGTTCGCTTTTAACAAGATAAAATAAATGTCTCAACTAATAATGTAACGTAATAATATGTACTATAATTTAATGTTTTAAGGTTAAATCACCGACAATAGAATGTCTTGTTGATTTTTTTTTGTGTATCTAAGTGATTTGTCTAATTTATTTTTATTATAAAACATGTGATGTCTTTTATGAACAGATTCAATTGTGTTTTATAAAAGATATACTTTTATGTGTTTTATAAAATACTTGTATATCACATGTTGAAATCATGGAAATGTATCGAAATTGTAATCAGATGCATAGTATCAACCTACATTGACAGAAATAATTATTGTATGTTGTAACGTTATTATTTAATTTTTATGTGAAACAACAATTAATTATGAACTTTCAATATTCCAGTACTAAAAACAGCCTTTTTTAAGAAATCGATTGCATATACGTGTTTTTACTTAAATGTAGATAGCGAGAAAATAGTTCTCCCCTTCCACTTCGACATACGTATGCAGTTCTTTGAGTATTTTCTCAATGATTAATTAAATCACTTTTAAACTTTTTTCAACTATTTATTATTTAATGACCATTACAGGTTTCAACTTGTCACGGTCATTTTCAGACTGGTACATTTTTCTCTAAGCTAGAATATTTATACAATTCAATACATGGGTGTTTTTCAGTGGGTCTATATAATTTGAAAGTTGGTACTAATTTGACTCTAATGTTGGGATATTTCCTTATATATTAAATACTATTATAGAAATTTTATCTATTTAATATTTTCTCTATCATCAGAAATATCTTTAAACAGATTTGATTTGTTATTATTATTATCATCCAGCGTGAATAATTAATGCAAATTCAGATGTCTAAGAGCTGATGAAGAAGCTAAACGTGAATGTTTAGATAATAATTATCTCTGCCAAAACTTACACTATAGAATATTATAAATATAAAAATTTAACAGTCCTGCTTTTTGAATTAACTTCATGGGTTGAAAAGCTGTTTCTCCCTCATCCTTTTGTATATTATAATTACGTTTTATACGCAGACTTTTTTCCGTTATGTGTATGACTAATAAAAATTCAATATTCATCAAGTGATTTAGATTCCATGCAAGTCATCTGAACAAGCGTACCCTTGCATTCGCTGTAATACCTGACGAGAAATTTTTCGATTTCTCTCAGAAAACCTGATAGATCCATTAATACGGTTACTTTATTTTGATTCACGGAGGCTGGGGAATTGGAAAGCAGTCATCGTCTGCAGTTGTCCACTGTAGCATTTTGATACGTAATCTGGTAAATTTACACTGATAATAATAATAATTATTGATTAATATTAGTGAATACTGTGAAATAATTTTCTTGGATTATGTCAACAATATTATGTACTTCAATAAAGAAGCACTTGCTAAAAAAATAAAAAATATAAACTTTAAATTTATTAACATTATGGCAATGGTAATTATGTTTAGATACTCTTTTAAGTGACCAAGTGGTCAGGGAATCAAATCTCGCCCCGAGAGATCACCGAATCAATTCAGTTTTCACATCATAAAGTATGTTTGAAAATAGTTCAATAGTCGTTCAATGACTGGACTTCCATGATTAGATTTCGATAAACACGATTTTTTAATCAAACTAAATTATCAATTTTAGAGAGGTATTTGTTTTATCGAATAGAATTCAGTTTATACAACAAACATTGATTACAAAATTACACAAAAATAGATTAAGTTAATTTCCAAAAAATCATTAGTAGAACTCGTATAGTGGTAAGGTAATTTATCGATCAACTTAGGTTTACATTATATATTCCGGAAGCAACAAGAAGAAATACAGATATCTACTTACTACATGTTTTCTCACACAACAGCGTAATATTATAGAATAAATATATCTATAATATATATCTCAGGGAATAAATCCCAGTAATTGGTTCCTACACTGTTTTAGACATACTCAAAATATTGGTCTAAAAAAGAAGTTAAAAAATTTATAACCACTAACTTTCCAGACGTATTCTAGTATATATATTAATAATTCGGATGAATTTCATATAATCACATAATGAATATAGCCTCGTACTCCGGTCAAAAAAAAGAGTCTCAGCTTCAGCGACATATATACTATTGCCTACATGAGAATTAATATCAAATTTTCAAAAAAAAAACCACAGATGGCGACAGCATAGTTGGTAATAAATAACTGAAAGGTTTCTACATGATAACACATATACAACTTCCAAAAAATGTATAAGGTTTGGTAGTCGAGTATGGGTAAATTGGTGAACGCTACATTATGTAAAGTGATCATTTAAGCCAGCCGATGACAAGTTGTAAGCCCTGTAATGCCCAAAACTTCCATACTTACCTTCCCATGTAAAATAAATAATAGGTTCGACTCTGTGAGACATCTATATCTTGATGACAATCTCTCAGGGGAAAAAACCCAGTAATTGGTTCCTACAAAGATTTGGACATATTCAAAATATTTTGTTTGTGCGGTCATGCCAAAAGGCTTTTTTTATTTTATATAATCATAGTTTAATATTAATGTGACACATTTGACTGACACATGCCCCGTGTATTATTTATATACATAAAAAGTAATAAAAAAAATAATAAAAACAATTTTTTAATGCAAATAAAATGTTTAAATTACAAAGATATTTAGATAAAATCAATTTATTGAAAAAATATTTTTTTGCTGCCGGGATTTAAACCTGGATCTTTTCCTATCCGGGGAAATGCATCATCACACCAAAAAACTAAGTTGATGACAAATTTTCGAACTTATATGATGCACTATAAAATAATATCTGTCGTTTCATTATTTGAAAGCAAACTTCTTTATATTTTTTCGATAAATTGATTTTACCTGTATATCTTTGTAATTGATACATTTATTTTGTATTAAATATCACAGACCTATATTCTGAAAAAGTGTAACTTCACAATAAGAATGTGTTCTTCTTAAAAAAAAAGAATGCATGTAAACCTTACGGGCTCATCTCATGATTGAACATGCTATTTTTTTGACCAATTAATGTCAATATTTTGTTTATGTGAGAAAGTTTACATACTGTAGAAATCTATAGACTCGATAAATCATTTTTTTATTTACCATATTAGGGTAAAATCAACGTTAAAAAAGCGTGTAAATCGGGGAATAATTAATCAATTACTATTGGCTCCACAACTCCTGATAGATCTTGGCTTCTTCAAAAATTTTCCAACGTTGATCTCTATTACAAGCCGTTTCACACAATTCCTTGATTTCTAATTGATAACATTGTCATTCTACCTTAGATTTGGTCTTCATAAAATACGCCTCGAAATTTTCTTTTCAAAAACGTCCAGTGGTCATTCTTCTTAGTCAGTACTCATGTAAATTATGTAATATCATATCATGTAATTAATGTAAAGATGATGTATATAACTATGTCACTGATAGACACATCATTGAAAACCGTTAGAGTATATAATACTTAAAGTATCGAAAAGCAATTATAGTATCCAGATACCGATGGCAAAATTTCCAAAAATCAATAACCTAGACTCGTTTAATAATAAATTCATCGTAGAAATTGTGAAAGATATTATACTTATTTTTCGAATGATATTGCAGTTGCGGACAGAAATAAGGAACCGCTCTCTTTTTTTTATGTTTTACGTAACATCATCAACCGGAGGTCATCTTGAACCAGAAAATCTGCTTTCGATGAGAAAACGAGTGAGAACATTCTGACAGAGGACCGATTTCGGTGATTCAATATGCCTTTATCGATCATTTAATTTTGCCGGCGGCTAAACCTGTTGAATGCAGTTCTCGCTTGTAGTTAAACTAGATCAAAATTTTTAGTAATTAAGATTTTGTGTGCAATCTAACCGATGCTGTGAGATTTATGTATTTAGACAGTCAGACAGTCAGAGCTATCTTTATTTTAATTTTACAAGATACCTTGTTTTGATTTTTATTTAAATGAAAAAGTTATCGATCGTTCAATTCCGTATTGAATTATTTGTCTTTTGGTATTGGATGATAATTGTATTTGAGAGAATTAACAAATAATATTGTTAAATTGTTAAATATACGAATTTGATGGCAAAATGTTATTGCGAGATTACACACTTTTATTAATTATGTATCTTTTTAAACATTTCAACAGATTATGAGATTCAAAATTTTATTTACGTCTCTTGTGATTATTTTTACGATACAGCTAACGATATGGTTACGTTGTTTCTATAAATATAAATAGTGTAATAGCCTTTTTTTTAATTGAAAAAATTACGGACTGTATTAAAAATTAAAAATACATTAATATACTAGAAATGCCTGAGTATAGATTCTCTTCCCATCTTTATCAAACTTTGAACGGCTTTGAAATATGCGACCAATATGCGGGTTCTTAGAACCTATGGATTAAGGAGTTGTTAATCTATGCAGTATTATTTATGTAATTGAGCTCTCTGTGCATAATTGAATCCTTGGACTTGACGGGTACATATCAAAGATTATTTGCACGATTTGTAGTTATTTAAAAAAAATAATAATCCTACATAATTTACCGTACCTATTTAAATACATAGTTTTGCAGAAAAAAAACTATTTTTTACAAGGATGTTTCACTAAAATATATCGGTTCTTCATGGCCATGGAAACTATCTTACCTACCTACAAATATTTAGGTCTAGATAATCATCAAAATGGTTTGCTTTATTCTTTATACTTATTATGCATATTTAGCTAATATGGATTCCGGAATCCATACCGCACGATAAAGCTCAATTTGAATATATTAAAGATAATTCTTTAAATCAAGTTGTTAATAATTATGTAAAAAAAAACTAAAATAAAACTGAGGTCATAATGCAGATGAATCATGTTAAAAATAAAATATACCATTTAAAACTCAAAACAGTACATTTATGATATTGTCGCTCAAGGTGTTAGTTCATCAATCATGCATAATAAAATAATTATTTTATAATGTAATTGTTTACGCACCTTTTGTTCCTTTGACTGGCACCCCTGTTTAGCTTATTGATTGGTATGAGTCGTTTATGAAGTGTGAATGTTATCACTTTCGGGGACTGAAGAATCGCTGTCAAACAATGGTCGAAGCTCAATTGCGGTTGGTACCTCGTCAGGAAAACATATCCTACTAATTAGGTCCGGGAGTGTGCATTTCGGTCGGTCGGGATAATACCCAGAGATGAGAAGAACAATACATTGGACCAACCCACGACGCCAGAGAAATAGCTACTGTCAATTAAGGTTAGTGGGGATTTTCATTCTGCATACAATTTATTTATGCAAGAAATAAAAGTAAGATTCCGTAGGTTCCAAAGACTGCAATGGGCTGAGCATATTGAAAGACAACCAGATGACAGGATATTGGAGATAATTACCAAATTGATAACCCGGTAGCAACGTCCTAGAGGCAGACCAAGGAAGAGGTGGGCTGACTGTATGATATAAGCCTGGGGCATGGTGGGAAGATTCGTGAACTGGATAAGAAGAGGCTAGGCATGTTATTAGATGGAGAGCAGTTGTAAATGAAGTTAAATTACACCTTGGGGTCTAGTGCCGTGGAAAATGAAGAAAAATGTATTAACTAACAGGATTTAATTGAAATAATATTACTATTCAAATAAAATTTAGACGACCGGAGTAAAATTTTTTAATATCATTACCTAAAACAATGATGAGGAATTAATTTTTGTTGTCGATTTTAAATTAGTTTTCTTATTCATATATATATTTATTGATTATATGAATTTATCGATGGACGCCGTCCTACGTACTGCCTGTCATGAAATAGCCAATTTGATATTCAATAATCCTCAATGTCATATGCGAGAAGTATGTGGCCATACATAAATAGATATGAAAAGTTTTGAAAGTGATAAAATATTTTTAATTCGTTAATTCTAGTGATTAAGTGATTTTTGAAAATTACTCGTAAAAATCAGCAATAGTAAATAGAACACTGGATAACAGATTTGAAAATAAAACAATGTGATTTTTTTTATTAATAAATATTTTGTCCCATAAACTGTAAAGCAAGTCATACAGAATCATTTAAAAAAATTAAGACTTACGCGAAGATAGTTGATTTTTATAAAAATTGAATAATGCGAGTGGTACAACTGAAATTTAAAAAGATACAAATAGAAAAAATGAAGCAGATCTGCAGGTTTTGTGAAACATTGCAGGAATAGAATGAAACTATCGGAGGAAATTCGTGCAAATATATAACTCGCAATGCAACCAGCGTTAAATTACATAAGTGTAGTACGTCGTTTAGGATACCTTGATACAAACTATACCGGAAACTCAACAAAACTAAACATAACTAAGCGAAGGCCGTATTCAGGAAGTTAAATATATTGATATATGGACCTGCGCTCGTAGTCAGTTCTTGAAGTAAGTCAGTTAGATTAAATTGTGTTAAATATCATTTCCGTCGTTATTCACATTTGCCAAAATGCGCTAAAATCTCTACGCTAAAGTTATCTAATTAAAATTGGCGTGAGCATACAACATTAAATAATTCGTTTATTGATTTGATTCAAAAGCGCATCTGTAATGGTAAGCTAATCAGCAGCTTCCGGTTCCATCAATAGATTATTTTAATATAAATGTATGCAATTGCATCATATTCACATGACGCAATTATGACGTATGCATGTATTACATATTATGTAGAGATGAAACATACCGGTCTTATATCAATTAAAATCTATCTTAAATAGTAATGTCTATAAATCAATAAAATGAATAATTTTTAATAACACTAGTAGAGTACAGATGGATAAAGCAACGTTTTGATACTTAAAATCGTTATTACTTTTTAACTACCATCTCAAAAATTATGTTTTTATACGTGTATTTTAGGAAGCAAAATTCAACTAGCTCTTAGAGAAAAGATGCATGCTTAAGAAGATGAAGGGAAGTACTGAGAGCTATGTTGATCAAACCTATTATTCTACAGTTTCACTCTGGAATATTATTTTTCATTCATTTTTACTGTATCTTTAACGGGATCAACGTTATTATTAAATTAACAATTTTATAAACTATGATTTTCCTTATTCACTTTATCTAGCACTTGGGTACATAGAAATATATTTATATAATTAACAATATTTGGGAAATAGATGACAGCAGATGTAACTTCTGAACACAAGTTTTATATAAATATATAAATTATTAGAATAGACAAGTTGATAGTTTCACTCTGTTGTCGAAGAAGTCGGGCGGTCGAAGTACTCTTTAGTCATGGAACTTATTCTGTTTCCTCCTTTCTCAGATATCTATATATGTACGAGTAGATATGTATAATTTAACAGATATTCTTGCGTCTGCATTATTACATAATATTTACTTATTTGTGTAGATAGATTATAATATTACATAATATTTTACTATACGTTTTAATAAAGACGCGTGAGAGTACACACACAGTCATCAGAAGAATATGTGTGTATTTTATTAATCAACCGGCATAATTTAATCAAGTAATATTTCTAACAGTTTTAAGGCGCTAACAATAATATAGAATATAAATACCAGGGTCGTGCAGTGCATACAGGCAAAATAGCGATGCATAACTAAAAAATTCTGGGAAACAAATATAAACTAAAAAATTGGATTAACATTAACGAAAACATTATTTTGTAATTAGTGCCATCTGTGTACCAGTAGAGATTTTAATTTCTTAGTTCTAAAAACTCACCGCAACTCACCGCTGTACTCATGGCGCTCTTTTTTTATTCGCCACATCGTACTATTTACATTACTCAGTTCTCTCTTTAAGCTAGTGAATTACTCAAGTCACATAAATGACTATTTACTGAATTGAAAATTCCTTTCGGTTGATCCGTTTTGTATGGAATCGTTACCTATGCTGTTTTATAACAGAGTAACATTAGAAAGGGTTACAACTGCGTGCAAATCATTGAAAAGTTTACTTTATATTTTACTTATTCGCGAATTTTACTATCTTACTGATTAATTTAATTAATTATCTTACTTAACGTGTTGATTTCATGATTGTTCTTTAAATTTGGTGCATGGATTTGGATTGGCAATTGGCAGAACTATTTCTTATGTTAACCTTTAATAGACATAATTATTTCCTTTAGTAATTATGTGAAGGATTTTCAAACAATAAATAAATCATGTTCAGTCATAGAAAGTGTTCTTAAAAACCTACATACATGTTTTATATAGGTAAGAAGGTATTATTTTTCGTTAAAACTTAAACTTTAAAAACACTATTAATAGTACTCGAAAATTACAAATAAATACATGGTAGGGTCATATAAACGACGGATTTATTTTGTCTAAAGACGTTGGTTAAACGAAAGTACATATATTATATATGATTGTATGTCATTGGTAACAGCATAACCTAAATCTATACCTACTGCACGCCACTGACAAATAACAATAGTGTCATAAATCGCACACTGATTTATTAATTATATTTCTAGATACGAACGATATCAATGGGCACCCGACAAAAGGGTGGTTCAAAAACTTAAATAACCTCAAGAGGTACAAAATATATATGTTAGCGTCATACAAAGAGATAGGAAAAGAAACGTTTGAATAAGAGAAGAGTCAATAGTAGTTGATATAATAAAACACGGCAAATGGCAATGAACAGGCCATGTTGCTCGGAGGATGGACAATGATGTTGATAAATGTAACATAGATAAATTAGACATATGGAAAAATAAAACACTAGTTTTTTTTATTCTACTAGTTTAATTTACTTGAGACGTGCTTCGCCTTGCAAGGGCATTATCAATATAATAATTTAATCAAGTTCATGTAAAATCACTCAATCATGCAAACATTATATAAATTCCAAAAATGTGTCTCTTGCCTTATTGTCTTCATAAATTGTAAAATAATATAGTTGTCCTTTTCTACAAATTATCCATGATATTAAAATAGCATTAGTGTTGAAACTGAATGGTCACTTATAATAATTAGAGGCATTCAAAATATATGGAAATTCTCAAAATTTCAATCAATAATATTGTCCCTTTTCATCTCATGTAAATAAAATTGTATAGCTGTCCTCTATTAGTTATAAATATAAGTTATTGATTTAAATTATTAGATTGATAATGCCTTTACAAGGTGAAATGCGTCTCAAGTAAATTAAACTAGTAGAATAAAGAAACAAGTGTTTTATTTTCTATGTGTGATTATGGAGTTCTACAAAATTACCTTGAAAACAGTAAATAACATAAATGAGAGTTAATTAATGCATCTATACATGTGGGTAAGTACGTATTAATAAATATAAACTATAATTTCTTCATTAAATGATGAACACATAATAAATGCAAAAAATATCCCGTTAGTAAGCCAATCATAAGAAAGCACGTAACAAAAAAAATGTAACTGTATATACATATATGTTAATGATAGATTATACATAAATAATACAAAAATAATAGCCAATCGGATCACTGACGCATGGCGTAGCGAGAAATTGCCGGACCTTCGAGCGAACCTCCTACCCCAAACCTAGTTTTTACCTGCTGATCACAATTATTAATTTTTGTTTGGGTATAGGATAAATATGCAATCTCTGTCTGTTTAATTTTTTAATTTATAAAAAATAATATTATCATAATTAAAAAGCTCACTGAAATAATACGACATGTATCATATAAAAAAGGTGTACGTACGACTAAAATAAATAATGTAACTAAATGCTTCAAATAATTGGAAATGATAAAAAGAATTGTATCATCCATCAGGCCATAAAAAAAATATTTAAATATGTGATCTAATTATTAGGTATGTACATATACAGGGTGTAACAGACCTAGTCCACAATATTTTATGGGTGGATACTTGACTAAATTATGATTCGAAAATGTTCAAGGAATATGTGTAAATTCTTCACGGTTACGGAAAATATTATTAATACAAATTAAATGCATGAATAAGAAAGATATACATACAGAGAAACTCAATTTATCAAACAAATAATTTAGCTATCGGATAGGAAGAGATCCTGGTTTAAATTCCAGTGGCAGCTAAAAATTATTTTCGATTCATTAAATTTATGTGTACGTATATCTGTCTGATTGATGCATTTAATTTGTATTACATGTAATAAATTACAACTTACACAAATTACAAATAATAACGTGTTCGTGTTCTCTTTAAAATGAAAACATTATTGTAATTTTTTTTTATAAAATTGTGTTAAGCTTGAAGTCTACGTACTTCGAAATAAATATTTGCAATATTGTTCTATCATTTACTATATCTTTGTTTCAGGCCCGAAATTCGATGACCTTTATATTTGAAATCAATAAAATATTTAGATATAATTACGATTTTTTAGAAATACTTGAATATGTGCCTTATCTCAACCATGTCAGAGATAAGGCACATATTCTTTAAACATTTTCGACTCATAAAATATTGTGGACTAGGTATATTACACCCTGTATATTAACAAATTACAAATTAAAAATAATTTTGGTTAGCAATGCTGTATATAAAATTTGTTATTTTAATATAGTTTGTTCAGCGGATACCCCAGTAAAATTTGTCACGAAAAATACGTTAGAAATAGCTCATTAGATTTTTTTTTAAAATATACTCTCATTTTTACTTTTTGTTCTATTTTCATATTTACCGGTACCGATATCGATATCAGGTACCAGGTGCCGATTGTCGATCCCGGCACCTCTCAGATGCTAATCGAGCGTTCTATTTTATATATATACCCCCATCAGATTGATTTAAACAGCCACAAAATTAAATTTTAAAATAAATATTTTATTTTATTTGAAAAATAGTTACCCTGGCGAACTTTGTAACAATCTGGTTTTAATATATTCAGATATTTTTAAACGTCTATTTTCACGTCCTATTCGTTTTCGTCGGCATCTGAAGTTTCCGTATCGAGACAACCCGAGAATCTCATGATTTTTTGCTGTCTCGAGTACTGGGAATTTAAAAAAAAATAACCAGAGACTTGAGACTCTGATTTTTCTTGATTTTATTCTACTAAACAACTCAAGTTACATAAATTATTTGAATCAATTAGAAAGATATATAGAAAAAATCTATATATTGAAAAAATATTTTAGTTTGCTAACCATTTCGGACAGCAGAACAATTCTTGTATATAGTCAGCTAGAAAGATTCTGAAGGAA
This sequence comes from Eubasilissa splendida, assembly GCA_031772225.1. NCBI lineage: Eukaryota > Metazoa > Arthropoda > Insecta > Trichoptera > Phryganeidae > Eubasilissa > Eubasilissa splendida. The sequence goes on along the minus strand of CM062851.1, from coordinate 22,648,356 downwards.
ATAGTTTTATCGGTCTGTTAGAACAGAGGATTACGTTTTCTGGTAAAATGTGATGTAAATATTTAAGATAAAAACGTCTCATTTTTTAACGAAACAAATTTAGATGAGATGGAATTATTTGAAAAAGATTATTTTATATATAGACTTCAGTTTTTCATTGATTTTGACCAAATATTTATGTTATTATTTTCCGATGTATTTATTTATCAATTTAGTTTTAATTTTGTATATTTAAATGAAAATATTTGTGTTTTGTAATTTTTATAGATGTGTTTGATTTTTATAATCAATTTATAAATGTAAGCTTAATTTCATTTTAAAAACTATTAATAATTATGTTATCAAACAATTTTTATTCGATTTAATACTTTATCTATTCGCTACTGTACATAATTAATATGAATATTTATTAAAATATATATTTTTTTAAATTAAATAAAATTCTTGGTCTCGATTCCCGGGAATTCCCGGGACTTAAAAATGTTGACTCTCGAGTCCCAGGAATTGAAAAAAGTCGAAAATACAGAATTCCTATTGGCATCTTCGTGTGTTACGCAGCATACCTACTGGATTTTAGTCCTCCGCCAAGAATATTTTTATTATATTTCTCTAACTGAATTTATGTTTTTCGAACCCGAAAAGTGCTTTTAAAGTGCGTAGTAAGAAGTAACTCTTCACTTTGTTTACTGAGGTTCAGGAAAACTCTACAGTAGACTGGATAAACTGTAGCCCTAGTATCTCCATCTTCTAGTACCATGATGTTCTTCTTCTTCCAAGGCCCCGACCAATCTTCAACTCAACGATTCCAGGAATCTTTAACTGAATTTTAAAATGTAAAATCTGACACTTTTCCGAATGTCTCTTTATACGAGTATGTCCGAGAAATTAAAGTTTTCGAATTTTTATTATTTTAAATACTTAATTTTCATTATTCATCCAAATCATTATTATATCTTCATTTTTTAACTCTTATCCATTCATATTTTTATTTGTTAACTTTGTTTTATTCAGGATGTCAATGAAGAAGAAAATGGTATTTTTCGAAACCGGTAGATGTATTTAAACTCAATAAGTGCTTAATAAAACAAGGTAAATAAATAAAAATATGAATTTTAACCACAAAGTTAATTTTACTAATTTAAAAAGTATTCTATCCATTCAGCTCATTTTGAGTCACATCTTAAATGCATAAAGTCGCCTTATCATTTATTCGGTAAGTGTCCATGCTTCCATTCCATAAAATATAACCGAGAAGACATAGCATCTGACTATTCGCATTCGTAATTTAAGGTTGAGATCATGACTGCAGAACATTTAAAGATTGCACGAGTTTGCTCGATGCGGCAATTGATTTCAATAAAAAGATCCTTTTTTTAATTTATATTGCATTATAATAGGTATATAATACTTTATATCATTTCCAGTTATATTCCAAAAATATAAAGACTTTAATTGGCAACTGTGTTCTATTTGAAAATGAGCAATTATTTTGATTTTGCAGTATTAATTAAATCATATACGTACATGTTAACCTGTTTTATGTTGCTATTACCCTACTTTTGTCTATTAAAAATGCTATGCAATAATTACAGTTGTGAAAATTAGTATAACCACTAAATTCACTTTCGTTCATTAGCGAACGTATCGAACAAAAACAAGATTTCGGTGCATTTAAACATTTCGGTGCAATAAGATCAACAGGTAGATCGGTGAAAGGGTGGCGCGAGGTATTCTGCTCATCGACTCATTTCACTTTCATTGTACGTTTGATCCAATTTACGTTCTTGTTAATTATGATGACCGCCAAGGCCTGCACGAAATAAAAGTTGTTCATTGCGAACGAGCTGCAGGCGTAGCTTTGGATGACAGCTGTATGAATTTATGAATGTAACTAGTTTCCAAATATTTGTTACTTTTAATTATTCAAATATCGAATAGAAAAAAAAGACATTTTCGAGTATATTCGTAAAGTTATGAAGAATCTAAAAAAAACGGTTTGAATATATGTACATACATATATCTATGTCCTTAAAAACAACCAAAAATATATTTTTTTTTTTTCTTAAATCCGGATCGTTTTGATATTCGTCAAAATTGGCAATCCCTAGGCACATATTCCTTGAACATTTTCGACTCGTAATTTAGTCAGGTATTCACCCATAACATATTGTGGAGCAGGTCTGTTACAACCTGTATATTTAAAAAAAACAGCCATATCAAAGCGATCAGATGCATCACATGTATCCACATAAAACAATTATTATTACCGGTTACGGTTTCTTAAAAAAATATAATATTTTCGGTCTTGATTGGATACATGATGTGCAATTAAAAACCATTCGTATAGATGCGAAGGATTAATCCTTCCTCTGTAACTAATTTATAGCCTCGTATACAATAGGCAACTTTAGTTTCGCAACAGAAAAATGTCCACTAATTTAGCCGAAACATCGAAACGGAAATTCCGCCATGCAATGTATTCTTAAAATATAGTCTGGAATATGGCTTAATGGACTGTCATAAATATTTCAGCGGATAATCTGGACTACCTGTGTTATTGAAATGCGCTTCAAGTTAAATGTTTATTTCAAAATATTTCACTGCAAATATAAACGAATAGTTAGACAAATATTCGAATATCGAATAGTTTAAAAATGGGCGAATAATTCGGTTTTAGAATATTCGAATTGGAGTTCGTAAATGTAACAGTTATAAAATTAAAACTAAAATCGTTTTGGGGTTGGCCGCAAGGATCATGTTGGGGTTTCTTTTTACTTTTTAACTATGAATTATGATTTTTTTTAAACAGCTGCTATTTTGAATAAAGATGGCTTACCAGGATAAACGCATTGAGAGGGAGAGCAAATGGCGTTTCCTAAGTTCAAATGGTCATTCCAGGCACAGTATAATATTTGCCTGTCTTAACACGTACCATTCTAGCGGTCTGTGTAAAGAGAGGCATAGACTTAGTACAGGCATAGTATTATACAATATGTTAAAATTGTATTATTAATAAATATCAACAAAATAATAAATTATATATAGATTACAAATAATACACAGCAAATCAGAAAAAAATAAACAGGAAGCAGTGAGTAATGAAAAAAATTAATTAATTAGGTGTGTGTAGCTCACTTTTTAAATTAACAATTACATTTTACAAGATAGAAATATATACTTAATATATATCTTCCACAATATAACTGCGAAATACTTTGGGTATGTTACATGACGTATGGATGCAATAGAGAGACCAGAGGTATACGCAGAGTAGATAGATCTAGCTCCCGTGAAAGATTGCGGACTACATGAACGAATCTGGTAAAATCCGTGTGACCAATGTCTCACTTCGGGAAGTCGTTAGGAAAGATGCAGAATAAAATAGCAGGAGCGCGCACTGCATACAAGCAAAAAAACTGTACATTACTAAAAATTCGGTGAAACACATATACATTAAATAATCAATATGTTATAATTAAGTTAGCGCTCACCTTGTATCAGTAGAATCATTAAGTTCTGGACGCCACCGTAGCACTGTAGTCTTCTACTGGGTTATTATTTATTTTTTGCTACTATAACTGCTAGACACTATTTTAATCTATCGTTCTATTCAAACCTTACAATTGCTACCTGCTGAATAAAAAATTCTACTCGGCAGAGTCAGAAATGGATCAAGCTGATCCATGTTGTACGAAGTCCTTACTTATGCTGTTTCCTAACAGAATGACATTTGAAAGGTTTTGAACTTGGCTTAGAACTGATCTATTTTCTCATTTAGTAATTCGCGAATTTTATTGTCATACTAAACGTGTCGTTTTCATGATTGTTCTTTGAGTTCCATTATAATGCACTTATATGATGATGGATTCATTTTGCTTAAAGACGTTAAACGAAAGTTCATAAACTTATATACAATAGAGTATATAGTATTATATAATATCATGGTAACAGCATAACCTAAGTTAATATCTACTGCACGCCACTGTAAAATAGGTATTACCGGATAATTTTGACTGTGACGTCATCGTTGTTATAATGACCACGACTGCTCTGAAGAAGAAACATACTCGAGCGCCTTTTGAAACATTTCCCACCAGGACTACGAGTACTACCAATACCTATGTATTATATTGTTGCAAAATGGCATACGTATTAAAGAAGATACTGACAGCATTATTTTTTTAAAATATTATACAAAAATTAAAATTATACATAATCTTGCTTAAAAGCAACCTTTTGTATAATCGCCGTCAGGACGGCGATACAAGGATATGATCAGACGCCAGAAAGATAAAAGCAGCCGGCACGGAAACACTGGCCGTGGTAGCACAGTGACTAACACGTCAAGCGTTCACAACTTATCAAAACTACTAGTCCTACAAAATTTGAATACCCCACAGAACCACTAATCCTACAAAATTATTACATACATGACTTAAAGAAAGTAGGTATGGATGACGGATGAAGCCGATATAGGACCATATGGTATTTACAGGCCATAGGCCATAGCGAGAAAAAAGATTGCTGTCTATTTGGATTCATGTATTTTATTTTTAATTCTCGCGATCAAATGCCATTATTCAATAAATCTAGGCTCGCTACGATTTTGTTCTACCCAGTCCCACAAAAAAGTTCATTATTTTTCTAAATAAAATCTTTGTTTGAAAACACCCATTCATTTGAAATAATAACCAGTATTCTGTGGATTACTGGCACCATGCATATCTACTTCATTACTCATTGATATTATAAGTGCATCTTAAATCTGATCTACCGAGGAAGCGGTGGGGCCGGAAAGGCGTGCGCAAAACTATAAAAATTCAATTGCCCTTGTTTTCTAATGGAAGTGCAGGCCCGAACATAGCCAAGTGATTGATTATCTTACAGTAGTTGCAGTACAAAAATGATCTATTTTTAAAATATTTAGAAATGAATGAATGAAAGTATATAAAAGTACCTACGAGTTCGAAATCGATGAAAGACATTACTGGACAGTTTTTTTTATCATCTATATCATATCATATAATCCAGGGCATGATTTGAGAGCCTCCACCGAGTGGCGTAATTACATCAATGCACTGAATTGGGTCTCATGTTAGACAGGGGCGCAACAGTTTCACGTAGCTAATAATTTTAAAAATGCGTCATAACAAGAAATGGATTTATAACATTTAAAAAAATAATATCCTAGCTACGCCTCTGCTTAGAAGCAATATAAATGTAATAATAATTTATTTAGATGGATTCGCAAATGCGCCGGAGCGACAGTATTTCTACTTTAATCAGTCTGTCTATATGCGTCCTTTTTTGCCGATTCCAGGCTTTAGCTAATTACAATAAAATTTATGCAAAATAATTAATTATAATAATGTTTTTCGTGACCATGTTATCATCAGCGACAAAACAAAGTATAAGGGTTTTTTAAAAAATAATCATTATATCCAACCACAAATGTAATACCACAAACATTGAAAATATAAATATAAAGTTTAACTAGTTCCTAATGCATTATTAAGCTGTAATCGGAATTGTAAAATAAAAACGTCTAATAAAAAATATTAATTTATTGGGGATACAAATATGAAATTATTGCACAAGGTAGGTGTACTAAATTTTTTAAATCATAATAATTCGTAATATTATTTATTATGCACGCCGTCATCCAGCCTATTCACGCAGATAAGATATGCAAAAATGTTGTACATTGCCATCTAGCGAATTTTTCAACAACATTTCAATGTTGTAGTTGGCAATTGCGATTAGTAATTTTATCAAGTGCAAGCAGGTGGTGGGTAAACTTTTTACGGATAAACAAAGCAGGTGGCAGATTTTTTTTTTTGCTTCTTTGCTATCTGTTCGTTTATAACAGTTTTTCCGATTGTCATTTTAATGTATTTTTATAGCAATGTTTCGCTTTTTACAATGAGTATTGAAGAATTTAATATTATTGGCCACATTGGAATGAAACATAATGAAATATAAATCTCGTAATACTACCTATTACAAATAATAATCATGTTATTCAAATTTTAATTTGTCTTTGTGACTATTTAATTTCGAAATTTTATGAACACATTTTTGTTGTGATGTTGTATTTTTTCTGAACATAAATATTTTAACTAAATATTATTTTCGATAAATAGATTTTTCCTGTATATGTTTCTAGTTGATTAATTTAATTTGTATTTATTTTTGCTTTATTTCTCAAAATATATAGTTACGTACATATTATTTCGATGTACTGCTATCTACTATCTAAATTAGGTGTCAGCGAACTAGCTGTCAAATGATACAGAAATATAATAATACTAAGACTGTTTTCGTCAATAAAATTGAAATATGTTTAGTGATTTGTAATCACAGTGGTGTAACTACAAATATTGGGCCTCAATGAAAAATGGAAATAAGGGTCTCATATAAATTGACTGGATCCCTATAAAATGACGACCTATTATTTATAGTAGTATAATGTTCATTCACTGATTTCGTAAATGATTTTACTTTTACAATTGTTTTACTTTATCTTTTTTCCATCGTACCTAAATGTGTAAATTTTCTGGTTCTGGTTCCTATCCTGTAGTGATGAGCTAAACCGTTATTTTAATTGTGATTGGGAGATTTGTGTTTGATTATAATGATTATCAGTAATTTATTATTCACAATTCGTTGAGCAATCACTGGTACACTAGAAACTAAACCTCTAGAAATTAAATCTCATTTACAAGTCATTGTTACAATTGAAAACCAATTACACAATCACAGTCCCGATAATGGTTTAGCTCATTATTATTATCCTGACGTATTAGCGTGATACTACTGTGTGCAATAATAATGTTTTCATGTGTTCTAATAATATATATGAAAAAAAAGAAAGTATAATTCCATTTCTTGCTGTGGGGGATTTTAAAAATTATTAGTCCATGCAAAGTATCGATGCCAAAATTTTTGTAGGTTACGAACCTTTTGTGCTCCTGTCTAATGTGGGGCCCAATGCACCGCATTGGCGTAGTTACGTCGCTGTTTGTAAAATTATTTACCTATACTTTACCCATTCTATTAATGAAATTCAATCTAACATTATTACTTTAGTACATCAAATCAAATCTAATATTGTTTTATTCTTCTTAAATTTATATTAAATGTAATAAAATTGATATTAATGTGTCTGCAGACAAACGTACCAGACAGACAGACTTTATACCCGTTTGAACTTTTTTATGCTCATTTTAGTTTCGAATAAAGCGAGGAAGCTTTCTGGTTATTGGAGTTTTGTTTTGCTTTTAGATAATGTATCTGTACTGTAATAATTTTATGTCGGCAATACTTTTTGTTATATTGTGATTTTTGTATTGTTTATTTATAAAAGTAGTGAGTAAAATGAAAATAAAAAATCGTATATATACATTATTTAGATAACACAGATTTTGTAATTGTTGCAAGAAATAAAGAATTTTCATCAGTATTAAAATAAAATTATGATCTAATTTTAAAAATTCATTCCAACGAAATATACAACCCACCAATGTAAAACCTATATATAGTGTTGTTTTTGTCATAGAACACACCAGAATGGCATTCCGTCACCTTTTTTCGATGGAGTTTCCAAATTTTAAAAAATGACAGCAAGGAAAGGAGTCGAAAAGATTTGTCGGACGAAAATTTGACAAAACTTTGAAATTTACTTTTATGTTAAGAATTGAATATATATTTTAATAAAAGATTAACAAGATGTGAATTCTGGTACCGTTTTACTTACAAAAAAGTACTGGGTATTTAAATACAAATGTATGTATGTATAACATCATTATCCCTGGCTATACAATACACCACTGGCTATAAATAAATAAATATATATACACCTTCTTAATATGATATATTTCAGTGAATCACTACTTATTCAATGAATATGAATAAAATATCAATAAGTATTGAAGCCATATGTACATGAAAAGCAAAAAGCATTTGTATAAATTAAAATAAATATCTATATAGCTGCAGTACATAGGTAGGATATTAATAACCTAGGTATTAATCAAAGTCAGTGACTTTTTTTTCAGAATGTGCATTTCCGAAGTTTCATATACATATATATATGTAATTAACCGCAAGAATTTTTAGACTGAAATGCTAATCGCATCCTTAGGAAATAGCTGGTTAATAATGTTATCGTGGTTTTGAGATAGGACTATCAGAGAAACAAAATGTAACGGTGCACATTATTTATTCAAAATGTATTGAATAATTTCAACAACCTATTTAATTTAAACTTATTATATACCTACAGTATTAAAAATAAATTGTCAATTTCAGAGTATAAAAATCCCGTCCCAAAAGAAATATAAATATTTTAATAACCTATCAATAATGACGAGAAACATTACAGAATTAATATTTTTATAAGATTGGTTTAATTTAAAATTAGTAAAGTACGATAACAAAATATTTTATTTTGTTTGGCGCGATAACCGCACATTTTCATGTGATACAGTGAACGTGTACAGGTCTCAAAATATGTATATTTTATGTTTGAAACAAAAAAAATATTATAATAGCGATACTATCGCAGCGTTTGAAGTTTTTTATAACTGGTTAGAGTAAAAATTTATTCATTAGAATATCTTGTTAACGTCACATCTCGCGAGGTCGCACCTAATCCAAGCGCTTCTAAGTATCAAATATCTGCAAGTCGTTAGTCGTGACTTATGTATAATATGTCCGTATATTACTGTCTTTTCGTTAGATAGGATAATATATTAAATGTAAATATTATTGGGATGATGCATATGCAAGTTTGTACCTATCGTTTTTCTTTTCCATGGCATTGAAAATTTTTTTTTGGCATATTATGTCAATGGCGAAGTGCGCGTTAAAACATTTCATGGTACCATACATTTCGAGAAAAAACAACTAACATCAACTTGTTCATCATTTAGACCATCAATAACATTGACTGTTTTTGTCATTAATTATTTATTAGTAGTGGTGCCTCACCTCTGAAAAAGAAAATAAGACGAAGGTAATGTTAAGTGCTCACATTCATCAGATACTTATTGCTAATGAATTCGATTGATGTTGTGGAAATATATAAATATATATATATGGATAGCTTAAATAGATAATAATTCATAAATATATGTACAATGTGGACGCTACACTTTATTATTGGTGGATTATGATGGAAATATCCAAATAATGCTTCCTCTAAGGTATTCCACATATGGTATTGTATCAACAACCCCAAGCGATGTTACCTCGAGAAAGACCCCAAAGAAGATGGAGCGATGCAAAAAACAATATGTTATTGATTGTAATGGTAGGCATATAGACGACAGTAGCGAAAACGCAAATAAATAGATCGTCTGGGACGACAGCATTTCACTAACAAAAAAATAAAAAAATAGCATTGTTTTCTTTGATGGTTCTTAATGATCCGAAAGTGTATGTAAGTATTTCTGAAGTACAATGTACTCGTACACATTTTATCACACGTTTAAGTAACATTTTAATTTAGCGGTTAATTTTGAAAATCTGTTCTCAAAATTCTCAAATAAGCAGTTCAAAGGTAATTCTTTAATAAATGATATCGGATTACTAATAAATAGGTTCATTTTTTTATCTATGCTTGTCTATCTATTTAACCTATTCACGTGTATCAATTCTTCTAACTTACAATTCTTATTTAATATTTGTTACTGTCATTTATAAATTATTTATTTTGGTAATATTATTTTACGTCATTATTATTTAAGAGAGGTTAAACAAAATACTTACAGTAGTTGAAACAATCGAACGAAAAGTGAGACGATGTACCGAAGCGTTCAGGAATCGTAAAAATTATTTAAAAACGCGATTCCACTTAAACGCGTCGATTTTTTAAATTTAATTTATCGTAAGACGTACATTTTTTGTGTATCTATCCAAGTTTTACGTTGGGGCCGGGACACCTCGTGATAACCTTCATCAGTGGCGTAACTACAAAAATAGAGCCATAATGCAAAATGGGAAAAATGGATTGGGTCCCAATATAAAATAAAATTGGAAGGACTCTTTATACCTAAGTATTGTTTATAAATATATAAATATCGAGAAGTACGCAGTTTTATTAATTAACAAGTAAAAAAATACAAAATCTTGTCTTCTAAAGTATTCAGACTTTTATGAAAAAAAAGTGTTTTTGTGATCTTATACGCATGAACAAATTCATTGCTTTGCTTTATGGCGATAGTCTGCTGTATATGTATATCGATAAGCGTTTTAGATATATACGTTTTTCATTGTTTTTTTTTTAAATTTTATATTAGTATTTCTTACTGTAGTGGTTTTAAAAATATATAAGTTAGTATTAATGATAGAAAAAGTATGAATACAAAATATATTGTAGGGCACGGACCATTTCGGCTCCTATCTAACGTGGGTCCCAATGCACCGCATTGGCTATGTTGACGTAGTTACGTTACTGTCCCTCAACCTTCGGAAATACTGACCATACTTTGAAACGTATTCAGTAGCTGTAGCTATCTTTTCAAATATGGGTTGTAAGAATAAGAAATCAGTTTAGTCAAATTCCTTCAGTTGGTTTTTATCAAATAGTAATAATATTATGTCGAGAACCTGCAATATGTATTTTTTTAAGTAACATTTTAGAAATAATGATATCTTAGTTAAATAATCCAATTGGATATAATTCAATAATTTACATTGGATTTCTGTTTACCCCTATGATTATCTCCCTTTCCACTTCATATTAATCCTCTGAAAATTATCTTGTTTGTCAACCAACCTCGCAGGTCTAAATAAGTATGAGCACGGCTGAGGAAACATAAGTACTTAGATATGGTATGCGGTATATACCTAGTGGGTGAAACATCAACCTAATTCATAAAGCACGGCATTCACGAACAGATGAGGTCGTGTGGATGTCATACAAAAAATCAATCTCATTTATGGTCACGCTTCTCGAGAGTCGTCAAGTGTTTCTTGTTGCTGTTTAGTGTTTGCATTAAAACTTCAAGTATTTTAATTTATATATGATTAAGTCATAAAATGGAAGATGAAGTGCTCTGCAGTGCCATTGCCATGTATTGTTAAACGAGAAAACCAAAAGTGGGTGAAAGATTGGCTTTTACAACGAGCGTCATTTACATACACAAATTTGTTGAATGAGAGATTATTGAAGAAATTATCTACGAATAAGTAAAGACATGAATGAATGTAATGGACGGCTGGATTTTGAACTGATTGGATATCTGACTCATCCTGTCACGTCACATCATCCATTTTGTTTTCCCCATTCACGGTTAGATTTTGGAGAGACTCCGCTCCATTCGGACATATGGAGCGATCGTGAATACGTGTTACTACAATCAATGCGTTGTAGTGTAAAATAGCCATTGATATAAATATGTAGATTTATTTCGTACTACATAACGTGATTACGCTGTTAAAATGATCTAATAGAGAGCTTCGTTATACGTCATGTAAGAATAAAAATACAATTCGTGCATCAGATTTTTAAAAACTAATTGAAAAACACATAATTTGATCCGTAACTTTTATTAAACGAACAAATCTACATCCTACTTACATAATATAAATGACATTCGGTTCAATTTGCACACCACATGAAAATATGCACATATTATGCGCCTGCGCCTGCACTACAAAGTACATGACATTTAAAGAATTTCAAAATGGCCTGTCGAGCTACCTATTTATTTAAAGCTTTAATTTTTCGGTAGAGTTGTATGGTCCACTCTCCCATGACAACAAATTGCTTTTACATCTGTAGCAAGAGTTGTATCACAAAAACTATCCGCTATGTACCTAGGGGGCCAAAAGATTAAAGACAAAGCCTGGAAAAACCCAACCATTACGTTTGCTGGAGGCATACTGCCGGAGTAACCTCTCCTCTCATTCGAGACCATCGTTCTAATGGATATTTCAGTGAGAACAGAAAACAAAATCTATTTGTCGATGTTCAACATGAAGTTCATTGATCCAAATTTTATTTATATCATGGCGAGTTTTTCTTTGGTTTAACCCAAACGAAATGATTCATTAACATAGTTCTAAATTTTCCAGTTTTTGTAGGACAGCCAAATGAGAATAACGGATGGTTTTGTTAAAGAAAAACGTGCTAAAGTACTTAATATTTTTCTTAAGTGGGGTTACCATGCGTTTTATTTGGAAAAGGAACGCCTTCCACACTATGAAATTGAAATAGGTGATATGTAGGGGCGCTGAATATTTTAACTGCTGGAAAAGAGTTGATGAATTTACAAATTAATATCTTTTTTAACCTTTCTCGAATCTTCTCATCGTAGAAATAAAAAATAAAAAAATAGAATAATTGTAAAATAATGTAATACAGAGTGGGCCAACTTGGAGTCATTGTTGTAAAATGCATTTAACTTTTGTAATTTTAATATTTATTAAAAATATATATTATTACATGAAAGTGCACTTTGTTAAATTTTTTTTAATCTATGTGTGGAAAATAACACCATTTCATTGACCTCCATTTTCTTGTTGACAAATAATTGCTCTTTCTAAAGTATTTTACATTACATTACGCAACGTTTCTGTCTCCAAATTAAGTTAAGATCCTGAATTGTTGCTGGTTTGTTCATGTAAACTTGGTCTTTTAAGTAGCCCCACAAAAATAAATCAGGCACCGTCAAATCTGGGGAACAGGGAGGCCAAGCAAACTCTGCATTTTTTGAAATTAGCCGGTCACCGAAAATAGATTGTCGCAAAACAAAATAAAATTCAATAATTTTAACGCGCTCTTGCACCGAGTATGTAGCCATTATAATCTTTCATAAATTATTTATTATCTGCAAAATAAATATAATTAAAAATAAACCCCACCAAAGTTATACATTTTTGAAAACAGTCAGCCCAAGTTGGCCCACTCATTATATCAAAGTGCTCTTGTCAAAAAAAATCTAAATAACAAATATTACATGACTTAAATATAAGAATAGGTTTTATTATTTTATTTATTAAAATATTCCATTTATTTATTTCTAAAATTCATATGTTATAGTGTTTAAATGAGTTTTTCACATTCATAATTAATTTCATTTGTATATCATCGATATAATATATTCTGTAATAGTAGTACCTACATATATTTATTTCGTAATTTTGTTATAATATAATTATTCTTTAATGATAATTCTTACACAACGTATACATATTTATTAGTAATAATATCTGGGTAGGTAAAAGCGTGATAAAAAATATTTGAGGAGTTAAACCAATCCAAATAAAATATTTGAAATCTTTAACACTTCTAAACTGTCAGTCTACGCAATAAATAGATTAACCAAGCTGTGAATTGTATAATCTCTTGTAGTCACTTTAAATAAGAAAAGAAAAATGTATAAAAGTGATCGAGGCAAGAATGGTGTGCCAGAACGCAAAAGTATAGCGTTCTATCCTCTTTGCCTGCCCCTGCGGAGAAACAGCGTGATTGTGAGTTAATTAGTTTACAATCGATAGCGGGGGCTTAGGAACTTGAGAACTTGTCTGTTGTTGGTATAATAATTTTTTCGAATTTCATTGGCTTTAAGATCTACGTTGATTATATTAATATTATCGTCATTAGTATGAAGCACTTGTAAAAATATCATTCAAGTTAACATAAATATAGTACTGTTTTTATAAGAATCAGAAAATAGCTAAGGAATTTTTTGGAGGGTACAAAAAAAAGATTTTTTATCTAATAAAAAACATTTTGTTAAAATTTTTGATAGTAATGAGCTCAAAATCAAGAACAGTGAGTCAATCACAGATATCTTGAGTCACACTCACTATTAGTGGTTGAATATCTCGAAATATCGTGATTCGTGATTATTTTTTTAATTCTATTTATATTTGGTTGTGATCCGTGATTTGGCACATGTGTAAAACGAAAATATTCATGAAAGAATGACGTTATAATATGGTAGATTTTGTCAAAACGTTTTACGCATTTGACCTGAAATGATGAGAATTTGACCCAACAAATAAACTCACATTTTTTAAGGGTTTTAATTCTCTTCGTGATGATATATGCTAAAACGTGTTTTTTATGAAAATAGGTTTGAATAATATAAGTAAATACGCTCAAAATTGTGTTTTTTTATTTATTTCGGCGCACGCGTATTAGTAATGAATCTGTGATCACAGTCATAGTTTTAAATCACTGATATTATCGAATATTAATCACAATCACACCGATGAGACAATATTAGCATTTATTCTCATCACATATTTGTTATATACATTTTTTTATTTAATTTTGTATGACATAAATGAAATTAATCATTATTCCGTCCTCATTCGTCATTATTTGGCAGGTTCGAAATTATAAATGCCCTGTTATAACTTGTGACTGTTGACTAAACTAAAAATTATAGCGGTAACAGTTTGCGGTTGATGCCTACAATAATTATTCATTGGTGAGATAAACAATACAAAACGATGTTGACCGGCGTGTGGGAGTAGATTAAGAGTTACTGACGCATTTATACACCAATTCTTCTTTGATCTTCCAGCAAATTTTTGTACGGAAGTAAAAGAGTTTAATAAATGATTAAAAATAACTGGATGAATTGAGAGGCTGCGCTGATGATCTGGTGGCGCTTGAAGAAAACAAAATACACTTGGTAATTTTTTTTACTCCTTTGCTTTAGTGCTGGTAAGCTAAATTAGCCTAATGGTAAACTAAATATCTGAAGACGTCAAAAAAGCTACAATCCGTATAAATATTAGGAAATATTTAAATGGGTGCATGTTTTTATTTGATAGTACTCCTTTATTTAAATATTTGGGAAACGACATATCTGAAAATAATGACTTTTCTTTGAGACTCCTTGAGAATATTTTAAGTTAAAACACATACTATATAATTTAATTTTAAGTTAAGCTATCTAGATATAAAATTCCGAGTTTAAAACGTGATCGTGAAACCGATCTGTAATACCAAATGATGATAAGTTAACTATACTATATTACATAATACGACAAAATAATAATAATTAGAATTAGAATAATTAATGCATACTAATTTTATCAAATTTATCATCACATCAATTAATAGATAAGTTGGTAAATCTATCATTGAATTATCTAGACTATAAACAGTGGATTTAATTCAGTTGATCTGATAATTGATCCGTATAAAATAATAACATAATGAATACGAATTAGCCTCTAAATCTATCCTCTTTTACAACAATATTTGATCAAATATTAACTGTTATATTAGTTACATTACATAGAAATTAACATAAATTACAAATTCAACATAAGTATTGCGTAATTACTTAAAAAAGTAGAGTAGTAGATGGAAAATAACTGAAGTATTATCTTTGATACCAAAACCCTGAGAAACAATGTTATTTAATTACACGTATTATAATGTATGTACTAGTCATAAATATTATGAGTATTAAACGATAATACTAATAATATGATCAAATAAATAAATTACTACTATAATATATTATGTATGTAAAAACATTTTTTATAATGTTGGTAAATAGTAAATTGAATGAGTATAATAGATAACCATCTAAAATGTATAATAAACAATAAAAAAAGTATAATCAATAGTCCAGGTAGTCAAATATATTAGGAAAACACATTCTTATTGTGAAGTTGTAATTTTTGAGAACAGACGGTCTGTGATATTTTAAATATGAATTAAATATATTAATTTATATATTCTGAATAATTACAACTTCACAATAAGAATATGTTCTCTTAATAATAAAGTTGTATCAATGTGTCCAAAATTTAATAAAAATTAATTGATAATTCTGGCGTCTGCTATCAGATTACTCAAAGGTATTTGAAATTCTGTAAAAATAAGGTAGATGGCTCTTTCGAATAATGGAACAATTAAATGTATTAATATAAAAAAGGTAACATACAGGTTCATATCCCGGTGGCATAACAATAATATTTTTCGATAAAATTGATTTTATATGTATATCTTTCTAATTATTATACTTAATTCATAGTCAAATATATATTTTTGAAGGAACTGCTTGCTGGGCTACATACAAAATATTGATTCAACATATTGATATACGCTCCGTAAGTAAACACTATGCTCTGATTTATCGTAAGATCTTAGATTTACGTTGATAAAAATTAAGAAGTGTAAAGAAAAATGATTGAGAAAAATCTATTTTCTTGGGGAAACTAAATGTTAGGTGACTAATAGGTTGGCCAAAATGCGGGAGATGTTTTGGTAAACCAAGTGTCAAAGTTGTGCGAGGAGCTTGGACCTGGAGATTGGATATTCTTAAGTGCTCTATCAAGGGGGTTGAAACTCTGATCCAGTTATGACAAGGATTGTAAAATAATATGTGGCATGAAAGATACTCTGCAAATGTAATCGATCATGAAATAATATAGAACGGAGTATGAACGTTTGTTTATGACAAAAATACTCTATTTTTCTTAGTCATAATTAGAGACAAATAAACTATTTACTTAAATGTTATATGAAACGCAATATTATTCGCATCTCAAAGAAATTCATCATAAATAAGGAACACTATCAATAATATCAACATATGAATGAGAAGCATAGAAGTTGAGTGAGAAGGCAGAGAATTGGTGATTCTTTTGGTGATGGTTATGATGATGATTATATAAGGGAAAATCTTGAACAGATGATCCTTTGCGATTACTTCTGAAACCATTTACCACAATCATATTCGGTAATAATTAATTAGAGTTTGACATACACAGTTAAAACTGGGTAAATATACCCACTTATACAACTAGTTTCAGATTAAACTCTACTCAGGAGCTGAATATCGTGTTCCAATAGTTGGGTTAGGTACTTATGTGTAGATCGTCTAGTTCAAGACTATCATACCATTAAAATGGTAATACCATTCCATGGATATTTTTTTTTTGTACAATACAAAAAATATATACATCCTTTGAATTGAATATTCATATCACGGGTGCTTTCGAGCAATTTTTTTTTAGAAAATTTTCATTGGTATACATAAATCTCGTCATAAAAAGGATACCACTAATAATATTGTGATATGTCAAAAGTGTCAGTAAATAAGAAAAATGGTAATGTTTTAGATGACTCGATTAAAATATCTTGTATATTTCGAACGAATTTCGAGTATTTATATTAACGCAGTAGAAAACTTTTAAGTGATTTCTAAATCTAATTGTAATATTATATCATATCGACCGCTTAGAGTCAATTCGGTGTAATCCAAAATATGAAAAAATCGATTATATGAACTTTTTTTTTTTTGCTTTAATTTGTACAGAGAATGTAGGCTAGGTGTATGATTTTATAAACGATTGTGTGTACCTATATTAGATTCGTAAAACAAAAATATATCCTATGATTGTGTATTCATCAATTTCATGTTTTATATAATTTTATCAATATAAGATAATTAATTAAATTTTAAAATTAAATTTAAATTAATTAATTAATTTTAATATTATGAAAATCTTAAAAAATATAACATACGTTGTTTAATTGCATATTATTCCAAATAAACTTTCAGGTATTTTTCATGTTTACTCTTAAGAGTATTACAGCAGATGGTATGAATATTAGTATGGAAATGTTTGGGTTATTTAATATTGTAAAATAATCAATTTCTTGCGTTAGTATTACTGAAAAAATGAGAATATAAAAATACATAAAAATATTTGTCGTATTGATGGGGTTGTTCCATTTTGGATCGTTTTGTTTAGGATACCGTATAAAATACATTAAATTTAAAAATATTGGTTTTACTTGTATAAAATTATTTAGAAAAAGGATGTGTGGTGTCCCTATTTATTGATGTTCTCATATAAGAAAAAAACACCTGTGAAAATTGAACCCCACAGCGATTTATTCAAGCGTGAATTTATGAATGTAATTTAAGGTTTTTGTTGAAGTATTTTTAAAACAAAAAAATCAATGGCTTTTGAAATTTTGGGTCAATTTGTCTATAAATGGAATCTACATAATGATAATAGTGGTGATGATGATGATAACGATGCTGATGTATACTTCGGCCTTTTTTATAATTTTTTCACCTCCAGGGCACTAATAAAAATGATTGATGAAGATGTGAAGTAAGACCAGCCTGTTTTGACTCATATTTGTTATGTTTCAGGTATAAAATTATACATACAAATAATGTTCGAAATTTTTATTCATAATAAACTTAAGTCTTCTATATATTTATTTGAAGAGGCTTAAAGAATAAAAGTTGACTGAATTGCGGCAGAAATGTGGTTGCTAAGACGTATGTGTGGAAAATCTGTGTGTGATAAAGTGAAGAATGGACAAATTATTAACAATGTAGAGCTGTTTGTGGCGTAGTTGATAGAATAAAGTAATGGTGGCTGAAATAGTTTGGTCATGTGGAACGAGCGAGGAGACGTTGGAAAATAAAATAAACGAGGACAGTGTTGAAGACAACAGGAACAGAGGGCGTCCGCGGAAGATCTGACATGGTCAGATCAACTAAATGTTAGAAGACGGAGTACAGTGAACGAGGTGAAAGTGGTGTTCTAGGACAGAATAGTGTAGCTTTAGAAACGGTGCGATAATAAGTTAGTTTTTTTTTTAAAAACGTAAGATCCTTTTTTATATGTACTACCAATTAATCAATGTAAATTATTTTATTTTTAATATTTGTTGCAAATTTTACGTTAAGGTTTTTATTCATTTTCATTCATCATCGTAACAATTAAAGTTAGTTACTAAATTTATTTATTAAATAATATTTTTTATTTATTAAGTAGAATTTTAAAAACATTAGAATAATTTGACGTATGTAGCGTGGCGCCCAATTCCAAATCCCCCTAAAACGGATTTGTGATAATTAGAGTTAAATATGCAGTTTTGTAGATATTGTTGTCAGTCACATTTATAATACATTGTTTCACGCAAAAGTCACTTAAATCCATTAATATTGCATGATGAAAATCAGGGTTTGTTCCAAAATACCCCAATACAGACAAAGCATAAGTTGTTGTTCTCCCTAGAATGAAATCAGTCAATCACAACGCTTGTTGATGATCACATGATCTAAAATTCAGTATGACTGCCAAAACGATATATGTAAAATAAAAATTAAATTACAGAATTATTTATTTAAAAAATTCAGATCTAAAACAAACATTTTGTACATTTGCTTTCAAAATATACGTTTTCACCCATAACTCAAAAACACAAAGTCGTTTTAGGGGGTTTTGGAATTAGGCACTACATATATGTTTTTAGTTATTTTATTAGACATCCTGATAAAGAAAATTGTATTTTCCGAAACTGGTTGATGTATTTTAAATACTTTATATTAAATTAAACTATTTCGATTCATTTATGAATTTGCGATGGTGCAATGCAATAGTCCAATGGCGAATTTTTCATACGAAAGATTTACTGTTATGTTTTAATAATAAAATCGTAGTAGAAATATATTTGTAACATTTCGACTATAATTGATATATATCACCTGAAATTTACATCTATCTGAGATATTAACTTTCAAATGAATATTTTAATTTCTTTGGCGGGGTTTGGTTTACAACCAAAGGTGAAACTTTTACAAAAAGGGCGATATATAATTTAGAGTTATATAAAGTAAACTGATTATTTATTTCGGGGACGTTATGTAATAAGTATAACTCACAGTTTCAACACAGTTTTAAAGAGAACATTATTATTGTTATAATTGTGAGTAAAAATAGATAGTACTGACCAAAATTTTTGATGACACCTTATTGTTTAAAAGTGACATTATAGTAACACTTTTTGAAGATATCAACCTTTGAAATATGCTACTTGCTTATCAAATGATCTAGTATTTAAAGATTTTTTGAACAAATTGATTTTCTTAAATGCAAATTAAATGTATTAATTAGAAAGATATACATATAAAATCAATTTTATCGAAAAATATTGTTGTTGCTATCGGTATTCGAACCTGGATCTCTTACTATCCGGAGAATGTGCATTAACCGATTATGCTATACCAACAGTGCATTGACGACAAATTTTTCGAACTTATATGTTACACTTTTCAAATTGATACATCTATCGTTCCATTATTTGAAAGCCATCTTCTTTATTTTTACAGAATATCAAATACGGATAGAAGACGCCAGCATTAACAATTAATTTTTTATTAAATTTTAGACACATTGATACAACTTATATATTATTAAGGAGAACACATTAGAATTACAGGTTCGAATCCCGGTAGCAACAACACTATATTTGGATAAAATTGATTTTATAAGTATATATTTTTAATTGATCTATTTAATTTGTGTTTAAAAATAGGTTCTGAATAATTACGACTTCACAATAAGAATGTATTCTCCTTAATAAATTTATTTTATTTATAAAATTATACTACGAAAAAAGTATTTTGCATTTCCACATTTTTCAAACCAATTTTTATACCTATCTAACCTAACATATCTTAATTAAAGTAATCCTAAACTGACCGTTTTCGGGGAGGGACTCTTGTATGGGTAAATACTAAAAATGTTTTTTAAAAATTATAAAATAATTATTTTCCTTCTTAGGTTTACAGTGCATTGTATTATTTCTTTGAAAGAAATTATCAACCCCTTTTTCTTCGAACGGATGTCTTTACCCTTCTTAGTAACGTGGGTTTTAGATACACAGAAAGCATTATATTTTATGATGTTTACTTTATTTGACAATGTGTTATACAAAGGTGAACAAAACGAATATTCAGTGCACAGTAATCTTTCGAACCAACTTCTACTTATTGATGATACATTTATAATTTAAAGGTGTTTAATAGAGCGCAATCTTCGTCTGATTTTTTAAATATTATATATTTTTCAGAGGCTTTTCCCGAAATTGCATCAAAAATAGTGCATTTGAAAACTTTTAAAGATTTAAAGACACTCGAAAAAATAATGTTGTTCAGTGTTTAGAATTATTGTAGACATCAGTGAGGAAGAAGTTTGCATATATTTCTAGTTGATTAATTAAATTTGTATTAAAAACATCACAAAACTATATTGCAAAATTGCAAATTCACAACAAAAATGTGTTTTTATTCAAATGTATATTTTGTATCAAAGTTAATCCAAATTTAATAAAATATTTTTTTAAATATTGGCTTCTCCTAACGTCCATTACTCAAAGGTATTTGGGGTTTATCGCAATATAATTAACTTTCCCATATTTTATCTATAACTAACTGGACTGTATTTGACTGTAGTGTCATTGCCAGTAAAAAAAATAGACATATTCGCCAATTCGATTTTAAATTAAGTGTACATTGTCTTTATTACGAGTAAGAAAATATATTTATTAGCGAAATCATACGAATTTTTACGACTGATAAGTATATTTCTTATCTATGTATAGTCACACTGTCAAATGCGTCGCTTTTAGACGTCTTAAGCCTGACTTATGCGTGACGAAATCGTCTTACGTAATGGTTAAGAAGTCTTTATTTTCCACCGGGCACCGGGACTAAGATTGCGGTATCTGATGAGTGATAATGAGTGACGTAATAGAATTTGTCACCCCTGAATATCAACTGAACTGATGCACTTCTTCTTCTTCTTTTAAATAGGCAATCCACCCTTCAAAGGTGATTTGTGCCATTAATCAAATTAAAACTTTATTTTATGGAGAAAAGTACAATGATATTATAAAATAGAAAATATTATATTACAAGTCAATACCATTGTGGTTCAAAAAATTTGCTATTATATAGATTAAATGTAGCGACTTAGAGCAAAGAAGATAATATAAGTTAACCGGGAGTTGAAAATTACCGTCGTCGAAATTACTGTAAAAAAAACCTGTGATCCGCAATGAACAGGAAAAAAATATATGGTCAATGGTTTCCTTCTCGACACCACATTCACATTGGGAAATCTATTAAGTTCAATGTGAATAAATGCCAGGCTACCTGGCAATGCCCAATTCCCATTCTTGTACTTTTGGAGACTTTCCATTTGGAGAACCAAGGAATAGATCTTTGAATTATTTTAAACCGATTACCCCTATGATTATTTGGATCCATTCATTATGCAGTACAAATAGAGTTCGTACGTTTTTTGACCATATTGAATCTGTTTACTGATGCACTTAGTACCAGTATAATATTTTATGTACATAATTAATTTGTTATTAAATATAATAAGATAAGCTAAGAGAAATTAAGTTTTATTGACATATTTACACTTTTTTTTACATCAGAGGTGAACGTGCAATACTAAAATAATATAATAAACTTGTTACAAATAATTTTTTTATAAGTATTCAAATTTATAATAATATAAAACAATCAGAGCATTTTGAATACAAATTAAATAATGATCAATTAGAAAGATATGCATATAAAATAAATTTATAGAAAAAATATTGTTGTTTCTACTGGAATTCGAACAACAAATGTGCAAACAATTTGTGCGTAATTCGAAAGGGATTAACCCATACTGTTAATAATAATAAATTAGAACACATCGTCTTAAGAATGAATTAAAATTTTTATATAGTTCACTGAAAGGAATTCATACTTATTTATGGAATGCTCAACGATGTTATTGGTAAATTTACGAAAAAACAGAGACGGATTGAATTGCAATACAAATAATTATCTTTAGTATTTAACACTATTCTCACACGCTGCAGCTGATGCTTAGCCCTGGATATTCATTCTATAGCTCGATATCTGGGGCGACCAAGAGAGTTCTCTTCTGCTCTAAAAACCCATGCGCATAGTATCGGTTGCATATATATATGGTTGTCTCGGTTGCATATATATCAGCAAGATGCATATGACAACAGCATCCGGTTTCTGTGTAGTTACGTAAACGTCGTCGGTAACAGCATAACCTAAGTTTAAGCGTACTGCACGCCACTGATAATAACATACCTAGAGCTTTAGAGTCGATCCGGCAAAGGCTGAGCGTAATCGGAGTCATGAATCCTCAAAGCCAGCCGTGCATAATCGGATCTACCAGAAGTTTTGGAGCTTTTTTTAAAATTCTTTACCTTTTTCATTTTCACTTTGTCTGTTGCTCCTGGTTATACTCACTTTTCCACGGGGCCAGTTTTTCGAAGGTCCTTTAAAAAGCAATACCCCTTGCAATTGCGACTGTTTAAATCCGCTTGACAAAGAACGATGGCGGCTGATGGCAAATTAGTCCATTGAAAAAAAGTTTTATTTTTATTGTTTGTCTTCTATTGATCCTGTTGCCATATATATATATATATTTTTTTTTTTGGCGTGCATAAAGATACGTACGGTTTATCGTCACAGCAGCAGAATACTATTTTGGCGTATTACGAATCACGATTCAAAACGATGTTTTTTTAAAAATAAAAATGAAAAAGATTTTTTAGATGCCATGCTACTACCGATATATCTATAATTTATGAAGATACGTAGAAAAAATCCTTTGATTTATCTAAATTTGTTTGAATTATTATAAAAGCAAAGCACTTAAATGTGATTTCGTTGCGATTAACAAATATGACATGTTTACGTCTCACCTCTTAAACGTAAGTAAACATCGATTTAATAAACACGGATACACCCAACAGTCTCCAAAACATTAAGATACAAATATATTTGTTAAGTAACAGCATGTAAAATAATTTGCAACCACTTCCGCAGTTCGTAGAACTGAATTTGAGGAAAAAAAGGAAGAAAGAAAATTTAAAAATTATTTTTACATGACATCAGGATACACCCTGACAAGGAGATTACAATTTTAAACTGACGTGTTCAGCTCGCTACTTTACCCAGAGTGTGATAATGTGGAGCGTGTCCCCGGGAAGTGCCCAAAAATATATTTTTAGAACCACCGCACAAACAGCTACAAATCAGAACGGGGCACTACAGCCTAGTCTAGCCTCTAACCGCAGAAGAAAGTTGACTGAAAATACAAATTAAAGTAATCTATTAGATAGATCAAATAGATGTCTGCTGTAGCATAGTCAGTTAATGCACCTTCCCCGGATTGGAAAGAGATCCAAGTTCGAATCTCGGTAACAAAAACAATATTTTTCGATAAAATTGATTTTATATGTATATCTTTCTAATTAATACATTTAATTAGTATTTAAAATATTACAGACCTATGTTCTGAATAATTATAACTTCACAATAAGAATGTGAAGAAGAATAAATAGACATATACGTAATGCCAGTACAGATGGGTCGTTAAAAATTATAAAAATATTTTTTTTTATATAAGATATCTATATGATGTGTGTGGGAAGTCTTTTATGCGTACTTTAATTACTAAATCCAATGAGGAAAAAAAATTCTATATATATTATTGTATTCTACGAATGCAAAAACCCACGTTAAACAGTAGGTGTGTTTTTTTATTATAAATACGATAATATAGTCAGCACGTATGGAATTATTAATAAATATTTAAACTAATGATTCGAGTGTGAATTTTCTTTGAAATGTGATTTTTATGTTCTAAAAATACATAGTCATGTATATTGTCAGTAATCATTATTTTATAAAAAAACTTTTTTGGAAGTTAAAATATCAAACAATTTTTCTAGATTTTTTAAAACGTCAGTTGTTAAAAATTTGTGAAATAATATGAAAGAAGCTCCGGATAACAAAGCGACGTTTAAAAGACGTCATGCGACGGGTTTTAAACACTAGTGAAGAAATAAAAATGTTATTTTTCACATACGTATATGGAATTATTTGTCGAAGTTCAAGGACAAGTTCAGCGATCCAAACTTTAGTTAATTATTAGTCTTCACGATTTATTTTGGGTTAAACCCGTTTGAAGACGATTAACAAAGTAGTACATTTGTTCCGGTTTTTTCACATCGGACAAATGACAACACAGGAAGACAAGATCACGCAACAGCAATTGAGGGCCCGGTGGGAAAACCTTACGCGCGAGTGCATAAAAAAAAAACAGAAAAAATGCAAGGCACTTCGCAACTTTACTTTTTGTCATGCTTATTTTCAACAGTCATATGGTTAATTTATTGTAACTATTTTAAGGTCCCATCTCGAGATTTTTCTCTTCTTTTCGTACTCTATATTGAAGAGTTTTAATAATAATAAATAAGTAAACGCTGCGATCAACATGGCTCAAGACCTCAGCATAAAGCACGCTATAATGAAGAAGGAAAATTTAAAATTTGAAATAAAACACAGTATTTTTGAGAAAATACCGCAATTTTGATTTAATCATAAAATAGACATGTATGAAATAAAATATCTGATAAATGCCCTCCTCGGCTTTGCTGGCAAATTTGCGTTCTTTTGACGAAATTTTCATTCACGGTTTGGTATAACTGTGGTTGGATTTCAGTGCTACCGCGTCTAATCTCCTTATTTAAAGCTTGAGTGGTCGTGTGTTTGTTAACATAAACTTTTGATTTCAAAAAACCCCAGAGAAAGAAGTCCAAATGCGTTAAATCGCACGCCCAAACGTGAGATTATATGACCAGTAATGTAAATAAATAGTAAATAATGCCATTGTTTCACGTGATGTGTAGCAAGTGGCACCGTCCCATTGGAATCACATCTCTTCGAAATCCATACCATCCATTTGAGGTACAAAAAACTGGCTTATAATGCCCTGATACTGTTTACCATTGACTGCATTCCCGGTGTTTTCTACTAAACGACCTGGACGAACATGTTTCGATGGTCTGACATCAGTAATCGACCCAGTCTCCTCAAATTTTTAGATTATTCTCTTCACAGTAGAAGCACTTGGAACATTTTGATTACCAAAAATTGGACGCAATTTGCGAATCGTAACAGTCAAAACTTTCACAATTTTTGAAATAATGTGTAACTATAAGAATGTGCTGTTGTGTCAAATAGCTATCCATTTTTAATAATGGCAGACTGCCTACCATGACTGTCATAGCACAACAGCAAAAATGACAACCTTTATAATAATAATAAATTTATCTAACTTGGTGATATTTTAATATCAAAATATCAATTTAATTTAACAAGTTCAATAAGACTGACCGCAAAAGCTCTAGAAATTCTAAATTCTTAATTCATTAACATAACCAACCATTCTCTATCCACTGCTGGATGAAGGCCTCCCCAAGTATCTCCCACTTTTCTCTGTCTATTGTTATTCGCTGCGTGTTTCCGCAGTGTAATGATTTAGGGTGGCCTTTCGGCCCCGTGATCCCCTCGGGTGCCACTGGATGACTGCATTTTTTCTTTTTTATTATTATAGACTTATTCAATTTGATACTATTTAAAAAATAACACAGCAAATATATTTTATCTTTAAATCAAAAAATAATCCTGAATCTAAATTTTGAAATGTTTCTGTACAGATTATACTAATAGAAAGCTATGAATTTAATAATCTATAAATAGTAAAAGAATCATTATTATTTGTATTTGAATCATTAGTAATTAATAGACGTTGCATCATCGCTGGTGATGGAAAAATTAAGCCATTGTTGACATTAACGAACCATATATTTGTTAGTAGTATTTGGGTTATATCAATATTATTTTTAATTTCATATTTTAACCACAGTAAATGTATATTTATACGTGGATAAAATATTAATTTATACATACATATTTTTTCCATATAGGAGACTGATATAAATATATTCAATTTTTAAAACATATTCTTGCTTAAGCCAATATATGAAAAAGTTGTGAAAAATAACTTATAATTGACTTTATTCCAATACACTGCCCACGAGCGAGATAATTGGAAAAGGTCGGAAACGTTCGCAATGGGTTCCTTGACGATTAATCCCTCAATAGTTGTTCCCTTAGACAGTTGATCCCTCGGACACTTGATACCCCAGAGCTTCTTAAAGTATATATTTATATTCGTAAACACTCTTGTGTTTTATTTTCTTACTTACTATTGTGTATGTATATACATTTTTAGTTTAAGTTATGAAATTAATTTAAAATTATATTTCAAATTATTTAATTGAAATAAATTATGGTTTTATAACTATTTATAGTATATTTTATTAAAATAAAAATTACAAAGTGAGCGAAAATGTTCAAACAATAAATTGAAAATGGTTTATCACAATTCGTAAAAGTAATAATATTTCATGAAAACGATTTATTGTAAATATGAAAACATTCTTAATTACCTGGAATTATATTATATACGAGAGTAATATTTTTATAAATTTGCTCCCACCCTTATAACATTCATGGATGGTAGATGGTAGATAAGTAGGACTACTTAACTATTTGAATAAGCTTTGGGAGATAAAGTGTCCGGGGAATCAAATTATTAAGGGAACAACTGTTCGAGGGGTCAACTGTCCGAGGGAACAACTATCCGAGGGAACAACTATCCGAGGGAACAACTGTCCAAGGGATCAACTGTCGGAAGGAACAACTGTCTAAGGGATCAGCGCATTTCCCCGGATAGGAAAAGTTCCTGGTTCGAATCCCGGCGGCAACAAAATATTTTTTCGATAAATTGATTTTACCTGTATATCTTTCTAATTGCTACATTTAATTTTTATTAAAAACATCACAGAACTACGTTCTGAAAATACTGCATTTTCACAATAACAATGTGTTCTCCTTAAAATTGACTTAAATAATGCCAGTTTGGCATTCTCATTAGACTTGATGCGTTATCATGTTAGATATACATCATACGTTAACGCGCAAACATAGCGTTATGAGTTAAGCCGGAACTCAAAACGAACGCCAAATCGAGCTTGTTTCGTATTTCGTGCTTCATTTTCGTTCACGCTTGATCCGTTAACACTGAATGCTGCACTTCTACTGCACAAAATGAAGATAATTTATAATAATAATAATAATATAGATATCAATAACAAGTATTTAATGATGCCTGCTGTATGCGGCACTTGATTGACTGGTACCTACCGTGATTGAGTAAAACAATTAGATTACACAATAGTAATAATTGATTTAACCATAAAATTGGACACGAAGTGATATATTTTCGAAACAATGTTATTAAATTTTAAACTGAACGATATGATTTCAGATTGCAAAAGTTAGTGAAATTTTTTGATTTACATCTAACTGCGTAGATTTGGCATCCACAGCATCTTGAATCACCTGGTGGAGATCCAAAGAATAACTATAGTAGATAATCTATCCAATGCCATCACCCTAATATTCCATGGTTTACTAAGTAAATAATTTATAAACAATGGTAATTATTCTGAGTACATATCTAGGCAAAGCATGAATGAAATAATGCAACTTCAATATTAATACTTATTTATTATAATTCTTGTGTACCGCAAACATCTAGATTATAATACAAATGTCAGAATATCTTCATTAATGTTATAAAATAAAATAAAATATTGAGGCTTAATGACATTTTCATATCAATAGAATTTTAAAAAATGTGGTTTTCCTGTGAATCTTAAAAGCAGACATATTTTTATAACAATGACTCTTTTTCTGATATTGTATTATCATTTATATAAAATATAATTCACTTTTTAATGGGTTAGTAGTTACAGAGTTTAATTCTATCAAATTTAACTTATTTGAAAAATTATATTTATTAGTTAATTATTTATTAATATGATTTTCTAGAGTAGTTTTTTGAAACACGCACGGCAGTAATCGTAACAGTGTCTCTGATATAAATTATTTCTCATATTTATAAAGATAATGTAAAGCGTACAATTGGAATGAAAAATAATTTTTTGATACTTTTATCTATCTTTTCCGCCCCGGTTGGTGCACCCCTGTGGTGGTCGAAGTTACAATAGCCTTCATGAACCATCTTCAGATGTCTCATCTTACGTTATTTCTTGTTCGTCGGTTCGCTGAAGCTCCTACAGCCCTTCGCATTGATTACATCTAGCCATACCACCACAGGCAATAATGTGAGTAAATATTTGATTTATAAACTAATAGTTCGTATTTTAAAAATACAAGCTGTATGGGTAGATGATGGTGGACTGGAATCCCCAACTATCGATTGCACAAATCGGACTATCCCTAACAGTGAATAATTTAGAATTTAAATATACCGATTTATAGAAAATGTTTTTTTCTTTTCTTTATTTTTTATAATATTCTATGTTCTACTTATAGAACAATAGGTTATATGTAAACATCATAGATATATATATCTGTGTATTAATTTTATTTTGTTGACTGCTGCTCTACCGAGTTACCGTACCGCAGGAAGAAATAATGAACAATTCCTATGTACCTATTTATTTTGTTGCGATGAGATGCAGAAATAAAATAAAACAAATTTTCAATGTTAAAATAATTGAGTCAAGTATACCTATTCACACGAGTTAGATATATTTTGCAATTATACATTCATAAAACTTGTGATATACGGAATCACGGATCAGTGCTATTATTATAACATTTATAATATGAGATCAGCATACTCGTATTTAATATGGGACTTCCACAATTCCATGTTTTACACGTTAACAATATAAAACAATGTCGGCTTAGTTTTAATAATACTTGACGTAACGTGTTAACAAGTATAAAAAAAATGAATTAGTCACAGTTACTTCCGACGGCGATGGCTATTTTAAATGTCAGTTGTGACATTTATGACTATTCTGACAGCCAGTACTGCGGTTACATTTATTAAAGAACCTTATTTATTAAATAACTTTATTTTTTCAATCAACAGGAACAAATAATTTCAAATAATTATTTTCAGTTTCTAGTATTTAAGTAAGTATAAGTAATCTTAGAACAAAATATAACGTAAAATAATAATACTTACAAGATTGACAAATAACAATTTTATTAATATTAATATTTTGGTCGAAACAATTAATAGCAAAACATCGAGTGTTTGATCATTGTATAGTTTTGTTACTCCGGAATTAATACAAAATATAGATCCTGAAAGTTTTGGGATTCTATGTACTAATCCCTAGATTCATAAATATTGTATACTGGGCCGGGATTCCGGATTTTGATTAAATTCTCTATATATAAAGTAAGCATTCGTAAAATTATCGACCACCATCCACGCACTTCGTAATAACACCTTTTCTCTTATCATCTAAATGTGATGTTGCTTTCTGTACAAGCTTTTGGTCCTAATTTTTGCAGAGTTGTTTCAGAATTAGAGCGCTTCGTAAAGATGAACGTTATGTATTTCAACATAAAACCTATTAAGGGTCAAACAGTAATATAACAAAAGATAAGTGGTTCATTTCGATAGGTTTGCCAAAAATCAATAAATTTATAATTGACTTATGAAAATAGTGCAGCAAAATTCCGACCTTGCAATAGAAATACCCTACATGGGCGTTATGCAACTTTTATGGCATAATTAATTGGTCATTCTTGGATCACATATTTTTAACTAAAATAAAATATTCACTATTGCACATTATTTGAAATTTCATATATTTATTTTAAAATTTTCAATGTTTACAGATTTTGCATGCAATGCAGTCAAAAATAGAATAATATGCAGCGTTATGATTTGACAACCTACTTACTTAATTGATCTACTTACTTATTCTCGGATAATCTTTAAAAATTATATATATATATATGTATTAGATTTAGCGTACTTGAGATTGAATTGCGGAGAAAAAATAATAGATTCGGACGAGAAACTAGATTCGGACGAGAAAGTGCATATAGATGAGGGAGTGGATTCGAACGAGAAAGTGGTTTGATGAAGGCAGGTTAACCGGAAAATAGATTGCACTGGTAACTATAAAAACAAAAGAAATGATCATTGTTAAGGTTTAATTAAATATTTTTATTGTCTCTTTTCTTATTTTTATTTGTAATTATTTATATATTTTAAAAATAGTCTTTATTATAAATTTTTTAATTTTTATTTTTTATAGGTCAGATAAATACATTTTTTAAATACATTTTGTAATCGTCTAGATACAAGGAAACCTAGTAATGCTAGATGATACTCGTCCACTTCCATAAATAATGTAAAAAAAAATTATAGCAGAGTTAAAAACATATTTAAATGGTTCTATCAATGTTTCCTTATCAAATTATTTTTATGGGTTGATTTTCTGTAAAAATTTTTGGTGACAATAGATAATTTTGCAGTGTTTTTGTGGCGTAGATTACTAACTCGAAAAATAAAAAAATAGATTTGACAAATTGTTCGCCGGCGAGTATATTTTTTCATCGATTAAATGCAAGTTTGACCAATCCATTAATGTTTGTCTTAAAAAATCTCGTTGTTTGAAAAATAAGAATTAATGTTGACCGAATACGGCGGAAATAATGTCGACCAGATAAGTATAGATCAAATTTAAGACAATAAAGATTAGACAGATTAGGAGAAAATGCAAGATGACTGCAGCATAAAATGATCAAGAATTGATAGCTTAAGTATTTTACTTCGGGGTCATGTTTAATACATACTCTGCGGTGGTGGGTCAGATTTGACCCGGGTGTTTGTAAAAATATGGATTACGCTACGAATATTAGTTTAATGCTGTTTTCTGTCTAGCTAATCTTTAATTTAATATTTTAAAATAATTTGACATACAAATAAATGTTATCGGACGAGATTCAAATGAGATATTGATAAAAATTTGAAAAAACGCCCAAAACCTGACCTAAGACAGTCGGATTGAATTTTAATGTTTATGCCGAAACATATATTGTCAACATTTTGAGCCGGTAGACAAAGAATACCAGGTATGCGTCCATGTATTTGTTTTGACTTATTTTAGTCTGGCGGCTCCTAGACAATGCCAGTAATATAATTATTTGAGAGGGTTCCGACGAGAAGATCACATGCTCAGTGGATGTTTGTATTTTGGCTGTGTAGGTTGTCTGTTGATGCATGAGAATATGTACATTATTCGTAATATTTTTTAATTTTTAACTTTAATTTTTTAGCAGAAACATTACGGCTCTTCATGCCATTTCATTAAATCATATTTAAAATGAAATATCTATTAAAAATCTCTCACAAAACGGTTGAAAAACCGAAAACTTGAGGTGGGTCTTTAATGACCCACCACCGCCGGACGTGTTTTGTTTTGACCCACTGTGTTGATGTGTTGTGTTGATAGAAAGCCTAGGAGTAATGTTCGTCCTCAATTATTCCCTCACATTATTTTCCGGTGACAATTGTTCGCTGTCTGCAATTCTTACCCCAAAATTCTTCGCCTGGAAAATTGATTGCTGCTTAAATTAAAAACATATGTTATAGATAAATGTATAAATACGTATGAGTTTGTAAAATAAATGGTAGTAATAGTATAATATATAAAATAAAACATTTAAACACATTTTAACTTTTTTCCACTATTTGGAAGATATGTAAATAATAAGAAAAATGTTGTGTTGTAATAAATCATTAAAATAGAATTCTACCATGAATTAACAGTATCAAAATTAGAAATAATGAAATAAAACACACATTAATAAAGAAACATTTCAAATTAATTTACTTAATCTAAACAGTAAATAAGTAAAAATATACACGGAACAGTTTGGAAATTAAAACAGTTAAAAATGCCATCGTCATGAGGACCATTACGATTATCAAAATTGTGTTTTTTTTCT
Source organism: Eubasilissa splendida (assembly GCA_031772225.1). Taxonomy (NCBI): domain Eukaryota; kingdom Metazoa; phylum Arthropoda; class Insecta; order Trichoptera; family Phryganeidae; genus Eubasilissa; species Eubasilissa splendida. The sequence goes on along the minus strand of CM062851.1, from coordinate 22,615,819 downwards.
CAATATAATAAATATATTTGTGCAAACAATTTTCCAGAATAAAATTGTGGGATAAGAATCATTGTGGCTGATATGAATTGCGGGTAAGGAATTGTAGGTGGATAATGTTTCGTTTTAATGAAAGCGGAAAGAGGGGATGTCTCGAAAGGAAGTGGCACAACCAGGTAAACTAGATATTGAATGATAGTACTGTTAGAATATTGCGTTACATTTGATCTGCTTATCTCTTTAAGGAATGGTGTGACGGTATCTAAGTAAACCAGTAATACTTTACGATGTTATTTTTACAAACTCTTTAGTAAATGGCAGTTAAATGGTAGGTAATCTTCTGGATTTAATAATTTGCTTTCAAACAGACTTTTCTGCATGGGCCCATATAAATATACTTCTGTCTACGTAAACAAACTAATTATAACTATGTTGATATATCTATCTTCGGCATTTTTATTACAAATAGGTTGATCACTGTAATTTAGAAATATTGATGGACGACTCTTGAAGCCTGCCCCAATAAGTTATGGTAATAGTTGACCGCGCCGATGGGAGCTATAATACGAGTAGGATACATTCCAAAAGATTATGCATTTTTAAAAATAGATCTTTGGGAACAATTCCTGAAAATGAAACAGCGAAATTTTGAAGATAACACACAGGTACCTAGGTATGTTCTAATACAAACACATTTTTTTTACTAATTAGAATTTACAAAACTTGAATTATGATTAATGTAACATGATTTTTTTTCTTTTTATTTTTTTAATTGTATTAATATTCCACTTCTTTAATGTTAAAGCATCTTTCGTTAATGAACGTTCTAATCATCAATATCCACTAAAATTATGTAATATGCGTTAAATAATTTTGGTGAATATTGATCACGAGAATTAGACTTTTACTAATATAAACATTATTTTTAGTAATTATTACTTTAACATGTTTTTCAACTTAATCAAAAACCCTCCAGGCATCTGACGTCCTCCAAAGTACATAATACACACATAAATAAAACAATTATCGAAATTCCTCTATCAATTAAATTTTAACAGTGCATTATAAAATTGATTTTTTTTTATTTCTTCATCTAACATTAGAGAATTTACTATAGGTATATTAAAAAGTTAATAAATATTGGATAAATTATTTTTTTAACTCTAATTAATAATCGATTTATTGTACCCACGATATATAAAATACTTATATTAATAATTCTAATTCTCTTCTTTTTTGTATCAGTTAAATAAAATGAGCATTTAGCGAAGTTATTATAGAAGAAGTATTGTGCTTTTGTCTTGTCATCAAAATATTATAATTCGATTTTTCTTATATATACAAATACGGCATCACTTAACTTTTCTAGATACAAATTCGAGGTATTATTCATTTTATACACTTTCAAGACAATACCAATAATTTAATAAAATTGAATAAATAAAAAATATTAAATTGCAACACAAGCATATTAAAAACTTAATAAAGTGACACCCTCATTTAAATTTAACATTAAAAAACCTTTTTTTTTTAACATTTACTAAATTTTATAATATTGGCTTTAAACCTGGATAAGAAAATATATCCTGTATTTATAATTTTTTTCCGTAAATACATAGTTTTTTGGTATACTGAAAATGAATTTCATGGTCGCGGTCCTTCAAATAATGCTTTATTTTTACATATAATGTGCAGATTTTAGCAGTAGATATACAGGTTATATTTGGACTATTCTTTAAAAAAACTAATCTAACTTATGTATTACTTCATTACATATAAATGAATAATAAAATTCCGCATTTAAAAAAAAATTAATGAAGTTAGTTTTGAAAACAGGCTGTTAATGAAGTTTTTGTGTTTATTATCTTTAGTTGTATATACGTTTATAATAATTGAAAATACATACACTTATTTAATTAATAATGTTTTTATCTGGGGCATTATTTACGTAATGGTATATTTACATTATTTATTTGTATTAACAAATAAATATAAAAAATATCTCCATTGAGCTAGAAAGAAAGAAGAAAAAATAAATCCTTCTTGAATTGGAATGAACCAACCATAATTTATTGTCAAGAGGATTTATTCGATTCATTTTCACGCCTAAACGATTTAGGAATCGTTCTTCCAATTTAATTTATTAACTTGTTTGGGAACATGATTCCAATGTAATGAAGTTTTTTTTTAGAAATATAAATCAACACATCTTTAAAATGTAACAATGCAAATTATGCCCCATTTAATTTTATATTTCAACTGGGTTATTTTGAAATTTGCATTAAATAATATTGAGCGCAGTCTACTCGTCATTTGTACCTCTTGTATCGGTCAGTGAACTTTGGAATGGTCACTTTAGTTTAGAAGCTGCTTAAAGTGGGTTTATGAATTCGGTTCTAAATCTGGAAATTTGTCATTGTGCAATTAAAACATATTGACTCGTTTTTAAATTAATCATAAAATTATATTAAATAAAGAAACCAAAAATAAAATACAAAATCAATTAACAATTGAATTGCTAATTCAATGAAGTAAGAAAGATAATGAAAAAATTAACATACATAATGAATATTATGTCCCAGATCGATGTTGTTTTTGAATAATAAATAATTGAATAATTAATTTATATTTATCGATTATTTGGTTTATTACAATTATGTATGGAATATGATATTGGCCAGGTGGCCACCTCTGGCAACAGCACAAGTGCGAGCTCTTTTAATCATATTTTTCATAACATTTTCGCACATAAATTATTTCTAATATTGTCTTGTAGATTCAGGATTGTTATTGGCTTATTGGCGTAGATCTTTTTTTCAAATACCCTTACAGAAAATTGTCGGGAACAGTCAAGTCAGGTGATCGAGGAGGCCAGTCGATATCACCACTTTTTGACATTATGCGGCCGAGAAAAATTTCTCGCAAAATTTCAAGCGTAGCTCGGGCTGTGTATGAGGTGGCACTGTCCTGTTAATACCACATGTGTTGCAGGCCCAGTTGACCCAATTCGTCTACCAAGAAGTTTTCCAACATATGACGATAGCGATCACCATTAATGGTTACAGCATTTCTGTTATTATGATAAAATATTTTAATGACTTTAAAACTTTTTTAAGGCCTTAGATGCTCCATAATAAATTATATTTGACTACTTTCTATGACTACTATATACAAATTGATAAACATTTGTCAAATCAAAATGGTGGCTAAACAAAATCGGCCTGAAACATAATATTCACCCTGTATGAATTATTATTTCCTACCATTGACCATTTATGATAATAATCAGTAACGTCGGTTGGCTGATCGATTTAATTTCATAATTTTACGACAATTTAATTAGATTAAATTGATCAATACAATTACAAAGTAATTTAGCAAAAATATTCACATTCATTTTATTTTCTCCCGAGGAGCACAGTTGAGCTAAGTTCAAAGAAGATTAATTTATACACATACAGGTTAATCGGTTACGAAATTTACTTAATTTAAAGCACCGGTCCAAAATATTATTTCACAAGCTCAGTGTATTTTTTTTGTTCCGTCAAATGTTTTCACTTTTTGCACAAGTGCCAGATGCTCGACGCTGCAGTCGTCGCTGTCTGGGTACAGCCAGTTTGTAAATAAATTAGATGTTAAGTAGGTACTAATAAACAATTTCTTTCAGTAGCGATTTGTTAATCGTGGCGGTGGGACGTGCATTTCGCTGTCTGCGTTGACATTTGGGCGGCAAATTCGATTTTGAATAAAACAAGTGATTTCGAGTGCATATATTATTTGACAACAGTATAAATATATACTTTAAAAAACAAGTGTGACGTTTAATAAAAATATATTTTACGATGTTGTGTAAAGGACTTGCGGTGCTTATTGCCATTTTGGTATGTACAATGCTAACAGTTTGTTTACTAAATTTTAACCAATTTCTATTTGTTTAATGTTTTTTTACAACTGTACTCGACGTATTGCTGCGATTGGTCAATTAAACTTACTTCTTACGTGCCCTTGAGTTTCTTGCAAATCTCGTTGTCAGCGTTTGACGTTTGTGTCATGTTATATTATAAAATGTATTTTTTATTCAACGAAAATTCGGTATCCACAGATATATTGGGTGTTTATTGAAATAAATTCGCTTGAAAAATTAACGGTAGTGCACACAATAGGAATTATTAATGTCGCCGCATGTAAATTGCTTTAAAATTATTCTCGGAAGCCGATTAAATGTATTCTTGTTGTGTCGCCAGCCGGTCAGGGCGATTAATTTTTATGGGAATATAATGATGTCTCTAACTATAATGTATTGCACTCTGTAACGATACCTGGAATGTTTAACCGCCAACTCGGTGTACCTGAAATAATTTATTTGTTTACTTTATGTTTGTTCAAACAAATAATTTAACCATTCATTTAAATTCTTGGACGTCAAAATATAATCATGTTTACATATCCCTCACAACCAATATTATTTTAATTTTAACATGCAGCTAATTTTCACGCGGACATTAAATTACTTTAATATCTGCGGCATCCTTCGGAAAGTTTTAGGTTATGTTAGGTTTGTTTGGTTTAGGTTAGGTTTGATAAATATAAGTTTTTTTAAATGATTGAGGTGATATGGTAATTAGTAAAACCCTATTAAAAATTATTGATTATATTATTTTACTATCTTTTGATTTATATGTCTAGTAATAAAGCTAGTTCCAGTCCAAGAGTCCACAGCTGAAAAATCTGAGCATGGATGTAGAACAAAGATAATCCAGTTTAACTATTATTTTTTAATTTAAACTCGCATGCTCAGAGAGGCACACGCGAAGACATTTCAAACGTTAACAATTTGGTTTGTCACCACAGACACTCTTATTTCTCGGTTTTATATTCTACTTACTTATTTACTATCTAGCTGTTTCTCTGCGGGGGTAGGCAGAGAGGATAGAGCGCTACAATCTTCTGTACTGACACACAATTCTCGCCTCATCCATATTCAAGTTCGCCGGTTATTGTGGCTTCTAACAGGACCATGGACCAGGTCGTGCCATGTCTTCCGCGGACGTCCTCCATTTTTATACATGTCTTACCATTTTCTCCTCATTTACCTGTTCCATGTGACCAAACCACCTAACTGATTCTTTATTAATCTTACTCACTATACTAAGATTTATTTCATAACTTCTATACATCAGTGTCAGTACCAGGACTCCATTGTGAACCGCTACTTTTGCCTCGATTGACAATTGGCATTCAAAGCGCCGTTCACTTTATTCCCTGCAGTCACCCTCCTTTAGATATCTTTTCTTTCCGTCTTTCGGTTTCTATTAAACACACTTCCCAAATACACACACTCACCTACTCGTTCCAAACATTCATTACCTACAGGTATTTTTCAAGTTGTCTTGCTTATATTCTAAATACAAAATATTTTATTTCTTCCTTTGAACGTTGTAATATAAAAAATTTCATGAGTTGTAGATAAGAATACGTATATTTCTTTCATTATTTTTAATTTAAATTAAATACAATTCTTAAATAAAAAATATTTTTAGATATTATCAATTAATGGACAGTATAAAGAATTACTATTATTAATAATACCTATTATCTATATCTTAAAATTAGAATTCTTAAATGTATATATGAAGTATGACATGGGTCGTAAAACAGTCATCAGTTCAATTTGGGGAAATTTTTATACTTCAGGTTCAACTGGAGTTCTCCGACTGACCTGTAGTTTTTATGATTTATAATAATCCTTATAACTTACCCTTGCAAGTATAAAATAACTTTAATTTTTTCCTCAATCCATTATCTAAGGGACTTCTTGCGATCCCCACTAAGACGCGAGTAACAGTTATACTGTATTTATGGAGAATAAATGTTTCCCACCTGGTTTTTAAAGCAATATATCACTTCAACGAACTATTTTCTAGTTCGTTCTCCCTGAAAAATCTTGGGCAAATGTCTTTAGCACTTCTCACTTATTTACGTTTGAGGATACGGCACTGAAGGACCTTCATTTTCAGCGACCATATCTTCGATAGATATCCATCTTGCCATGCCGATTTATATGTTAGCTACTCGATTTCTCGGGAGTTATTTCCAGAGATCCAAGTTTGAATCCCGGGGTCGTAACAACAATATTTTTCGATAGAATTGATTTTATATGCATATCTTTCTAATTAATAGATTTAATTAGTATTTAAAATATCGCAGACCTATGTTCTGAATAATTACAACGTCACAATAAGAATGAATAATATTGATAATATATTAGCCATATTAATATATATTAGTTAGTTTTACACTAGTAGTTGAGTAAATTTTAATTTGTGGTACCGCGTTAAGTGTGAGAGTCCACGTCTCGGCTCCGTAGTACTGGGAGTATGACCTAGTTGTAGGGTTTTAAATCTTCAGGGATTGTGGAAGTGACTGAGGATTTGCTCTAGTTTTCTAAAGCTGCCCAACGCAGCTGAAGACGTCTCTTTAAAAATATATAACGATCGCAGATTAGTTGTCTACCTTACGATATTAAATTTCTTTTGTTCTCCGCATGACATGCAAATTTTTAATGTCTACTCAATTAAAATCCACTTTTCCGTAGAGATACGTGAATAAAAATGATAAGAAGGTGAAATGTCGTCGCAAGAGAGGCAACTGTACGTGTTTATCTCGTTTCTCATATACCTAAATACCACTCTCGCTGTTTTGATCTGAATAATTCCCTTGAATTTTATAAATAAACTTTTTAATTCACCTATTATTAATAAAATATTAAATTGTTAATTAAGTTACCATCACTCGCATCGCAGCTCGATGATCTCGTCAAGTATATAGACAGACATGATTGAGTGTATGGTGATAGCTTCTTGATGCTGAACGCACGCTTCTATACTGACACAACCCTCGCCTCATCCTTATTTACACGTTGGCTCATTCATGCTCGATTGTTGAGGCTTCTGACAGTCGTTATCTGGTTTACCTTGTCACGCCAGGTTTTTTCGCGGATGTCTTCTATTTTTGGTGGCGTCGCTCGCGTCTTACATCTTTCTTATAACCTCTCCTTCACTGATTCTACATATTTGTTCATTATTTACACTATACGAGTTAACTACAATACGCCACAGACATCGTATAAATTATCATTTTTACTACGTACTTTGTGAGACATCTATTTATTTTGGTTAGTAACAATCTTACTTTTGAATTTAGAAAAATTAACTTTGTGGTTAAAATTCATATTTTTATTTGTTAAGTTTGTTTTATTAACCACTTATTGAGTTTAAATATATCTACTGGTTTTACGAGAAATACAATTTTCTTCTTCAGGACGTCAATACTAACTAACTACAAAGGTGATAAATTTAACAATTCTGGTGTCTACAAACTTAGTTACAAGGATTGTGCTGTATTTTATACAGGTAAAACGGGTTGAAATTTTAATACAAGAGTAAAGGAGCATTTGAGATGTTTGAACAATTGTGGGTTTTCAGAATTTTTTAATCATTTGATAGAAAATGGTCATGGTTTTGATAAAGAATTGTCAATTTTGCATATAAACGGTGTTGGTCACAAATTAAATAATTTGGAATCGTTGGAGAGAAATAAAGCGTGTAAAACTAATTAAAAAATTATAAACCAACTAAATTCAACTACGAGTCGCATTCTAAAATTTTTTTCAAAAAATTATTTGAGTAACAATTTGAGTTAGGTACTAAATTTATTTTTTAAATAATTGTTGTTTTTAAAAAAAATAGATTCTGGTAATGAAACAATAATATATGTTTTTAGTTAGTATTGATATCCTGAAGAAGAAAATTGTATTTTTCGAATCCGGTAGATGTATTTAAACTCAATAAGTGGTTAATAAAATAAAGTTTACAAATAAAAATAAAATAGTAATAATCTTAATTGGTAAAGCAATCTACAGGTAATAGAAAGTTTCGGATTCGATTGCCGGTGGTGACTATATTTTTTCGACAGATTGAAGTGATCTACTTGATTTGTTCCTTTTTTTTTCTTTGTCATTTCCTATCTATTTAGGGTTGGCTCTCCTGATACCTACTCGTATATGTTTTTGGATATCCGTTTTGGTATGTGTTTTATGGCCGGTTTTAATTTGATGTCGAGACAGCACCCTTCCTGGAAGTGTGGAGAAACGTCGATGACCCATACCTTTATGGAACTGTCGCCGCCTTGTCTTCTGTGCATTCCTGTCCAAGTGGAGCACCATATTTGCTTGGAGTATTCCTGCTTCAACAAACTCCTTCCCACAGGAGTTTGTTGAAGTTTTCTCCTCCAATCTGTTTGGTCCTCGAGTTGATTTTATACCGCGATATTGATTAGATCGGTTTTATATCAAATTTATTTATTCAAAACAATCAGTGTTCGTATACAATTATTTTCACAATAAAATGACGTTTTGTTTCAATGTTTTAATCTCACATGATGCTTCTTATTTACTTTTAACGTATTAGATTTTAAATCTATCCCTCAATTGCTGTCCTAATAATGTAATCAAAAATGCCCCGCTTTGATTTATGTAATTTATTGTAAAATAATTATTTATCTCTAACACAGATACATTTTTGTACTGCAATATTTATTTACACATATTGCTAACATAAAACTAAAAAAAAACATGTTTTATGCTTTTATAACGTTGGTTCTATTGAATTTATAATATTATGAATTAAGATAACGTATTTAAAAAATAAATAAGATTTGCGCATTGTATAGTATAATATTAAACTTGAACTAACTCGTCTGGTTTTATTTAAATTGATTGCACATTCTTGCACATGTGAAAGGGAACGACTGACTGTAACAAAATGACCTAAAAAGTTGTGCTCATACCAGTGGCGTAACTATGACAATGCTGCGCATCCGGGACCACTTTAGATTGGGGACCAAAATGTTACGTTAGGTTAAAATTTTAAAAAATCACAAAATTCAGTATCAAAGTAGTTCGCCGCTAATATACTGCGAAGGAATCAGACTACCACCGCTAAAAAATAAAAATCGCTGTAAATTGAAGCAAGGTGTTTTTTTAATTTGCGAGTACTTACACACTGTTTTTTTATGCAAGTTTGAATATTATAGGAGACGGGACAATTTTTGCTCTAACTGTTAAATATATAAAACTACGTATAAAATAATATTATATCATATTAACAATATATATATATATATGAAACACTTTTATTTTACATTGGGCCCAATACATTTTTTTCATTGGCGCCCAACTTTCTTAGTTACGCCACTGGCTCACACTATCGTCAGCCGGTTTTCTTTCCATAAGACAAGATAGTAAAAGTTAAGCACTTTCTGTAAGAATCATTAATTAGTTATCTCGGTTTAATGACGGGCTCTTTCGTATTTTCATCGCAGGGTTCAATGCCCGGTAACGAAAGTCAAACCATAATTTCCATTAGCATACAAGAACCTTTTCACAGTTTCCTGCGATTCATCTGATAAAGGTTATTTCCTTCATGTGGACGTGTTTTGATAGTCTAAGTGGCATACGGCATACCATATACGAGGGCAAGTAAAAAACTATGTACATTTTTCGTTCTACAATTTATTTACACGGACTTTACGGAAGCTAAGTTCGACGTGGATAATTTCATGGGCAAAACCATGACTGATGTTCAAAGAAGACGCTAACTCGCCTATTCGATAGAACCATCTCTTGAGCTTGCTGAATCTTGTCGTCCGTGGTGGAGGTTGACGGGCGTCCTGCTCCCTCTTTGTGCGTCACACTCGTCCGGCCACTTTTAAACTTCTCGATCCACAAAAAATACTTTTACTTAATAAAGAACTGTCTCCGTATTGTGATAAAAGTCCACAGTCTTTCACACCGTCCGACCAGAGAAATCTCTGCTCACTGCTCGTTGTTCCTCCCTGGCGCAAACTGCTAGCGGAGCGAATATGTTTACCAATTCTAAATACGCATGCGTAGAAGGCAGTATGAAAAGGTGTGTTATGGCGAAAGTGTAGATCATTTTTGGCTCACCTTCGTAAAAATCATGGAATTATATATATATTAATGGATGACTGCATTTTTGCAATTTATGTTGGCTTTATGCTATAATTCTTAGTTAATTTGCATATTTTAAGAATTGATAATAGTTTGTTTTACTTAAATTAGCTTAATAACAAAAGGTCAATAAGTTACAGATCTTCACTATGATAATAATGTCTTATTTCCGTTCGTCCGCGTCGCATAGCAACGTAAAACAAATATGTAAATTTTTTTATTATTATTTTTTCATATTCACACACTCGTATGTGTATATATTTCTACAAATATAAACAGTAAATTTTACGCATGTTCAATAAAAACTACATTGATATATTTCATTCAGAATGAAATGGAAAAACCCAATAATGCTCCCACGACGTGAGTGGATTTATCCAAGTAATTTTTATTTATATAATAGACAGTAATAAAGATTAACCACACCATTAGCTATCATGACGCGTTGGTCATGACTCACTTAATAATAAAGCGTGAGTTTGGTTAACAATTGATTATATTTTTTATTTGGGTTTTTTGAGAGGAAAACATGTCGTAGGAAACAAATTATCATCTTATAGACTTCCCAAGATATTTTGTTTATAAAAAATAAGTACCTAGATATTTTAAAATTCTTGCATATATTAGTTTGTGTACTAGAGTACATCCAGTATAAAGTATTTTTATGAAACTCAACAATGAATGCACTGAAATACGTATAGAAGTGGATAATGTGAGAGGTTGTGTGTTAGGGCATAATAATGTGGCGTTGTATCTGAATTGAAATGGCTTTTAATTTCGTCGTTAATTAATTTAGCCATAGATGAACCAAGTTGAGAATAAAACGCTACAAAGGTTAAAAATAAAGTTTTATAATATCTAAAAGTGAAAAAATATTAAAAACATTTCGGATGTATAATTATTTCATTATGGCTTCCAAAGACTATACAACCAGATTTTTTCCTGATTTTTTCATTTTATTATCTGCTATACAGTACTCTCGTAATATAGGCCGGTTTAAAATCAGATAGTTACCGGTTAACTATTCAAAATCAGTTTCAATCGAGTGTCAATTAAAATATTTTTTTTACTTGCCATAATAAATAACAAAAGTTGATTGCTTTTAAAAATGATATAATAGATGTATCAATTGGAAGGATTACAGAATATCAGTTGAGAATTTGTCGAAAATGTATTTGTTTGCTATAGCGAAAATGGTGAACGCGCTTCCCCGGATAGGAAGAGGTCCAGGTTCGAATCCTGGTAGCAACTAAATATTTTATTAATTTAATTTGTATTTTAAAAAAAAAATGTTTACCATTTAGGTTCACGGAAGGAAACACGGTAAGAGAATCTAATACATTTAATTTAGATACATCTCATCACATGTTAATACTATGTACGCGTTTTAAGATTTTGATTTTTGAGAGTTTGGTTTAATATTGGTAGAACGAGACAAAAACTCTTCGGTATACAGATATACACGACGATCGATCTGACAGCAAGATTTAACATGTATACACGGACGTACATGGACGTCACCTATAATCACTATAGATACCTACAACCATCTACAGGACAAATCCCATTATAACGAATACCAAAGTAACGAATCTGATAGAATCACCAAGTTTTTTGACTGACGGACCGGACGAATTTTCATACCAAATTTATTAAACGAAATAACCAATAGAAATTTCAGTATAACGAATTTATTAGCCAAAATTTACGTCAATTTGATGGTATAAAATATACTCGGCAATCGTCGCATTCAGTTTTCCTCGAGCGACGGCGAGGTTGAACGTGGTTAGATCAAAGTTTGAATACTAGAAAGTTTCACAAACACGCAAAGTGTTCATTTCATGACGCCTTTGTTATTTTTTTACAGTATTTTGAAAATGTTTTTCATATGCAGTGCAGTAGGTAGGTATATGTTTTTCCTTATACTCACTATAACGACATTTCAGTATAACGAAATAATTATTTTGGTCCCCTGAATTTCTCTATAACGTGATTTAACTTGAATACTGAAAAGTTAAAATTTAAAATTACAAACATTTTTTCAGTTTTACCTGTTGCTGAGAATATTTAAAATCATCTAACAAACAATAGTGACATTTAAAAAAGTGACGTTTGTTATACACGGGTCCACGAAAGTTGAGAATTGTCTCTAATGAATCTCGTGACAGAGAAACCCATATCTCAGAGATTGTCTCGAGTCGAAGATCTTTTAAAAAACTTATTCGTGGATACAGGCTGTTATATTTGGATCAGTTTCTTGAAACCTATTATGCATAAATTTTTTTTTTTAAATTTTATTTTGGTTGTGCTAATTCCAAATTCTCCCCTGTATGTTGCAATCTAATATTTATGTTATATGTATACACACACACATACGTATATACGTGCTCTTTTATCGATTGCTCATGTCTCAATAACTGCACGATACAAACCGTAACTAATTGTTCGGCGAAGCATAAGTGTAAAATGATCATATTAAAAAAAACCTTAAGCGTAATCATACTCATGTTAGCGAGAAATTGTATTACATATAATATCTTCAATTTTGCATCTGATTCAAATACGTTTTTGTATTGTATTTTGATTTCTGTAAATCTACATATTACTAAATGTAGCGCCTAATTCCAAAACCCTCCAAAACGATTATGTGTTTTTGAGTTATAGATGAAAACGTATATTTTGAAAGAAAATATACAAAATGTTTGTTTTTACATCAGCATTATTTAAAGAGACAATTCTGTAATGTATTTTTTTCAGTATATATCGTTCTGGCAGCTATACTGGATTTCAGATGATGTGATCATTAACAAGCGTTGTGATTGGCTGATTTCATTTTAGGGGGAATAGTAACTTATACTCTGTCTGCTTTGGGATATTTTGGAGATAAAGTATCAATGGATTTTAGTAGTTTTTGCGAGAAACAATGTATTCTGCATGTAGCTGACAAAAAAATCTACAAAACTGCATTTTTAACACAAATTATCCAAAATCCGTTTTAGAGGGTTTTGGAATTATGTGCTACATACGTACCGCATGAAAGGTTTCAAATTATTTCAAGCGATATACCTATGCATCAAAATGAATTCAAAAGTAAAAGTTAATCGTGGGTTCGAATTAGAAGCCTTATTATTTTTCATCTGACATAATGATTAAATGATAACGTTTATTAGAAAAACGAGCAACCGTGATATAGGAACCGGTATATTAAAAAGAGCAAAATTGTATGTACACATTATAATGTATATTATATAAACTGTTCTTCACATGCTATAAATTGTAAATTTACATTTATAGTTTGATATCTTTTAAATATGTAAGAAATAGGTAATTAGATACTTACATAAATTATCCACCCATCCATTATTACATACTTTTAATGGTGTATTATTATCATACGAAATATTATGAAACAGACACGGAGAGATCTGGTTTTGCTTTAAATGCAACATCAGAATAACGCAATCAATTCGAATAATTATTAGAAATACCTCCTTTCGACCGTAATAGTATTGTAAAAAAAAAAAAAACTAGGCTACAGTTTCTAGAGGTCATTTCTTGTATGAGATATCTTATTGGAACGGTGTAGTGCAGTTGTGAACTCTGAACATCTATCCTATCTATTCTAAAAATAAATTATCATTTTTTTATAAATAAGTTCTACATGGCACAATATATAAATAAATTATAAAAAATAAGATAAAAATAAAAAATATATTTGGTAAAAGTTTGTATTACGGGTTGAAATTTTGGTCTCAGAAGAATTTCTAAGATATAGGGGAACCTTGGTTTTCGAACGACTCTGTTAACGAACAGGCAGGCAGTCTCAAAACACACTACGGAAGAATTGAAATAGCTTCTTAATGAGCAGTAAAAGACGGTAACAGAGAAAAAGTATTTTAAGAGACTGATGAATGAAAGATACTCGTATTACTAGGTCCTCAATCCACGAAATGTGCGCGAAGTGGAGTGAGGTGCAAAATTTTGTGGAAAAATATCACCCTGATAAAACTTTATTAAATCATGTTATAAATCTCTTTAATGATAATGTCATGTATCATTTCCGTAACATTATAAAAAGCAAGAAGAAACAAATATCGTTGGATAGATTTTTCGTGAGACAGAAACCTGATGAACTTCAAGCACCCGATGTTTTCATGGAAGGAGAGTCCCTTTCCAAACATGAACACTTTACTAAATATTTTATAAGATAAAGTTTGTTTTTACGTTTTATTACTTTCATTTATTTTTATGTTAAAACTATGAATTTTTATTGCTTTTACAAAATTTAAGCAACAAATAGAAAATAAAGAGCCATTTTCTTGGGGTCTTAAAGAGATTAGTATATTTTACATTGATTCTTAGGGGAATAATTGATTCGGTTTACGGCCAAATCGGTTTTTGAACAGTCTTACGTAACGAATTAAGTTCATAAACCGAAGTACTGTACTTATCTTGTGAGAGTATCAGTAGATTTATTTCGCTTTTATATAGCGAGCAGTGTAAAACTTTATATCGAAGTATAGATTAGAAACTCCATGTAATTATTTATAGTAAACTTCAAACAGCCTAGACTCATTACCGTCATGATGAGAAGACCTGCGTTAAACCCCAGTAAGACCATGAGATCTGTATTGTCTAATTAAAAATGGAATTGTTAGTTTGGTCAGACGCGGTTTAGACGAATAATTTTAACGAAAGTTTATTTTGATTTTGAGTTCTTACGACGGTAAATGTATTTAAAGTGATACTTTGAAGTGTTTTAAATGCTAAAACGAAAATAAAACTTTGTCTAACCAAACTAATGAAGCGCTAATATTTCTGAAATTTCAAGAGGTGTACACAGATTTGACATATATATCTTTACGACGAGTTTTAAAAAATTATCTCGTCATATATTTTCTGTGGACATGCTCCCATATCGTATATTACTTTACTAGGTGCGTATACGATAATATTTGACGCTTATCATTTTTATTTAATTTCCTGTAAAGGTTATCCTAATTTCAACCGCGTTAAATAATAAAAACATGTGTTTTTTTGTCGACCTGTAGAAAAATACATTATTAATACAAATCAAATTAATCAATTAGAAATATATACAGAAAAAATCTATTTATCGAAAAAATATTTAGTTGCTACCGGGATTCGAACCTGGACCTGTTCCTATCCGGGGAAACGTGTTAACCATTCCACTACAGCAACTGATTACGATTACGACAAATTTAGAACTTATATCTGTATATATTTACAGTTAATACATTTATTATTCAACTTTTAAAAGCAATCAACTTTATTTTGTGTTGAATCTCAAATACCTTAATAATTAATCAATTTTATTAAATTTGGATAAACTTTGATTCAATTTTTATGGAGAAAATTTGTTCTCATTAAAATTATACTCGTATATATTTATCGATATTTTGTGTGTTCAAAGCTAAAAAATATTTCAGATTACAGGTATAAATAAGTTCATTAATTTATCAATACAATAATGTTTTGACAATAATTGTACAAAGACACAAATTCAATAGTTCGTGTCTTTCAAGATTGACTAATAACAATCAGTACGTTGTCAAATTGATTGCAAGATATGTCAAGGCTAAAACACCCATATTTGTATATATCGTCAGACAGATATACTCGTATATGCCTGTAAGACGAGTATGAATTAAGGAACTCGCATTATTCGACACACGCGTTCTTCGAACTTTTTGTTTCATACACGATTTACGATAATTTATTGTTTTTTTACTGGTGAAATTAGATATTACAAGATTTTAATTTCTTTAACTACATATATATGTATGGCTACAATTTTTAATATTCCTCCTAGTCCTCACCATGGACATCCTCATTTGTTTTCGCGCTTTTTGTTAGTAAAGAAAAATGTGTCACGTCACGATTTGATTTAAAAGTTTCATAGTTATAGTACAAATTCAAGAAACATAACCAAGCGCTGAAATAATTCTACGATACAGTGATCGTCAGTGTTAATTTGAGACCTATAGTCAAGGTATTTTAGGTGCAAAATATTTTTGTTCGCAATATTCGACATTGCATAGGTAATTTTCGTTTATTAAACTGGTTTATGTTGAGATTTTGACTGAGATGCAGTCAGTACATCCAATTAATTAGCTATCCGGTATATCTGACTCAATTACCTTTGCAGACGCTATACTTGTGTCATCGCCATACTTATAAACTGTATTTTAAATGTCACTCGGAAAATCATTTTGACCTTCCTCAGTACGGTTTGGTATGAGTATAAAAACGAAGTTTCTTCATTACGTTTGTGAATCTCTGTCACTCTAATAAATCTGGTGATAACGAACAGGAGCAATGATTTTATATTTTCATCTAATTTTTTTAAAAGATAAATAAATTACTCTTGTTTGTGATCTAAAAAAAAATTTTTTTGGCGATGAAACTCGAACGTTTAATTGCACTAGTGGACAGTGGCGTAATTACGCCAATGCGGTGCATTGGAACCCACATTATACAGGTGTAACTGACCTTGTCCACAATATTTTATAGGTTGACACCTGACTCAATTACGAGTCGATAATGTTCACATAATATGTGCCTAATCTGAACCATATTCGAGATGTAAACATTTAAAAAAAATCGTAATTGTGCGATTATTTCAATTAATTGAAATATTTTATTGATTCCAAATTATATGTTAAATACAAAAAATGAAAGGTCATCGAGTTTCGAGCGGCCAGACTATTTCTTGTTACATGACTTGGGCCTGGAGCAAAGATATAGATTAATAATGGATATATAAGTACGTAGAATTAAGGTTTAACCCAAGTTTGTGATAATTTAAAACAATAATATATTCCATTACGTTGTAGAATTTGCATAAATTCCTGAACATTAAATATGGTTAAAAGAGCATTTGTGTGGCTGCCAGATGCGGCTACTTGGCCGATGTCCTATTCTATACATAATTGCAATAAACCAAATAATCGAAATATAAAAACCAAACTAAAAAAATGTGTTTAATTTAAGTTTTAAAATGTTGGGTTAGGAATCAGACCATCGCTGCAAAGCGAATATATCCATAAATAGAAGAAAGGATTATATTCAATTATGAGTGCATATAAACATTTTAGTATTTTTTCCTAGAAAACCAATTTTATTCTTACTGTTAGTGGATAAACCGGGTACAATAATATTATTTTATTTTGTATACAATATATATTTAAGGAGCCCTTTCATTTTGCCAAATTGGGGCCCAATGCCTTTTTACCATTTTGCATTGAGGGACAATTTTTTAGTTGCGTCCCTAAGAAAATTAATATCTACTAAATTTATGACACAAGTTGTTGAAAAACCGTTTAAATATTATTGTCAACCAGGAAAGAAAAAAGACTAATGATATTATTTTTCACTCAGCATCTGTTATATTGTTCTTGTGTGTTGCTCCGTCTATTTTTTTTTCAAATTATTCAAATTTATGTTGCGAGTGTAATTCGGGTATATTCGTTAAAATTTTATATATTTATTATCACATTTTAACATATTAATAGTCTCCTGAGATAATCATGTGACTGTAGCCTATTAGAGCCTCCTTACAAAGCCACTGTGTCTCGAGAGTGGCTCTGAAGGCCGGTGTATTGGTCAGTCAGTTTGCACTGAGTGTACAAAAGTTTATATAAATAACTCAGAAGCCACTGCGATTTGATTAAATGTTAAATAGTTTGAAGTTTTCTAAATGAATATTTGGAAATATCAGAAACAAAATATATTTTGAGTGTTGTGCATCTAAACTTTAGGAAGTATTTTAATTATTAAGGAGAACACATTTTTAGTATGAAGTTGTAATTATTCAGAATATAGATTTGTGATATTTTAAATGTATTAATTAGAAAGATATATATAAATATATAAAATCAATTTTATCAAATAAATTGTTGTTGCTATCGAGATTCGAACCTGGATCTCTTTCCAATCCGTATTTTATATGTATATCTTTCTAATAAATACATTTAATTTGTATTAACAATATCACAGACCTATGTTCTGAATAATTGCAACTTCACAATAAGAATGTGTTCTCCTATAATATAGGTTGTATCAATGTGTCCAAAATTGAATAAAAATGAATTGTTCATTCTGGCGTCTTATATCGGACTACTCAAAGGTATTTGAGATTCCGTAAAAATAAATTAGATGGGTTTTAAATAATGAAACGAAAGATGTATTAATTTGATGTGTTCGATAATATGTGTTCGAAAATTTGTCGTCATAAGAACTGTCTGCTGTAGCATAGTCCGTAATTCACCTTTCCCAGATTAGAAAGAGTTTATTTGGATATAATTTGGAAATATAAGTCTTTTATAAAATAAATTATATTCAAATATTTGTTTAGACTGAAATATTTTATAATCCAAGGCAGTAAAACAGTTTTTATTATGTAGGGGACCTAAAGATCAGCACTAAAGTAATGATTAAGGTCCTTTTTTAATTTTGAATTGGGGTCTAATTTGACAATTACGCCACTACAACAACAATAAGGGTATCAATTTCATCATAGACGTTTAAAAATCGTCTATAAAAATTATCTACAACCTTCACGGATACGTGATGGTTTGAGTTTCTGATGACATTTTACTGAGATTTATTCTTGATGAAATGAAGGTATTACAGAAATAGAATGTCTTATTTTTTCATTTACATCGGTAAGTAAACTACTGCTCTTTTAATATTTGTCTGATTAGTTTGAACATGACATTGATATCATGAACATATTATAATCATTAAAGACTTAGCTAAATGTATGTAGAGGGTGAATCAACAGATGATGAACCGGTGGAGAAGTAATTGTTTAAATCATCACCCTTGTGATCGAACGCACCTTTTTTACTTTTTTGTTTTGGACTAATAACAAAGTTACGAATCAAATTTTTTGAATAGTCGGCATTTTTAAATGCGACTTACCAGGCTGGCTAACAAACTTAGCTGAAATATTTATATGATCCATGGAAGTTATAATTATAATTTGTTATATCACATATAGATATTTATATATATAATATAATATGTATGTAAATAATCTTTTAAACGGAGCATCTCAATTTTACAGAAGTTGCGAGAGTCATGAGATCATCTGCCCGAAATCTATTTAATGAGAAGATCTTGAATGATCCCAGTATATTTGCATAAATGTGATGTTGTAAATTATTTTCTGTAGAAAAATAGATTACGACTGCTAACTATAATGTGACATTTAATAACGATATCTCGAATACGAATAAATAGAAACAAAAATAAACATTCAAAAATATTTTAAGATTATCTAGCGAAAATATGTTTATCCACCACGGTATATCCTGAAAAACCTGTACACATAAACGAAACGAATATCTTGCCTATCTTCTACTGTTACCATCTCGCAAAAATTTATTTACTAAACAATTATCTTTTATTACGTTTTTTCTTTGCGCAGATGACACATATTCTCAAATCTTTATAAATTAATTATTTTTGACGGTATTATAATACATTAAAATTATTTTTTACCTGACGTTTCAGTGTTTAATTTGCATGTTTTATCTAATGCAGGCTGGTCTTTGGATAACTCATCACCTAGTCTATAAACGTCTTTTGAATTTTAAAATAGAAATCTAATTCTAGTGAGGTAATACAATGACACTAATGAAACGGCGCCACAAATATAAATATATGAAATCAGACAACTTCCTTGTTATTTTAATAATTTTTGATTAAAGTTTACGATTACAATGATCATGTGACGTTGGAAATAGTGATTTGATGATTACAAACACATCCTATGTTTTAGAGTTTCGGTCTTCTCATTATAAGATAGTTGCAATGAATCCCGGATGCGGCAAACAACGTAATATTTTAGAATATGAGAAAATATGCGGCGATATTACAGAAGGGAAGAAGTGACCTACGTATGTATTACTGGTATATATATTAAACATGGACACTGTGCACTCCGCCCCCTTGTAAATAGTAATGGTAGCATATTTCAGTATATGTGTACATTAGTTTAATAGTATATATAAATATATTATTTTAGAATTGTGAATACTGAATTCCCAATATGTGAGTGTGGTGCTGAGGAGAAAACCCTTGACCATGTCTTTTTTGCCTGTCCATTGCAGATCACAGGTTTCTATTACAGTGGTCTCGTCAATGGTAATTTTCAGCTCCCGGTTTACTTGTGTCATCTTCTTTCCCTTAACTCGCCATGTTTAATCCATACAATAGCAAGTTTTTTGAACGACTATGGTATTGACTTGTAATATAGTATTTCCTATTCTATAATATTATTGTAGCTTTTTCTATAAAATAAAGTTTTTAACTTGATTAATAGCATAAGTTACTCTTGAAGGGTGGATTGCCTATTTAATAAAAGAAGAAGAAAGAAGTGAATACTGAATTAGATTATTAAAGTAAATCAAATTCCAGTAGAACGCTCAATTACAAAATACTAGTAAATTGATAGTGTTAACGCACAACAAAAAACATCAAATAAAATGATATATTTATACCTATACTTATATTACTTATTATATTAATATCTTAATAGAGCGAGCTTTCATTTTTCCAGTTTGAAATTCTAGAAATTCTGTACTAGTTAGATATGATTTCAAGACGAGGTTAATAGTTAAATTCTTATAAGTTCCAGAGAAATAATTTATAACATTATTTGTTACATAAATAATGCGAGAGAGGAAGGTTTGAATAGAAAGAGATGACAATAAAAATTATGATATTCTCGCATTCGATACAAGTCTCAAAAATAACTCGTGTCTAGAGCCTAATCCAAATTTCTCATGTTAATATTATGGAATGAGTACTATCATTTGAATTAATCCATCGAAAATTAAATAATGTATTGAGTACCTAATTCATATATATGAATATATTTTGAATTCTGACAAAGTACCTACATATATTTAGATGGTCACTAAAATCAATGTTCTAGATTTAAAATTATTATGACAGCTTCAATTTATTATTTCGTTTAATAGTATCGATTTAAAACGCCACTTTGGAGCTTTGGTGATATGTCCGTTTCATAATTACATACTACTTATGAAACAGACAGCTTGTGTTTAAAATGCAACAGTGTTATATATAAGCGAAATAATTAATCGCGACATACATAAAAATAACGTACATAAAATGTTAACTTTGTTCAAGAAAACGTTGTTTTCCCTCAAAAATAGTAAAAAAAACATATAATTTTTGAAATTTGCTACTAATATTGTGAATAAGTTTAATATAAATTCATACCGTGTGTGAAATATGCGTGAAAACATATATTTTCGGCATTTTTAAACACAAATTACGAGAGCGCAGACTAGACGTCATTACGGTCGCAGTCGATCGGCGATATGAAGTTAATAAAGGAAATAAAAAATAAACATTAATAGGGTTGATATGATAATATTATTTAGTAATAAATTATAGTGTTTTTGATACTAAACTTGATTTTAAATAGTAGCTGAAGCTTTAAAGCATGTGCGTAAATATAATATATTATTTAAAATTGTATGTTTTCACTAAAACAAAGTATTTTAAAAACGTCAAAAATTGTTAATATGTTCTGCAAATTGAATGGTTACAACTCTATTATTGATTTGTTATTAACAACTCTATTATTAATCTGTTGTTAATTTGTCTCAATTGAGATTTGTCTCCGTAATTCTCAGTAATTTAGCTTGTCTGTAATATTCTCTGTAATTTAGCTTGTCTGTAATATTCTCTGTAATTTAGCTTCAAGATTATAAGAAAATATATGTCGCTTATATAATAATTTACCATATTACAATAATTTTGTAGCACGCGTAAAATTCATCTGATGGTTGCGGTCTTTCTTACAATGCTCGTATCACCTTAATTATGAGTTTGTTACTTTTTATATTAGTGTAAAGGTCCAATCTAAGTAATACTTAAAAAAAAACAAAATGTAGTGTATACCTTCTGATATAGATGAATAATAAAAACCCACATTGTCGTAAAAAAAATGCAAAAATTTGAATTATCATTGAAAGCGCGCCCTTAAGAAACTAAAATATTTGTAAAATGACGCATGTCATACATTCTTACCTATACGTATATCTAGAACTATTTTAAGTAAGTATTTATTTAAAAACTAGAAGAAAAGCAATCGGCATCGATTGCTTACTGCTAGGCTTCGCGGCCAATGGTGGCCGTTGTGCGGTCAAGGTGTCATCAGCTATCGTCGATTGCTCGCTGCTTGGGCCTGCAGACGACAAAACATGCATGTCATTATTTGATAGTTCTATCATGTGACCATAGAGTGCGACGCGACATTATCACGAGACATAGATGAGATGACAGGATGACAGATGCTGTTTATATTTGGTAACCGTGATACGATTTCACGCACGAGACAGCCATGACACCACTGAGTCGGCATCAAAAAGTCACAGAAGTAGACGGGGAGACGTAATTTTATTATTCACGTAATAAGCGCTATTTAATGCGATATTAAAAAAAAACTATTTTTAATCTCATATACTCGTATATTTTCGAAAAAATATTTATTTACAATGGTAATATTTAAGTAAGCGCCGCATTCCGTCGAAGAGAGAACATTCTTTAGTGACGTCCTAATTTGATAAGTCAATACACCGGTTGAGATGTTACATGTCGCATCATGATTGTGGACGTGCTGCGATATTTTATCCGGAGGAGACAATTGATTCTAATATTGCAATCTATGATAACAGAGTGAGTCATTTCAACCGTATTTTTTTTATTTTCTTATAAACTACATGAAACATTTATATATCGTTATTAAGGAGAACACATTTACAATACATAGAACAATAAAATGTGTTCTCCTAATCATAAAGTTGTATCAATGTGTCCAAAATTTAATAAAAATGAATTGATAATTCTGGCGTCTGCTATCAGTTTACTCAAAGGTATTTGAGATTCTGTAAAAATAAGGTAGATGGCTCTTTCAAATAATGGAACGATTAAATGTATCAATATCAAAAAGGTAACATATAGGTTCGAAAATTGTCGCTTAAAATATTGTCGCTGTAGCATAGTTGGATAATGCACCTTCCCCGGTTAGGAAAGAGATCCAGGTTCGAATACCGGTGGCGCAACAACAATATTTTTCGATATAATTGATTTTATATGTAGATATTTCTAATTAATATATTTAATTCATATTTATATATCGAAATAAATTATAAATCTAGTAGACTAAATTAATTTTGAAACGTTGTGTTGTGTACCTAATATAAATAGATTTTTTTAAATCAATTCAAACGCAAATCTTTAAATATCTAGAAACGAAAGAAACACGACTTGGACCACTTTCATAATAATGGGCACGTATGCATGTTCGAAAAGATTATGGGAATATGCGTTTGGGAAATATAACCCCAGTCGCAACTCAACTTAAACAAAAAACGAGATACGCATTTTTGAAAGATGGACGACGACATATCATAGAAATGCTTTTATTTTAGATTAAATAAAACACAATCACTTTTTATGAAACCATGAATTTTATTACACGCTAATCGGTTTCGCTTCGCTCAAGCTTCGCCAGGGCGTATTTAAAACAAACAATAAATACATGCAAAAAATAGTGCATTTATATATACGTAGAACGGGAGATAGAATATAAAATTACATATGAACGAGGGAGACGGACAGCTTTTATTTTGAGTTCTCTGCATAACTACTTTAAATTATAATTATTAAAATATACAGGATATCACTGATTCGTAGCATCATAAAAAAATTATATGAGCACCTATTTGTAAAAGTACTCGAAGTTTCGATGCCATAAAGACTGTTAACTCTGTGAATATTTTCATGTCTTAAATTTCTCAGACTATAAACAGAAAAGTTGAATAATAAATGTATTATCATGCGTTAAATAAATTGAATGGCATCAGGCCGGGCTACTATGAATTGGTGCTTTCGTGAGTTGCTGTAAAAGTTGTTTCACCTTATATTATTGATGAAGAAAGTTTTACTACTTTTGAAATGGGCAAAATTAACATTGTGGTTGAAGTTCATTGTTTTTATTTTTTAACTTTGTTTCATTAACCGCTTATTGAGTTTAAATACATCTACCGGTTTCGAAAAATACTACGATTAAATGTATTAATATAAAAAAGGTAACACATAGGTACGAAAATTTGTCGCTAAATATATTGTCGCTGTAGCATAGTTGGATAATGCACCTTTCCAACCATAAATTAAAATGTTTGAACCTGCCGTTCATTTTAATTTATGTCTATCGATGGTGAAATATTAACTAGATACGTAAAAAAAATCTGATTATTATTATTGATTAGTCGAATAAATTGTGTAGGTATCTAATAATAATGTTTCACTTTTTACAAGTTGGTACAAAATAATTTTTTTAAATCAGACATGTCGAAGTATCTAACATACCATAACGCTATTTTCGCGCAAGGATAGGCATAGAGGATACAATGCCAAACTCTTCTGTTCCTGCATTTATTCAAATGCACACTCTTCGGTTGTTAAAGCTTTTAACATGGAAATTATCCAATATCTGATCATGCCAAGTTTTTCGCAGACATTCTAAGTTTCTGCTGCTTTCAACA
The DNA here is from genome assembly GCA_031772225.1 of Eubasilissa splendida. NCBI lineage: Eukaryota > Metazoa > Arthropoda > Insecta > Trichoptera > Phryganeidae > Eubasilissa > Eubasilissa splendida. Next base: position 22,591,189 of record CM062851.1, on the reverse strand, counting down.
CTGGCCTCATATATATATTTTACCATTCTCTTCTCACTCATACCTTAATCATGATTAACCCGTGTCACTGTGACACCTTAATTCTATGTTACATACTATTATATCGACTGTGCTACAAACATTCTACATTCGCTTCAAATTGTGTATAGATTTTCCACACGTAAATTAATTTGATATGCTTACTAATTATATTTAATTTATAATTTACAATACAACTAAATTTTATGATTTTTTACCTTTTTTTTTTACTTTACTCATTAAAGTGCTATAAATACAGTATGCAATCATCTAATAAATCACAAATTCTTATCTAGGTAATTTATTACTTGCAATTGAATGGGTACAATTTAATAATTAAAAACTACCAATATAGAATAGTTTTTAACGTCTACCGTACAATTCATGCACATTTTAAAATCCGTTGAGAATACACTGAAAGCCTTTATAACATCAGAAAAATATACTTTATTGTCAGTATATTGAAATGCACACATACATAAATAAAATATACAAATATTGTTTATATTATAATATATAATCTACATGTAATATATATTATCTGCATGTTAATTTTTGTATATCTAATCATATTTCGATAAAACTTTTCTGAAAAATTGACATTGTAAATATCTCGGCTACGTTCGTTAGCCGATCTGACCTGACATCTTGTTTCAAAAATTTCAGTTCTTTATATTTTAAAGAAAAAAAGTTTAAAATGCACTTTCACACATGTACGAAGTCTATCTGAGTCTCGCAGCCAATATCGGATTGTATTATATCACGTAGAAAAAAATTAACTAACTAACTTACCATCGCGCCGTTTCCCCGCGGAGGTAGGCAAAGAAGATAGAGCGCCGCATTATTCTGTCTCGACACATAATTCTCGCTTCATCCACATCTTATCATTCAAGCTCGCCTATTATTGTGGCATCTAACAGGACCATCTGGTTTACCTGGTCGTGCCAAGTCTTCCGTGGTGTCCTCTATTTTTGGTGCCATCAACACTTCGTGATATATCTTTGTTACCATTCTCTTCTCATTAATTCGTTCCATATGACCAAACCATCTAAGTGATCCTTTCTTAATCTTACTCACAATATAAAATCAGATCTACATTTTTTACTTATTTCTTCATTCTTTACTCTGTCATAAATAGATTTGCCACATGTACGCCTAAGTGATCTCATTTCCACTGCATTCAATCTACTTTCGTTCCTCTTCTGCTAGCTCCAGGCCTCACTTCTATACATTAGTGTCGGTACCAGGACTCCATTGTGTGTCGCTAGTTTTGCCTCGGTTGACAAGTTCCCGTTAGATATAATTCTATTCAAATCGCCGTTCACTTTATTCCCTGCAGTCACCTTCCTTTCGATATCATTCTCAGCTTTTCAGATTCTATCAAACATACTTCCCAAATACACAAACTCATCTACTTGTTCCAAACATTTATTACCTACAAGTATTTTGCACGGTGTCTTGAAGAAAACACAGTAACAAATTTAGATATTATATTTATTAAAATAAGGAACGCTTAAGAGAGTTAGTAATAACTATAGTTTAATTACATAGGCCATAGTATAGTTGGATAATGTACCTTCCCCGGTTTGGAAAGAGATCCAGGTTCAAATCCCAGTGGCGTAACAACAATTTTTTCGATAAAATTGATTTTATATGTATACCCTTCTAATTAATATATTTAATTCATATTTAAAATATCACTGACCTATGTTCTGAATAATTACAATTTTATAATAAGAATGTGTTCTCCTAATATAAGTTTTTTGTTATTATTCTAGTGGCTTAGTAGAGATATATAAACCTATAATATTTTATTGTACAAACTGTATTGTATCAAACAATCAAAAAATCAGGCATATACTTTAACTGGGCGGTATTTAAAAATTGGTATAATTTAATGTGATGTAAAATAGATTAGATAAAAATAATGCTAAATACCTATTACAATAATAATAAATAATTCATTTAAAAACAGATTTTATCTATTTCGCTTATTCTAAAGTTCCAAGTAATATTATATTGTTAGATGCAATTACATCTTGATGGTTCAAAAATGCAAGCAAATGATAAATATTGATGCCCGACAGGAATAATAATGAATGTTTACATCTCATGGAAAACCAGTTCTGGTCTGAGGAGAGGACATTGGGTAGAAACGGAACACTACGTCACAAAGTTTGTTAACGTAATTTTCATAATAACATTAATTATTTACATATTTGCAAAAAATACGACAAATGTCTGACATAAGGGTGCGTGTGCACGGATGGAACTTTAGCATTTCGGAGATTTGGCAGTAAAGGTCGGTATGTATCAGTTTATAATTATTCTCTGCGTATATAATACAATGACAGCTCGCTCCACGCTCAACACTATAATGTTATTCATGCGAATTTCTAGTAAAAAGTTATACCCTGATTGGTTGGTGGACGACTAACTTATTTATGTTATCGTACGATTTCGGCCCCAATTTGAGGAACAACAATGACCATAAAATGTACGATCTGGGGCTCGTAGGACCAAATTAAGAACATAAATGACTCAACTCAATTCGGACTCAATTTTAAGAAATAATAATCTGGTTTGAAGGAACAAAAAATGTGCCATTTAGGGCTTGTATAACCTAAATAATATAAAAATAATCTGGCTCGTTTCAGATTCAATTTTAGGAACACTATTCAGAATTGTAGGATTGGAGTAATCGAGTGGATTGGTACATAGCTTGTTGGTTTAGTAGTTAAGATGCTGGTCTAGTTATCTAAAGGTCGGGAGTTTGTGCCCCATCCCAGGAGACCAGCAAATTAGTCATATGTTCATAGTACAAGCATTTAACTTACTTTTTTTAGCTTACAGTAAGAATATTGATGTGAAATGTATTCCATGTACGCATTTATATTTATATAAAAAAGAAATACACGTCATTGGAAGGGAAAGTAAAATGTCTAGAAGGACCAGATTCATGATAGAGCGGAAGATGGGAAGCTGGAACAAAAATGTCACAATGATGATCAAGAAATAAGCGGTCGACTTATCCACGTTCATATACTGGCGTGAATGAGAGACCGCTGATTCAATCAACTCACATCAACTACTGCAGCAGCACTTTGTTTTTGGCTAATGCAGAAAAAATGCAACAATTATCAGTGCTGCAAAATAAAGCTTTGCGAATAATACTAATAGAAACAATATATATATTCGGATCAGTGCAATGAAAGATCTGAACATGATGACCTTTAAGCAGAAAACAAATTTTAATGTCATGGTATTTATTTATAAAATCCTAATTAAGAAAATATTGGGAGAATTCATAAGAAATATTAATGCAAATCAACATGAGCACGAACATCAAACAAGAGGAAAAGACAGACTGAGACTGCCGTTCAGGAAGAAGGCTAAATCTCAGAAATCGGTGATGTACAGTGCGATGAAGATTTTTAATAAAATGCCAGAAGACATAAGGAAGGAGGAGAAACTAAGTAGATTCAAAATGAAACTAAGCAAATATGTACAAGATAAGTTGTAAAGAAAGGGAACGATTTTGATCTTGTTAATATTAGAGCATATATAAATATACTTATGTATGCACTATATTAAGAATAAATAAATAAATGTTTTTAAATTTTTTTTATTATTTTTTTTTTTTAAATATTTCTAGACCCTCAAAAAATCTTGCTAGACATTTGTCTGCAGGTACATTTAGATTAATTTTATTACATTTCATATAATTAAAACGTAACTAATCAGTGTTACAGATTAAATAATTCATTTCATTCTTACAGGTAAGACAGGTTATTGTCAATAAGTCTATTTTTAACGAAAGCATTCTCTTTTGTAAAAATCCGGGTAGTTTATTTTTTAGTGTAGAAGCAATAGATTCTAATGTCCTCGATCCATACTTATCGGTGATTTTGGGAATTGTTTAATTCAGATTAGCTACACCTCTTTTATTTATTCCATGTGAAGCCACCTTATTTATAGCATCGTTGTTATAATTTTATTTTATTAAAAGGAACAGTAACCGCCCGTATACAGGAATAACGTTTATGGAAGAATATAACAATTTTAGATTATGCCTCAATTTAAATGCTTCCAAGCTTACATTTTTTTCACTGTGATTTTGTATTTGTTTTATATTCGAGTTACAGGAGTGACCCCACGATCGGATTCTATATCTTAATAATGACTAGACCAAAGAAAAATAAATTATTGGTAAAATATTAATGTGAATAATGCAAATTCGGATATTCAAAATACTGTTGTATAATTCTATAGAAGTTTTTCAAAATAAATCCTAGTAGATAGGTAATGATGTAAACGTTTTATATCTTCAATCCTCTCTCCAGCGTAAACACACCTCGTCGTGATATAAGACTTGCAAGGTATACATATTGAGGTATCCGTGTTCATCACACTCGTAGCATAGCTATAGCTATTGATTTTTTTAACCAATAAAACTTATTTGGCATTTTTTTGTATGTTGATTATCAACAATAATCTATTTATAGCTCTTGTTACCTCTCATCTCGTAATACTGGTAACCGAGAGCATAACATAATAAATTTAAGTATTTGTTTTAATTATATTGGGAATGAGTGAGATTTTAAAAATATTTTTAAATATTACGTAATTATTTTGAATATTTAAAATAACACACGTAAGAAAACATTTGCATAAAATTTCTATATGTATTACGTAGATAATAAAGTGAAATAGAATGTTAATATATTATAATGTGAATTACATGATAATAATTACGCTAAGAATATAACAATAAATAAATATTTATTTTAAATTGAACAGGCCGTTAATGACCCTCTATAAATAGTCGGAGAATTACATTAAAGTACAATATAAATATATTTGAGAATAATTAGGAGTATGGAATAACAGTTCCATAGTACACTTTAATGTGGTTGAGAAATTAGAACCACTATTAAAATATAAAAAGTAAAGTTACAGATTGAAAAGAAAATGAACAGGATATTAAAACTAACCGACACAATTACCGATCACGTGACGCGTGTCAGTCTTCTGCTTTCGAAAGCGTGCGAATTTGTCTTATGGTAAATATGAATTACACGTTTGAACGACTATTAACCATATATACTGTGGGAAGGGTATTGTTCGACGCGCGTGACTTGCGGATTTGCCAGTCGCAATGAGTCACTGATCGGGAGCGCATCGCGCGTTCGCGGTTAAGCAATATTTAAAGTGTGGTGATTCATTGGTTCGTGCGCGTCGCGCTTTTTGTATTCACTTTAATATTCGACAAGTAAGTGATGGCCCGAGCACGCTTAACTCAACTTATCTGATGTCGGGTTCAAAATTTCAAACAAAAAGGGGCAATGGTTAACCAAACTCCTCCGGAAACATCAACGTCAGCAGCAATGCCAGAGCATGTGGCTCAAGTTCGACGTGAAATTATGCGCAATCCGCGTAAATCGATAAGGAAGATTACAGTCTTTACTGAAATATAAAAATCAATAGTGCACGTTATTTTGAAAAATAAATTACAGTTTCAGCCATACAAACTGCAAATCGTGCAGTTTATCAACGAAATTGACTATTTTTTACGTGAAACCTTAGCGAGAACGATGCTGGAACGTTTTGGAACAACACGAACACTTGGAAACATATTGTTTACTGAAGAAACCTATTTTATTATCGATAGCTATGTTAATAAACAGAACATGAGATACTGGTGCCCCGAAAACCCAAAGATACGCCATTAAAAACGTATGCATTATCCAAAAACAACAGTGTGGTGTGAAATTTCTGCCCGAGGGATAATTGGTCCTCATTTTTTTAACCAGCGAGAGACAGAAAGTCACTGCTGACGTGTATTGCCGAATGATCGACGAGTTTTTGGTACCACAATTGCAGCTGTTTCTCGGGATCAACAACAGAACACAATTTCAGCAAGACCGGGCCACTCCACATACAGCTAGAGTTTCAATGGAGAAGCTGAGGGGAATTTTTCCCAATAAATTAATCAGCAAGTAGGGAGACATACCCTGGTCACCTCGGTCACCGGACCATACACCGTGCAACTTTTTTTTGGGGGGTTCTTTTAGTCGACAGTTTACAGCAACAATCTTCGAACAATTCAGGCTCTACAGGAAAATATCCGCCGTGAAGTTTCTGCCATTGAACCAACGCTTTGCTCTCGCGTGTGCGCAAATTTAAGAGTCCGATTACAAGAATGTCTTGAGAGAAATGGACGGCATTTAGACGATATTATTTATAAAATGTAAAATTCGCATCGTTTAACTCCATTTTGTATAAATAAAATAAGAGTAACATTTTAGATTTTTTTAAAAATTTAATATTAAACTTGAAAATTTTCCGCAGGGTACCTTTATAATACAATTATGTAGTGGATCATATCGGAAATGACCTTTTGCAGTATGTTAAAAAAATAAGAAAAAAGTTCAGCTTACTACGCTTTTTGAATTTTTACAAAATGTTTAGATATCGGCGCTCACAGTTGGGCTTGTTGGGCACGTTCGGATTATCATTATCCACCGTGTAACGTCACATATCTCATACGTACCGGCCAGTATTAACAATATTAGTACAGTGTCGAGTACCGACTTATCGACTCGGAAGATGTGACGTCACACAATAAAACAGAATATCTGTAACTCTATCATATTACAAGGTATCGATATTTTTTTAACAGTTTTTTAAATGAGAGAAATTTCGAAGAGTTTAAATAAAGTTAAATTAAAGTGTGCCAATGTAGGCTAATGTTAATGTATAAAATCCCGTTGTAGCAATTAAATATCTATGAATAGAAATAGCCAAAATTGATATTGTAAAACTTGGTATAAAATAGGGTTAGAGATCTCAGTGATATGATAGGGATTTTTATGTATATTTGTGAAAATATTGAAAGAAGTATATGGTAGGGGGAGTTGTGAGAATTAGTGTACATAAAGATATAAAATAATGTATTGGTAAACCAACAATACATGAATTTGAGATGATTGACTTCTATATTGATAGTTAAAGCCAATATACGTAAACCACTTTTTACTATCGTATGGACCGCCCAAACGCGTCCGTTGACGTTTGGCATTTTTAATAGCTATATACCCCAGGCGCAATGTTGAAAGGAGCGAATAATTCTAAGAAACTTTTGGTTTCTTAGAATATTATTAATTATTCGTTATTATGCGTTTTACGTTTATAAAATATGAAGTTAATTTGCAACACAAGTCTTTCGAAATTTCATTATTTATAAAATACATCTACAGCGCCGGCGCTAGACTTTTTGCCGCCACGCACAAGACTGTTTTTTTTCCGCCCTAGTAACTTGAGTGAAGATGAGGTTTTAAATTTCTGTAAAAGCATCCCCATAAATAGGTCGCCCGCGTGCCACACACGTTAGGCCAGCATTTTAACATTTTTACTAAAATACGTTCTGGACACTATTGTTGACTACAAATTACCGCTATATTAGGAAATAAATGAAATGTTATTGATTGGATTTGCTTTCTTGGACTGCTTATACCTGAATTATTTTTATTATATACTATTATAGCTTTGCAACATGGGATTATGTTTTTTAAATTTTATATATTTTTCGACCGCCCCCTTGATTTGGTCGCCACGGGCAGGTGCTCGCTCCGCTTGTGCGTAACGTCGGAGCTGTACATCTAATCGAATCTAATACCTATTATAACCGGCATCATAGCGCGTAACTACGTCAGAGAAACAATTTCGGTGTATTAGGGTCCATGATAGGGTTTTACAAAACCTAATGTCTATACTTCTCGATCACTTAAGTACATTTGTATTTTTTCCAGCACTAATATAGACAAACATTTTTTTAAATCCGCCACAGCAAAAAATGAATAATATAAGTTAAAAAATTATTTCTCATGTGTATTTCGAAAATACTACCCGTGTAATATGTAATAAACGCAAGTTAGTTTTTTTTCAGTTGTGCATGGATATACATAAACAGCTAGAAATACATTTTTGCTAGCATTTATTGAGTTTGCTATTAGAATGGCTAAAAATATTTCGATAATCATTAAATAAAAATCCTAGGTCGCTGTTTTTTATTGAGTGCCATTACATGTATAGGAGGCATTTAAAAAAATATTGTATTGAGGCACAATTATTTTAGTTGCGCCACTGAATTATTTTTTTGTATGTGATCGATAAAGTAAATTACGGACATCGCCAATGACTTGTATTTTATGTATTTTAATCTATTCGAGTAATAGCAGTAATTTCATTAAGTTTTATTATGTAAGCATCTTAGTTTGCTCTTTACTCGTGATCACATATTTCATTCAGTACCCACAATGTCACGTGTTATTCGCCACAAAACTCGTATGTTCGAAAATTAAAAATGTACTTTCACGTCTCGGTGTGTAGACTGTAACTTATTTAAGAATTCAGTACGTACACGGTAGCTAACCAAAAAATTAATTCACGAAAATAATACATACTTGATACTTACTTACACAAAGTAATTATTTTATAAAAATTAAATTTAAAATACATGAAAAATTTAATTTCCTCCTACTTTCCCAATCAACTGTACACATGACACATACTCATGCCTACGCGATTTTTATTCATAATCATATTTATTCACCATCATGCCGTTTCTCTGCAAAGGTAGGCAGAGAATATAGAGGTGGCTTCTAACAGGATTATCTTCCAGTATCTTGTTTACCTGGTCATGCCAAGTTTTCCGCGGACATCCTCTATTTCTGGTGCCATCGTCACTTCGTCATATATCTTTGTTACCATTCACTTTTCATTCATTCATTCCATATGACCAAACCACCTAAGTGATCCTTTCTTAATATTACTCACTATACTAAGATCAGCTTAATATTCTTTCCATATTTATTTATTCTTTACTTTACGAGCCCCACACTCTTCTGTCCTGACACATAATTCTCGCCTCATCTTTTTCTTACTTCTTCATTCTTTACTCTGTCATGAATAGATATGCCACATATACGCCTAAGTGATCTCATTCCCGCTGCATTCAGTCTACTTTCGTTCCTCTTCTGCCAGCTTCAGGCCTCACTTCCATACATCAGTGTCGGTACCAAGACTTCATTGTGAACCGATAGTTATCATCATGAGAAGACTAATTGTACTCACTCAGTTGTATGACAAAATTTACTTCAGATTACCCCGCTGGAAATAACTACCAATTGACCACTGCCGTTCTTATACTACGCGGAGCTATTAATTTATCATCAGACCTGGTGGCTTTGTGTGTCCTTTCGCCATAGATCGCATATCGACACGACCTTGACCGTCACGTTAACGATCTGGTGATACAGCATCTGTTACATACTGAGGCGTGTAGTGCACACAAGTAAAAATACTGTGCATTACTAAAAACACTGGAAAACAAATATAAATTAAATAATCTATAATATGGATTGTGAACGTATATTTACGGATTTATTACAATTAGCACCATCTGTGTACCAGTAGTGACTTAGTTCTAAAAACTACTACGATAACCCACCGCTTTAGCCGTAGCGCTAGTAGCTATAATGCGTCGATTATAGCTATTCGCATTACTATCTTCTATTTTTAAGCTGGGTATTACTTCATTAATACAATTGTATATTTACTGAATTGAAAATTCCTTTCGGTTGATCCATTTTGTATGGAGTCGTTATTTATGCTAACAGAATAACATTTGAAAGCTCACAACTGCGTGCAAATCATTGATGTGTCTACTTTCCCTTTTACTTATTCGCGAATTTTACTATCTTACTGTTTTTAACGTGTTGATTTCACGATCGTTCTTTGCATTTGGTGCATGGATTTGTTTTTGATTTGGGAAAAACAAAAAGCAATTGGTAGATTTATTTACTACGTAACCATTAATGAAAATAATTATTTCCTTTAGTTATTACGTGAAGGATTTTCAAACAATAAAAGAATCATGTTCAATCATAGAAAGTGTTTTTAAAAATGTTCATATACTTTTATATTGATTTTTATATGAGTAAGAATGTATTATTTTACGTTAAAACTCCAATTTTAAAAACACTATTAATAGTACTCTAAAATTACAAATAAATACATAGTACAGATTCATTTTGTATAATGACGTTGGTTAAACGAAAGTTAATAATCTTACGTATAGCATATATTGTATTACATATATTATATGTTACGTACTTGTCTTATAAGTACGTCTTCAGTGTATACCTTGTAATGTGAAGGTCCAAGAAATGGACTTTGTAAAAAAATATTACAATACGATACAATTTAGTACAAGGTATATCACTAGTATAGGTCAAACGATTAAGCTGATGAACACGTAGAGAAAGAGCCCGCGCCCTGTCGCGCGCCGCCCGTTATAGCCTCGCACGCAAGCACGCCGGCGGTGCGGCACTCACACACACACACACAACCATACAATCCCAAGGACATCACATATTATTGTATAATATCATTGGTAACAGCATAACCTAAATCTATACGTACTGCACGTCACCCGTTATACACCACGATTGCTGGTCCAGAAGGTACCTCGACAATCGTTTCCCTGTAATACAATAATATAACTCATTTTAGATCATATTTCCATTTCTTGTAATTCAATCGTAACTATTGTACATATACAACGCAATTTATGGAAATAATAATTAGATTCGTGGAAAAATCTTTAGAATTGATCGTGTTTTGTGCTTCATGTGTCGTGTAAAATGTATGCACCTGGGTGTATTCCTACGGCAATGAAGTGATGTCGATATTTTATCTGGTTGTTGAATCTCTTTTTGACAAAATTATTCATATTTTTATTTATCTTTGTGTTTTATTTATTTTTTAAACATAATACTTGTTTTATGCTTGAGTAGATAAGGCTCGATATGTTATAATTTATTTATTCCATCATCAGGAGAAGTGACGATTCGTCACGTGTCACGTACCAATCCACACGATGTTATAGCCGATATCTCATCTGAGAAAATAATTGAAAAAACCTTGCTCTAGAAATAAACAGATAAGGTGAATAATTATGTAAACATGGTTAGATAAACTTTGAGATATAATGTAACTAGCAGATATGTTTTGTTAGGTAGTGGCCGCTGGGTGGCTATGAACTGCAAGATCACGGCCAGCGTTTTCGCAAAACCATTTTTTTAATAATTGAATTATCAAAAAAAGGGAAGTACATATTCTAAAATACATTATTTATTACGGTTTGTGTTATGGCTAAACAAAAATTGAAAATGTCTCGGCTAAAATGTATTTCCGATTAATAATTACACATTGGACAACATTTTTTACGATAATTTTTAAATAATTTATTTTGATGGCAGTGCTTTCATAAAAATGAGAAACGCATTACTCGATGCTGTGTTTGGTCTTATGGCTGATGACAGAGTAGAATCGTGGTCTGATAGTTATGATCAAGTTAGAGGATTCAAGATGGTAGAGCAGAAGAATGTTCAACATTTCAAGGATAGATTTTATTAGTAACAAAACGGTACTAGAAACTAGTGATGAATTAAACCATAATTGTGTCTGTAGACATTAATGTTTGATTTTTAATGATAATAATTTTGTGAGTAATCTACTGACACTAGAAACTAAATTGCCAACATTTATATCTCAGTTACGAGCAGTGGCGTGCAGTAGGTGTAGATTTAGATTATGCTGTTACAAATGATATTATATAGTCATATATAATATATGTAATACAATATATGTATTTTCGTTTAACCAACGTCTTTGGAAAAAATAAATCCGTCGTTTATACGACCCTAGCATGTATTTATTAATAATTTTAGAGTACTGTTAATAGTGTTTTTAAAGTTTAAGTTTTAATGTAAAATAATACTTTCGTTTTTAAGAACACTTTCTATGACTGAACATGATTAATTTATTGTTTGAAAATCCTTAACGTAATAACTAAAGTAAATAATTATTTTTATTAAATGTTAACGTAGGAAATAGCTCTGCCAAATTGCTTTTTGTTTTTCTCAAATCAAAAACAAAACAATCACAAAATCAACAGGTTAAAAACAGTAAGATAGTAAAATTCACGAATGACGTAAATATTACATCCGCAGGCTTCGAAGTGCGCACGTTTTTTAATACTTATTATGTAATATTATTACGTTCTTAATATTTTTGTCACGTTTCGTTTAACAGGTTAACGCGAGACATTCATAACTCACATCTCTCGAAAGGTCTTCTGCATTTTACGAATATGTCAATATGTATAATAGAAATTGAATATTAACGGCCAACTCTCGAAAGTTCAATGTTTATTTACCATTCACTTATTCTATTGGCATTACGTACACATTTTTAAAGATTCTGTGGACAGAAAAGTTTACGTAAACGACATATGTTCGAATCGACAATAGCAAATTCTTTTTTTTCTATATATAGGTGTCAAATTTTCTGGTTCATATAGGCGCTAAGCGATTATTTTTAAGGAGAACACATTCTTATTGTGAAGTTGCAATTTTTCAGAACATAGCTCTGCGATATTTTTAATACAAAATAACTAACTTACCATTACGCCGTTTCCCCACGGGGATAGGCAGAGGATAGAGCTCCACACTCCTCTGTCCTGACACAATTCTCGTCTCATTTTTTTCTTATTTATTCATTTTTTACTCGTCATAAACAGATTTGCCACATACACGCCTAAGTGATCTCATTTCCACTGCATTCAGTCTACTTTCATTCCTCTTCAGTCAGCTCCAGACCTTACTTCTATACATCAGTGTCGGTACCAGGACTCCATTGTGCATAATTCCATTCGAAGCGCCGTTCACTTTATTCCCTGCAGTAACCCTCCTTTCGATATCATTCTCAGCCTTCCCGTTTCTATCGAACATACTTCCCAAATAGACAAATTCATCTACTGGTTCCAAAAATTTATTACCTACAAGTATTATATTTTGCACGACGGTGTCTTGCTTTCCTCCTTCTTGAATACCATCACTTTCGACTTATTGACATGCATGTATTAATTATAAAAATATACATATAAAATGAATTTATGTAAAAAATATGGTTAGGTAGTCATGCCGTTATAATATGTTAAGTTGATTGCGGCGTCGTTGACAATATCTAGAGAAAAAAGGCGAGTGGATGGCACAAAATAGACTTACATTAAGTCCATCCAAAACAATACTATGGACAGCAACACCTAGAAGGCAAAACATAATACAGGAATCAATGACTGCGAATGCTAAATCTGCAGTTAAGTTGCTGGGCGTGCACATTGATTCAGATCTTTCAATGAATACACAAATCAGTAAAACTGTCACTGCATGCTTTTATCAATTGAGACAGATTAAAAGTATTCAGATACATCTTCCTCTTGAGGCAGCCCGTCTACTTATAAATGTATTTGTGGTGTCACGTGTGGACTATTGTAACACCATCTATGCTGGCCTGCCAATGTCTCCGCTGGATAGATCACAATCCATTCTGAATGCGGCAGCACGGATAATATATGGAGTTTCCAAATTCTCTCATATAACATCCCTTTTACATCTGCTACATTGGTTCCGATTCTCTGAAAGAGTTGAATTTAAATTGTGCCGGTTGATGCAAAAGGCGATACACAACATGGCGCCTCTGTATCTTCAAGAGCTTTGTATCCTAGACAAGACAATTTGAATGGTAGACGTCAAACTCTCAGGTCAGCCTCTAGTTCAGCCGCAGGAAGGGTTGTAGAATCGACCGACTGTTGCCAGAAGTCTAAATTTAGTGAACGGCCATTTGTGGTGGCATACCTAAAAACGTGAAACTCTGCCCTCCGTAATAAGAAACAGTGCATCGAAGAATTCTTTAAGAATAAATTAAAAACGAACCTTTTCAAAAAGTCATTTCCATAAGTGAAAATATCAATTTTTAATTTAAAAAACAAAGATAATTGTAGAACTATAAACAGTTTATGTGTAAAGCGCCCTTGAGGCGAAAGTTTTTTAAAATGGCGCTGTACAAATTATCCTTATTATTATTAATTATTATTATTATTAATTAAATTATTATTATTATCATCATCTATAATGCGTCACCCATGTAGTTTAAGCATATGGAATATATTAATATAAGGCGAGAGCCATAAAAAAATACTTGATCACTAAAGCTGATTTAAAAATATAAAAAATTGAAGCATGCCTCATTGGTATTTATTTTATTGTCTTTGTTGTAAATAAACACTACAGAAGTTTGCGATTTTGCCTGTTGAAATTCGGTGAAGTGCGAACACATTTTTTAAGGGCAACGTTCTTTGTCTACTATTAATTTCATTAGCAGAGAACAATCGGCTTTCCACGATTGATGTTATGCTGTAGCCACAATCGCGGCCAACTTCTGCGGAATCGATAAAACAGTTAAAAAATGCGTTCTTAGGTTTTCACGGCCGTTGAGAATCTTTTGTGTGTATGTCTGACCTTTCTGACCGACGTTTCGGATCCCATTGCAGGGTCTATAAACTATACACAGAAGTAAAAAAAATAAACATTCTATGTTGTATATACCTATCCCTTGTGCAAGTTCCGGTGAAAAAATGTGATAAAGCAAATAAATAATATAAAAAAGTTATTGCGGTAAGATTATTCAATTTCAAAATTCATTACAAAATAATCAAACTATCGACGTATGCTCACGGTATTCATTTGTCGTCAAATGTTTGTATTGACCACACTCCCGCCTGAATTATTTTCACTGTACGAATATTTAAGCTGATATTTTTTTAAATCTTTTGATTTATACTAGTTTATCATAAAAATAATACAATAATATTATATACAACAAACGAAATGAAATAGCCACCGTGACACATCTTTAAACTTTATGGTTATTTGGGTAAATGATGATGATGATTGTCATTGCCGTTGTCCGCATATATGAGAGTAGCGCGCTTTGATTAAAAATATTCGATCAGAATCAAGTGTGTATTTTAATTTGTCTTCATATCACGAATTTCCGAACAAAATAATCATCTTTGGGTTATCTTTCAGAAGAATACAGATTTTCCTGTAAACATATTTAATAAAGAAATAGAGATGTGAACACGTGCATCACGTCAATAATGAAACAATAACATATGTTTTTAGTTAGTATCGACATCTTGAAGAAGAAAATGGTATTTTTTGAAACCGGTAGATGTATTTAAACTCTATAAGTGGTTAATAAAACAAAGTTAACAAAAAATAATATAAATTTTACTTGACTATCTTGGAAATAAAACAAACATACTTGTTAGACTGTGATGAAATAAAAGAAAACATCAATTAGTTTATTAATCAAATTAGTTTAATGTTGACTTTCTAACAAGATAAGTTAAAACATCAGCCGCTTGCAAAAATTAGTTACCACATATATGTATTTTCTCTAACGACAGGTGAAACAAATTGTTCATAAATAACATGTTTACAACAGTGGATAGTAAATATGTATACTTGTCAAACTCCCTGTGGCATTTATAAATTAATGATATTAACATTTACTATGGTTAAGTAATAAAGAAAGGGTGTTTAATTTTAGATGTATAGAACTTTAAAATTAAATAAAACACATAAAAATCGTGGTAATAGTATTTCAAAGATAATTTTATGCCATTAGTGTTTAAACATGATTTCGCGCATATGAACGAGGCGATAGGTTCGAATAAAGCGCAATAATGCAGTATATCGGAAATAACGTGACGAATATTGGCTTCCAAGTCGTCTATCGTATCTGGTTTATTGGCGTAGACTAGCGACTTCACATATCCCCACAGAAAATAATTCAAAGGTGTTAAATCAGACGATCTTGGAGGCCAATTCACAGGTCCATTACGCGAAATTATGCGCTCATCGAATGTTTCCTTCAATAAATTGATTGTGGCGCGCGCTGTGTGGCATGTTGCGCCATCTTGTTGAAACTACAGCTCTTCCACATTAATGCCATTTAATTGGGGAACGAAAAAGTCAGTAATCATGGATCTACAGTGCTTTCCATTGACTGTAACGTTCTGGGCGACATCATTTTTGAAGAAACAACAGCTTCTTCGGTGCGCACTGTATGACGTCTCTACGGATGCTTATTATCAATTAGAGAATGCGTGGTGCGAGAACGATCCATGGTTATTCGAATTACTTGCTCGGATGGACGATTATGTCGACCGTAAAATGGACATAGCGCACTGTAAGTTTCGCGAACTGAACAACGATTTACGAAATATATTAGCACAATTTGCAAGCGTTGTTCTGGCGTAAGTCTATTAATGTGGGAATGGCAAACCAAACTGAGCACAAATCAGCTTTCAGCTATTAAATTAGCTGTCGCTGGAAAAAGTGGCGCCAATTCGAAAAACATTCATAAAAAAACCATCCTATATGTGTTGTATGTAAATAATAAAATAAAAGTGATTAGTGATCAGCAGAGCATGACCAATCAGACTGTCAGTGACAATGTAAGTTAATATTATATTGGTCGGAACCATGAAGTGGCAGAAGGTCAAACGCAAATATGACAGCAGCCATCTAAAGTCGAGGATCCTAGACTGACGCTAGAAACAATCTGATTGACATACTGATTTCCTACTGAAAAATCCATACAAACACATGTGAATAGCTTATTAGTCTAATGGTTAAGACATTGTCCTAGAGATTGTCGGGGGTTCGATCCTCGTTCCAGGAAACCAGCAAGTTAGTCCTATTTACATAGTACAAGCAATTAGCTTAATTTTAAAATAGTTAGAATATTGATGTGACATGTATGTATGTACGAATATGACTATAAAACACGTCAGACACATTATTTACAACTAAACCACCTTTTGGAGAATGCGGCTGATGCATTATTAGCATGGATGATGTTAAATACTGTCATAATAAATTTCTAACTATCTTACCATCACGCTGTTTCTGCGTGGGGGTAGGCAGAGAATAGAGGGCCACACTCTTCTGTCCTGACGCACAGTTCTCGCCTCATCCACATTCGTACATCTTCTCATACAAGCTCGCCGATTATTGAGATTTCTAACAGGACCGTTCCTGTATTCTATTTACCTGATATTGCCAAGTCTTCTGCGGACGTCCTATACTTCTGGTGCCATAAACACTTGCGTCATATATCTTCCTTACCATTTTCTTCTCATTCATCTGTTCCATCTTAGTGATTCTTTCTTAATCTTACTCACTATACTAAGATCAGCTTTACATTCTTTCCTTATTTCTTCATTCTTTAATGTCATAAATGGATCTGTCACACATGCTCCAAAGCGATCTCATTTCCACTGCATTTGCCTCTGTTGACAAGTTCTCATTAGCTACAATTCCATTCAAAGCGCCGTTCACTCTGTTTCCTGCAGTCATCTTCTTTTCGATATCTTTCTCAGTCTTTCCGTTTCCATTAAACATACTTCCCAAATACACTTGTTCCAAACGTTCATTACCTACAAGTATTTTGCACCGTTGTCATGCTTTCCTCCTTCTCGAATAGCATCACTTTCGACTTGTTGACATTTATAATAAGGTCGCTTTTTTTGCATACATTGTATATTCTACTCACTACACTCTGTAATTCTTGTTCATTATTCGCCATTTTTGCTCCTACATTCATACATTCCAGTTCTTTCACACAATTATCCATATACAAGTTGAACAGCCATGGAGACATTAACAACAACAACCCTGCTCGACACCCTTTGTAATGACAATCCATGGTGTGAATGATTTATTGACCCTTATAGACGCAGAACTTTCTTCATATAGGGATGCGATTGCGTGTATAAGTTTAATAAATCTTCATTGTAATAAAATATTAATTATTATACCAGAAAATTTTTTCCCTTTCTTAAATGTTATTACAGGTTTATTTACATATTGCATATTTTTTACTTCAGAAAATGTGCCATTAATACAACCAAATATTATTGAAATGGATGTCCTTTTTTAAATTGAAGTAAAATGTTTAGTCCAGGTTTTTTATGAGATTTTTTACCCTTCCATGTCTTGCAATATCGTATAATACTTAAGATTTTTCATAATAAAGTAAATAGTAAAATCGACAAAGCGAATAGTGCTGATGCATTTGTAGTAGTAGATTAGGTGGTCTAGCTGGATGTAGAGTTCTCAGAGAATTATAATTTTTATTCTAATGAACCAATCAACCATCAATATTATTGAAGTAAATATATTCAAAAGTTTTTAAACTATTTTGAGTATTGTTTATTTTGTATTAAATTAACTATTACCTATTCATTTTTGTAACTGTACATGACTACCTTACTGACTTAATCAGTTTACCGAGTTATACATGAGTCAGAGGAAACATGATATTAAATTAATCTATTAATCATAACTAAATTTATTAAAATAATAGCATGGTAATATAAGAAGAGTATGATTATTATGTATTTAGATGCAATAATTATAAAGACAAATATGATACTTTTAGGCTATCACAACTATGATCAACTCGAGACCACAAAGATCCATGTACCCGAAATACAGACCCTGGGAAATGCATCAAAGGAATTCAGTGCACCTGCACCACCGGAGAGCAGCGCCTGAAAACCACATGGTAATTCGCTCGCGTGCTGGGGTTGAACCGGTACTAGGTAGAAGAAGTATCAATGTTAAGAATTCACAAGAAAACAGAAATGAAAGAGCCAGAGTTCCAGCTGACGATGCTTCCTTGAAAATTAGAAGAACGGAGAACGGGACAACAAAAATTCTGACTGGACGATTATCTGCTCGAGGTAAGCGAGGTAAAAATAATAACATTTTTTTTAGTTTCCCATGTGGTTGGAAATAAAAATACAGTAGTATTTGGACGGGAAAAATGTTTGCATTACTCCGGCTATGAATGCAACAGGAGGATCATAAATTTCATTCTTTATATTGCAGGGGTGTGGAAATATTATACATCACCTATTTTTATGAAATACCACATGTAAAACTTAAAAAAAATACCATACTATAACCATAAGTTTTTTAAATAATTATTTTTTAACAATATTAATGTAATGATATAAGCTAAATGCCAAATGTTATGATACCTGTATGTGTTACTTAATAATATTTTTTATTATGTGGCTTTTTTTTCTTGTTATGGTTCATTTCATACATGTATTTGTGGTATATGCAGCATAAAAATTGTTTGCTATCATTTATATTTATTTCTGAAACAGATTCGGATATAGTTTTTCCTGGTCCTAAAGCTGGAGATGCAGTGAAGGTTCCTAGTCCTTTAGCACCAAAGCCATGTGGACCCGGCATGACCTTCTGCACAAATACTGAGAACTATCCAGGCATTTATATTGAAGGAATTCTTCAAAACACAGTAAGTATTGTCACGACTTAAGATTCTTTTAATGTTAAACAAGTGTTTTTACTAATTTAATGTATTAATTATAAATATATACATATAAATTCAATTTTGACGAAAAATATTGTTTTTGTGCTACCGGTCTGTGATGTTTTAAATTAGTATTTAACACATCACATACCTATGTTCTGAATAATTACAACTTCACAATAGGAATGTGTTCTCCTTAATAAGTATTTTTATGTCTTCAATATTTGCATAATATTCTGAATTCACCAATAATCTTTTGGAAACAAACCGTTCTTTTGGGTTTAGAAATTTTACATACAAATACTAAGGGTTTACAGTTATATAAATTTTAAATTTTAGTAATAAGAAAAAGTTGTTAATAGCAAATTAGCAGCTGACAAAAAAATCTACAAAACTGCATATTAAACTCTAATTATCCCAAATCCGTTTTAGGGGGTTTTGGAATTAGGCGCTACATATGTTGTATTATTTTACCATTTATCTTATAAAATAATCTTCTCTTTATGGTTGTTGTTGAATAAAGTAACTTACTTTATTGATGCTGAATTAAGTGGTGGGTTCATATTTTTTTTAGCAGTCTCATGGGATCCTGGTAAGTCCATGACTCCAGTCGCAATATGATGTCACCTTTGTGACAGGTCTGGTCTAGCCAGCTGGACACTCGCCTACCTTTTTCAGGACTGTCTTGACATTATCCGCTTATCTACGTCTTGGTCTTCCCATCGTTCTTGATCTTGTTAGCTCATGTATGAGGGCTTTGTGTATGTTACGGGACTCATCTATTCTCGCTACATGTCCTGCCAACTGCAGCCACCATGTTTTTACATTTTCAGAATATCTGAAGTGGTATACCATTCCTGAAATACCAGGTTCTTTAACCTTCTTCATTCTCCGGTTAGGTTGTCACGTATTGGATTGTAAATCTTTCACTTGACTTTATTTTCGAAGACATGCAACCTGTTTTTATTATGATAATAGTTATATAAAATCAGCGATTGTCAGGGAATATAAAGAGAATATGGAAAATGTATGTTATCATTGTTGTTTCCATTGCATAAAAAAAGTGTCACTGTTGTGGGACATAGAGTATGAAATAAATAAACAGGAGCCAAAAAAATTGAGTGATAACTTGATGAAAAAAGGTGAGTGGATGGCACAAAACAGACTAATATTGAATCCATATACCTATTATCCAAGCTATTATGGACAGTGACACCTAGAAGACTTAATCAAGGAGTCAATGTCTGTGAATGCCAAAATTGGCAGTTAAGTTGTTGGGCGTGCCTTTCAATGAATACACAATTCAACAAAACTGTAGGTGCATAATTTTATTAAAAAAGTATTCGGAGACATCGTCCTCCTAAGGCGGCCCGTGTACTCTGTTAGTTTCCTTGAAAGAGTTGAATTTAAATTGTGCTGATAGATGTACAAGGTGACGCATAACATGGCGCTTCTGTATCTTCAAGAGCTTTGTATCCCAGACAACTTCAATAGTAGATGTCAAACTCTTAGGTCAGTCTCTACTTCAGCTGCAGGAAGGGTTATAGAACCGACCAGCCGTTGCCAGAAGTCTAAGTTAGTGAACGGGTATTTGCGATGGCAGTCCCAAAAGCATGTAACTCTTTGCTTTCCGCCATAGAAATAGTGCATCAGAGACTTTATTTAAAAACAGACTAAAATGCACCTTTTCAAAAATCTTTTCCATAAGTTCAAATAACAATTTTAAATTTTAAATACAATGATAGTGTAGGACTATACAGTTTATGCATAAAGCGCCCTTGAGATTATTATTACTATTGATCAGGAGAATTCTAAAACAAAATACTGGCTTATTACACACAGCTTGTATAGCTGGAAAGACATTCCAAAAAATATTTGGAATTCTCACAATACAAAATTTTACATCTAGTCCTACTAACTATCCTGGATCAGGCCCGTACCTTATCCATATTGTTTTTAATCCGTGGATGTATAGTTCATATTGTAGAATAATTTAATTTGTCAACTTAATTGCTTATTAGTGAGCTTATTTGATTAACCATTCATTTTCTTGTTTTTAGGCTAACGACTACCAAGAAATTCTGGGTGTAGATGAATTACAACAAACTTTCGAAATTGGCCAACGAATTGATTTAGTTACTGAGTTTACATTATGCCCGTCTACAGTACAGGTAAAACAAATATATTTTATTAAATTTTTGATTTTAGGTATGTACAATAGTATTATTATGAAATAAACGGCAGTAGTAATGTTTTATCGCAATTTCCAGTAACTAAAAACATTATTCAATAATATTAAAATAACTGTAAATATAAATGCTTGCTCTACTGTACAATATAATTGTTTTTTTAAAACTAGTATGGTTTTATAATAATAAAATTTGTTTCCTGAATATATTCCGTTAAATGCAAAACATATATTTTATTTTCAATGCAGTGACAAATGCAAACTATATAGGGGTAGTAATAGTGATTAGTTTTGCATATATTTAATATGTTTGTTAGGTCAAACAGCAATCTGACACTTACCGATTGACCAAGTGGTTGGAGGATCAATTCTCTTCCCGGGAGACCCCCGAGTTAGTCAATTTAAGTGAGGATTTGCTCCAGGATAGGAAACAATCCTGTTTTACAGTGTAGATCATATGATAGGATAATTTTAATCAAAATATACAATTAGAATAATAATTATATGCTGATTTAATCCATACAAATGTAGCGGCTCGTGCGCATCGTCCATATATCCCTCGCTCTCTTATTTCTCAGTATTATGCCATCCCGCGCGAACAAAGCGAGATCATTTCAGAGGCCAAGCTATGCCGCCCGGCGGGCATGACACACGTGCACCACACATGTGTACCAGAGGAGGCAGTCTGCGCCATAAGTCTGCGCCCAATACTCGAGTCGACCGGACCGCGAACGCTCATCCTGCACTTCCCAACTCTGTCCCTCAATTAATCTTGCATCGTTTTTCATTCTGTCATTTATGTATTTAGCGTCATTTCTTGCTCTCGGTGGCTTCTACCCAATGGGAATAAACAAATGTATATAATAATGGTTTTTACTCGAACACCGATCAATCTTCCCACACAAATGTTTTTTTTTAAAAATATTTTCACAAAGTATCTTATAAAACTGTAACGCTAATACTTTTTTTAATTTTAGGTGGTCAATCCGAAAGCGGCTCAAAACAAAGATGACAAATGGCTGTTTGTGGTCAATCAACCAAATTATGTTCAAGGTGTTAGAGTTGAAGTATGCCAGTGAGTAATTTGAAATATGTATTGTCTTCATTAACATTAACTTAATCCGACTACTCTGTACTAATAGTAGATAACCACAATAGAGTAGCAGTAGAATGTCTATTTTCTATAATATTTGCTTCTTAACAAAGAGGTATATGATTTCTGGTACTCTGTCTTCTCCAAAAAAATATTTTTCATATTTAAAATGTGCGTGTGAGTGTACATTGTGATGAACATAAAATATTGTCTGCAAAGTATAAGAAAATATACTGTGGGTGCCGATTATTGTAACCAAATTATTTCTCGGATTTTGATATTTGGCAATTCTCTTATCTGAAAACTATGATTCACACAAAGGTAATGAATGTTTTTAACACCAATATTCAAGCAAACTATTAATTAATTACACATACATAAAACAAATAAAATATCAAACGTATAATTTAAAATAGTCACTAATTTTAGTATCTTTACTAGACTCTGTAAACAGTATATTAACTCAACTTCCAATACAGTACATTTTAAGTTAAACTGCTTATTTATTGTGTTTGCTTAGTAACTTGCTTAGTAAAAATAATTTGATCATAATAAATAATTAATTAATTAAGTTATAAACCATATAACATGTGAATAAATGTATTTTTGTACCACATATTGAGCAAAAGAAACCCGTTACTTGTTACTGTTGGAAAACTGGTAGAAAGCAAATAGTAAAATCTTAAAATAGTTGGCAAAAATATAATTATGTACATTGAATATAGAGGCGTCATTTTTAAATATTGTTTGAGCACAGCAATATCGTTAATATATATGTATATCAATATTAATACTTTTCTATGTATTTGTGTTTAAGAACATTAGGTTAGAAGTATTTTCTTAAATTCACAGCTCATAAATATTATCTTTAAATATGATACATGCTAGTCACTGTATGAACTGTCGAAAATTTGTGAAATTAGAGTACATATAGAGTTTCTATATCTTTCCCTGAGAAAAAGCTTTTATGTTTAAAAGAAAATTAAATTAAATATGTATTAAAGAAACATTGTTACAAGTAATTAATTTGCCAGCAATATTATTATATTTGATCATTGTTTATTTTACAGATCAGCCGGCGATGCTTGTGAATTCAGTGAAAACTTCCCGAACGGTTACACTACTTCATGTCAGCAGAAATATATTTATCGCAAGATGTTAGCCATTGGAGAAGATGGTGATCCTCTGACAGATTCTTTTAAACTACCAAGTTGCTGTAGTTGTGTCGTTAAGAATCCCTTGGGAATTACTTCGAGGTCAGGCATCCGAGAAAACTCTGGCAGAACGACCCCTGTTGTCACAAAGAATCCACCAACTTAATTTTCTTTTTGTAAGAACTCATTTAAAACAATGATATTTCTTACACTACACATTAAACATAGCATTATGATATGTGTCAACATTTTTCAAATGTAATCATTATTCAGGGGTGGTGCCTAAACCGGAACACTAAAAACATACTGCAAACCTTGAAACAAAATGAAATAAGTATTATGATTGCATTTAAGACAGCATCTGTGAATTATTTAGTATAATGTTCCAATGTTTGGTTCTAGAATGATTTGATTACATTTGATTGATGTTTAAAGCCTGTAAGCTGTAATGATTAAATATGTTGATTGTGCATACCTAATACTGCATCATTAAGATTCTAGAGCTATAAAAAAATGTTTGTCCAATAACAGATTTAAAAAAAGGAAAAAACGAACACGAAATGTGTTAGCATTCTGTTTTGTATATCTAACTTCTTTGGATGAAACCTAATTTCCAATCTTATTGCCATCCTTTATTAGGAATTAAAGCAAGTTGGATATATGCAACAGAATCAATCACCCAGAAAAAAACATAGTATATGTTATTACTGGTTGCTGTTTAATATTACTGGGTGTTTTATTATTTAGAAATATTTAAGACTTGTGTGTTTTATTTTATTTTCAAAATTACACACATCAATGCTTAATGTGTATGAGACATAATTGTAATACAATATTTTTTATGAATAAAAATTGGCACTATGTTTTTAATGTAAAAATCTGAATGCATCTAAAGTAAGTTCAATCCAAGAAATGGGTGCACCCAGTTAAGAGTTGATCATCTTTTTTGATATCTTTCCTTGCACATTTCTTACATAATATGTTTACAAAATTACAATTCTAATATGTATATTAGAAGAAATTGAATATGGATTAAAATATTTTGTGTAAAAGTATCTGGTTTTATAAAAGGTGTATCTGGTTTAGTCTTTTATGGGTGTGCCGTACTATTAGCGTGTAATATAGTAAGTGATATTTAGTTTAGCCAAGTTGACAGTTTCAACTTGTATTAATATTTATTATTAGAGTAAGTGAAAAACAGTTGTGAGTGCCAAAGTTTTATAATTCGTTACTAATTAATGTTTGTCTACAATAATCGGATTTGTTTAGATGACAAAATATTATTAAATGTATAAAATTGCCGATAATATATCATAAATGTTAATGTGTGAGCTGAATATTTGTACATGTATTAAAATCTTTTCTGATGTTAAGTACATATTTATACAAATTATAGACAAAATATGTATGTATATATTTCTGTGTGATTTTTTACAAATTTAATCATATTTGTATAGTTTTTAATCACTTTTATTTCTACGTTGGAATGTATTAGCGAAACAATGTGTAATAAAAACTAATTTGATTAAAACAAATAAAACAAAATATTAATCAAATTTTTATGTTATTATTAATACTACATCCTTATCTACAGTTCAAATAATATTTATTATATTATAATAGGGGGACTGGAAATAAATCAATTTGTTTTACGCTGTTTTATGTCGTTTGAGTTCAGTTTGTGCTAGTACACAATAGAGAAACCATCTTCGGTTTTTTTGTTACTCTTATTAGTTAAGTTTAAGTTTGTGGAATAACAGACATACACAGTATGCTGTTTTTAACAATCAGGGCTTGAATGCCAGCAAGACCATTAAAGCTATTAATAGAGTTTCTGGAGAAGTGGTAACAGTAAATAGATGTCAGTGTTGGTTATTTAAATTTTAAAATTGTATTTATTGCAAAAATTTTAATAGGGCAACAGAAATGTAAAGGAGCCTTTAAGTCAGGACGATCCTTAAAATTTGATAACTATCTCCTAAAATGCTAATTGAATCGTTGAGGAATTATTGCAGAAACTCACATCTCCCATGGTCTATAGTTTAGAATCATTTAAAATGCATCAGTTAAGTGAACAGAAGATGGATATTAGGAATAAAATATGGGTATTAGAACGTCATTTGAACTATCCCCAGATAACAAATAAGAAGAAGAATAATTTAATGTATATGATTCTTTGTTGTTGAGAATTCATCCTTTTGTGCATAAAGTGGATTAACAACCCTGGTCATATCCAGTAATGTAAGACAGAAAAAACAATGACATCCTTCAAATCAAATACCCATTCCAACCCCCAAGCCAGTGTTAATACTTTGAATTAATTATTTTTCTGTGCATTTGGTAGGATGTATGCTAAATAATAAATTTTGTATTGTTAATCCTATATGAAATGATTAATGCAGAAGTTAATTTTCGAATGTAAGAGGTTAAATTAA
The DNA here is from genome assembly GCA_031772225.1 of Eubasilissa splendida. Classification (NCBI taxonomy): domain Eukaryota; kingdom Metazoa; phylum Arthropoda; class Insecta; order Trichoptera; family Phryganeidae; genus Eubasilissa; species Eubasilissa splendida. Next base: position 22,564,978 of record CM062851.1, on the reverse strand, counting down.
AAGCTGAAAGATAGATATCAATGTTTAATAAACAAAAAAGAATATTCTTCATCACAATGCAAGTCCTCACACAGCAAGTGTGACCTGTGAAAAAAATTCAGTGCTACTGGGGGGTTTCATGTTTGTCAGATATCGCTCCCTCAGAATATTATCTTTCAAGGTCTATAGATTAGTGATGGTAAACCGTTATGTGACTGATTGTAACAATGATTGGTAACTGAGATTTAACAATGATTGATAACTAAGATTTGACTGTTGAAGTCTTACTTTCTAGTGTACCAATCATTGCTCAATGAATTACAAATAATTAATTAACAATCATGATTACAATCACGTCACAATAACAGTTTAAATAACGATTTAACCATCACTGCTATGGATCTCTCAAGAATGGTGTATGCCTGACAATATGTAACGTTGAAAATCATTAATAATAACAAAACATGTTCTTAATACTAACCTTTCTGAATTTATTTAGCTTTATGAAAATTATTTCATAATTTAAAGGATTTGGAAGCTCTCTCTGTACGTTTTTACCAATCCTAAGATGGGCATGCAGCATTATTCCGTTATCTGACAATTGCATCCTAGGACTGGTGAAAGGCTATGGTAAATATGTTGAAACCAGAAAATGTGACCAACGCAAGTCACCAGTCACTAAATGTGGATAGATGATGATGGAATTGTAAGGGATGGATTAGATAGGAAATAGGGAATCGGAATAAAATCGATAGTGGACCAGGATGGACTCACGGAACCAAAGGACAGCTCGACTCACCTGGTTGATGACGCCGTCACGTTGCTCTTCCGGAAGTTCACCCAATGTAGAAATTGACACAGCACAAAACTCTGATGAGTTTCAAGTTCACAATAAAACAAAATCACAGCAGAGTGTGCAAAGCAGTGATCCAACACAAACAATCACATGAGAATACTCCTCGACTTCAAAAAGACATCTAGTCGAGGACAACCATGGTTTTGTTGGTACTATTATTTACCTCAGTCTTTTAACTATAGTGTTAATCTAACACTTGCAAGACTGACCATTCTCAGTATTTCATTAATTGATTCCTCATTCTTCATTTTGGTTGACCAAATGAGTCCAATATTATTATAATTATTGCTGTAAATATGTCAATTCTTCCAATATTGGATTTCTAAGCGAGCTTGAATACATATAATAGTACATAAATATGAAGGACTTTAATTAATCGCATTAGCAGCCACGTTAGAATCATATGAGAGCTTGGTCAGATATTGAATTTTGCAATGAAAATTTTAGATGATACATACTCGTATTATACATACATGTATGGTATAGGTGCATGAATTAATTTTTATTATTTTCACGCAAAAAGTTCGTGGACATTCTCAAAAATAGATATATACCAATAACTAATTAACTATATATAACAGAATTAGTTGCTGAATAAGACCCTAGAGAGTAGTGCCAGTTTGGTCCGGAACTTCAATAAGATAGCATTTGCCAGATTGTCTTTCAATGTTGCCAATCACCCAATGCCCTTCTCGTCATTGACTGCAGTGTTATTTCTGATGGAATGCAACAGAAATAGGATCTCCATTTTCATCTATTCCATCGATTTCTTCATTATTCTCGCATTCTTCCCTCGTGAAGTTGCATTAATCGATTACAGTATGTTTGCTCGCAAGCTATGGCCAAGTGCGCCATGTAGTTTGACTAGTGATAGAATTTTTATTTACTTCAGCGTTTTGAGGTTGGCTGACTTACTAATATTGCATGTTTGATAAGCTCATTGATACATTGTGGATGGTTATAAGCTGCAGTCGATGGCATGTTGGACATGGAAACGGAGTTGTGGGTAAAGCATTGACAAGTCAGCTGCTGCAGAGCTTCGGAGTCGTGAATGTCGAACAACGAAGAGAAATTAAAGATTTCAGTTCGCATTTGCACACGCATAATTACGTTAGGTTAGGTGTTTCTAAATGAAAAAAATATAACTAGTATTATTTTAAATTTGAACCATGAAGTTTTCTCACGAAAACAATGAAAATTAATTACAGTGCCTAGCCGGGAATTTTACCTAAAATATTATAACTATTGTTATAACCAACCTCAAGAGCAGCTCAATTTGAAAATCAATTATATCACATATTAAATGGCATTTTGACAGGGCCAATTTTACATTTTATGAATGATATTCAAGCACTAAATTGGTTCAGCTCATTGATAAGATAATTCAAATATAATTTAATAGATGGCAGTAATTGATAAATTGTATGGAAACTCGACTAATAATATTATTATTATTTTATAAGAAAACACTCTTACAGCACTGAGCCACAGATAAATAAAATTAATAAATAATAATAATGTTACATATTCATTTTTACGTTAAATATATTATGTATAATATGAAGTATTAAGAGCCCTTTTAATATAAAATGTACTGTACTAATTATCAATTTATAATTTTGTATGAATCTAGAATAATTAATTTAAGGTTAACTTTAGAGTTTGAAGTTTAAGTGCCAGAAAATAAATATAAGATTAATTATTTGCCCTAAAACATGGGTTCTGATTGTAATGACGTTTAGTTATGTCAAAATATATTTCAAACGTAGAAATATTTAGTTATCGAATTACTGACACATGAAAAATATTTTGAATCCACAAACTGTAAAAATAAAAAAAACCGAGTAAGTGCAATTAGTGCTCTCACGGTTACGTGTACAGTTTACTGGAAAGGAATATTTTATTACATTTCTTTATTTTTAGAACATTTAAGTGTTGTGACTTTTTGAATATATGCATTTCTAAAAAGTATTCATGGCCCGCGGGAAGTCTCTGCGTCTCGCAACATGGTCTGCCCACTGCCATTTACGCTCTTTAGTAACCTCGATTTGGGTTCTAACCCACGTATTTATTTTTCTGTCTATTCTAGTAATTCCTAGCTTCTCTCTAAACTCTTCTTTCATATCTTAAAATAAAAAATATTTAAAAAATATATTTCACCATCAATTTATTATTAGAGACATTTATTATTATTAAATTTTAATAAATAATAAATACAACTATTTAGAAAACAAGAAAATTAAAATAAAAAGGATCTCTTGCATTGCTAATGCCCATCGGCAATGCTTCGACGAAATAAGTAAAATTCGCTCAAATTCGTTGGTTAAAAAAATTTCATTCTTTCTTTCTTCTTAGTGAACTGTACATTCACGTTATCCAGGACGCTCGTACAGTCGGTATTGCGTAGATCTGAGTGGCGAAACTTACTTGAGGAAGCTATGGTCATACCGGGCTATTACGTCATAGATGGTGATGAAACATACTTGGGATGTCCATCCATAAAAAAATATGGTCTCAATATTATTTCTGATCACAATATCATGAGTCACACTTTAGTATCAGTCGATGCTTTCATACTAAAGTAAAAGTAGGTATAATATATACACATTAAGACTCTTGGGGATGGCGATTTAAATTCACCGCAGTCCCCAGCCGGTATCGTTATCAGCGACATCTGTATTCAGGACCTAGGTCACAGCAGAGAGCAGACGGCCACAGACTAGCTTGATCGCTCGCCAACGATACGAAATGACAGGTCTCGCCCGGCACTCGAGCATCGGGCAGGACTCGCTCCTCTAATTCATAATATTTCACGCTCCGCTATATTCTGTATTCTTTCTTCTCTATCTTTGACCAAATAAACGACTCCACACCAACCGCGCGTTTTATTCTCATCATCAGAGACCATCCCCATACTTTCCATGAAATATAATGATTTAGTGGTAAACCGCATCCCTTTTTTATAATGAATTATAGTTTCAACACTGCGCAGCGGCCAACATTCGTTCCAAAGCGGCTATTATACTGCCTAGGACCTAGATAAAGTAATTGGCACGGAAATACTGAGCTGTAGCATCCGGCGAAGGTGATTGCTTTCTGCTATGTAGTAAGAATTAAAATGTCTCTGTATAAGTTGTAATATTACCTGATGTTTATATCAGTCTGTCATTATAATGATGTCTGTATTTTTAAAAAATATGTCATAATATGATGAACATACAGAAGAGTATCTACTTAAGATTTTATTTATAACATATTGTTAATTAGTATTAAATTATTGGGAGTTCTTATCTTGTTAATAATCATTCAAAGTAGTAGTATTTTATACTTTATTGTCAATTAGTAAGTATCGGGAGTTCATATCTAGGCAGTGCCCATTCAAGCTATGTAAGCACGAGTAGTTTGGTTCGGTTTGATATTGTAAAAGTATTGATAGCGCCGGCGTAACGCACAGGCGGAACAGGCGCCAAATTAAGGACGCGGCCGAAAAATATAAATATTGAAAAACAAAATTTCAAGTTGCAAAACGATAATAGTGTGTAATAAAAATAATCTAGGCATAAATGATCGAAGAAATCAAACCCTATAAATATCATTATGGTTATTTCCTAATAAAGTGGTAATTTGTAGTCAACACTAGTGTCCAGAACGTCTTTTCGTAAAAAACCGCCCTTGGGCAAGTTTCAAAATGCCGGCCAAACAAAAAAACAAAACTCCTAACGTGTGTGGCACGCTGATTTAGGGGACAGCCAATTTATGGGGATGGTTTTACAAAAATTGAAACTATATTACTAGGGCGGAAAGAAACAATCTTGTCTATGACGGAAAAAAAGTATAGCTCAGGCGCTGAGTACTGATACGATAAGTTTTCATGTGCTCTATTATTTTTTATTAAAAAAACTAACTATTTATAGTTTATCATTTATAAATAAATTATTATGACTCTTAATTAACTACGATATGTATATTTGTGTATATTGAAGAAGATATAAAAATAGATACTTATAAAAATATTAGGAAGATTAAGTTTTTCTAAATAATTATAAAAACGATTAAAAATATTGAGGCTTTTCTAAAAGGTAGATAAAATACAAATATTTATGTATGGCGGATGATCCATATCTAGGTTAAAATAATGAATATGTAAATTGGTTTAAATTTCTGCATACTGATGAGCAAAGGTGAGAAGAAAACAAAAGGGCAAATAATAATTAATAGAAGCCTCGGCTTGTGTACCCAAATGCTTTAAAGCTTATCAAAATATTGAATTTGCAGCTCCCTTAGACGATATAATTTATAATTATACATTGGTGGCCAAATTTTTCTGCAAAATTTTATAATTTATTAGAAATATTTTAAACTAAAATAACTACCATATCAAAAATTATCAAAAAAATCTTTTTTTTTTTTGATTCTTTGGCAAAAACTTTTTTGTTACCTGTACATGCATACACTCTCATCCACTCATAAAAGCACCCTGTACATCTTACACTCTTTCTATTGTCGCCATTTTCATTTTTTCTATTAAAATTTTGCAATGCAGTTCGTCAACAGAGCTCAACGGGCTAATAGTCTTGCTTTCACATTCCACACGAGATCCGTTGCCGTTGCATAATAATAGTCCTCTAAACATTGATTGAAGAGTCTATGGAGACACGAGAGAACTACGCGGGAGTACCAATGTCGTATCCCATAGTCATTATTTATGTGCCCTCATTGCTTCTTTTACACTTGTCTCGTAAAACTATTATGATAATTTGCATATCCACTCGATGTCTCAAAAGGATCCTCGCTCAGATTTTCGTAGCTCTCATGTCTTTTCAAAAATTAAAACAATTTAAATTAATTACTAAAATAATGATTACCTGTCAAAATAAGCTCAAAAGAATGTCATTACAAATGTGTCAAATTTCCTAGTAGCTTAGGAAATAAAAAGATAACAAAGTCAGTGGAGTAATTAATACTCAATTGTTTGGAATGATAATTGTTTTGATGCGCTTACATATCACTTAAATTAACATTCTTACCCTTCATTAATAGATTTTAGTATCTCAAAATCATTTTTTTATCTTGTGTTTTATAAATATATATAATTTTTGTATTTAATATATGTATATTATAATATAATTATTATTTAAGTAATATTAACGCCCAACAAAAAAATGTTAAAAATCATTAAAACATATTATTGAAAACATCATTTTCGAATTTTATATTTTCAGTATTATAACAGCCCTCCGTGATGTCCTTAAATGTAATTTTATCATAATAAATAGATCTATTTTTTTCAAATATGAAAATTTCTTACTTTTTAGCTGTTTGCCTTTTACGTGGCCGCTTCCGACTCCTTCACATCACAATACACTATTTGGTTTGTCTTACGTGATATTTTTCATAAAAATGTCATGTGTGTGATCCCAACTATGCGCTTCTAACAGTTTGTTTATAACAGAGTGTTACAGAGTGTTGAGGTTACCAGATTCGATGTGTCATATGAATAATACTAAAGGTACATAATTTAAGAAAAATACACGATAAATTGTATAAAGAGTATAAATTGTATAGTATTTAAAAAGGAAAAAAGATAAAGCAATATAAATAAATTTTAAAAATAAAAATGATAAGAAACAAAAGAAAGATGTACGAGTACGTACATATACAATCATGTGTTCATTATGAAAAGAAAATTAGCGATATTAAAAAAAAACTAACAATTATTGAAGCAGAAAATTTATACTAATAATTCTTCGTCTTATTTCGAAGCATAAAGCACCGTCAATATTGTACCTGCATGTACCTATATAATGTTTTCTTTATTTTTTAAATCATAATATTCTAGTCTTACTTAGCAGGTACTGAAATTTAAAATTACATTAAATTTATAATTTTTTTAAAATTAAAGTCATTAGTGTTGTAGTTTGTAACTAACTAGTTAATTAACCTATTGCCCTTCTTAATTTTATTATTAATTATTTATTGAGTTTAGTTAAAGATTTGAGTTGTGTGAGATAAGTTCCTCTCCAAGCTATTATTCCGTATTGTAAGATTGACTCAACTAGTACACGGTATATTATTTCAATATGTTTTCGCCTTTGTTTTTCACGCAAACTGTTCACACATACTAAACTGTTTACACTTGATCCCGGAATTTGCCCGGTTTTAATAGTAGACCTTTGGTTATGTCACTGTACATACTGCGATGTTCATTCAACGTCGACACCACCTAACATCATACTCCTCGAAAGATCTTACGTGATGGATTATCCGAGTTCTTCACCAATATATGTAAGTGAAAGCGTTACTAGACAATCTCATTTCTACAAAAACTTGATAAGTTTCACTTCGTGGATTGACCACTGGGATATAATATTATTTTTCGAGCACAATTTCTTATGGCCCGTATCCACAGATGATATTTTTGTCTCTAGACAATCTCTGAGACAGGAATTTTTTCTGTATTTTTCATAGAACGTTGCGATCTGACTGAACTCAATTACGAAGAATAAATATCAGTCAAATCATTATTACGCTCATTTACTAACGTTAAAGCCTGTGTTTTTAAGTAAATAAAATAGTGTGTTGTCTTTGTTTCAATAATATAATGTATAACACATTATATAAATTATACTATATAAAAAGGAAAAACATTTCATTTAAATCACTATATATTGATTTATCAACATTTTTCAAGACCAATGGTCTCTTCATCAGCGTTCAGGAGCATCTAAAATGTCTGAATGGCAATAACTTTTCTGAATTTTCCATTCAACTTTTGGAAACAAACAATGTTTGTGTTTTCATTATTGGTATACTGTCAATTTGATTCTCTATTTCCTCCATATAAATTGTTATTATATTATAACATAGTATTATATTAATTGATGATACTTGAATGTAATTTGATTAAATTGAATAAACTATGTACTAAGGATTTATTTCTGTTCATAAATATTTTTTGTGAATTTATCAAAAGGAACCAATTTTTTTCGGTTTATAAAATTCTTATAGTATCATTTTGTATCTTATACATTACATATTATACACCTACATAATTGTAATTTAATAATATGTAGGTACTTCTCTTACTTATGTCACAAAACACAGGTTCATTGTAAGGGAAAAAAATATTTAATTATTGCTTTTGTTTTTTGTTCATCTACGTCATTAAATTAAAAAATAACTATTCATTACCTAATAATTAATAAATGTTTGCTATCATAATCCTGTATAATATTACGTTATCCATATATACGAGTATACATTTGGAGGTTTAGTATTATCGCGTATTTCGTTGGGTCGATTACCACAGGCCTTGTTTGTCTATTCCCTCGATCGAGTTTCAAAACTCTAGTTACTGTATAAACGGCAAATCGAGGCGAGTAAAGCAAACAAGAGAGTACTTTCAATAGGTTTGGAGTTTATTGCACTGAAGTTACAGTTTAAATTGTAAAATATTGATCGGGTATACTCGCGACGTAAGTTAATGGAGTCGAGGCTGGTGGCACAATGTGGCTTCTGAGAGGTCATCCTGTTTCCGTCCTCTTCGATTTTGGTGTGAGAGTTGTCACTTGCCCCGAGTGTGCTCGGTCGGTACACGCTTCTTATACTCGCCGCCAGATGGCGGTCGGTGTTTATGCTCATCACGTGTGTGTAAATATATTTTTTAATTACTAAGATGAATGCAATAATTTGAATTTTCATTTTATTTTATTGAAGTAAGAACAACTTCACATTTTTCAAAAAATACTCGAGATTGGCCATTGCCCCCGTCCTTTACAACTTTTTTGGTTTTCGTTTTATCCAGGCAATGTCCAATGCCATTATTTCGTTGTCGGCAGCAAAGTAGAATTTTAATGAAAATACTAAAATTCAATATAGTCGATTCCGCTTAATTGGGCCGCCAGTTAATTGGGGCAGCCGTTTATTTGGGGCAAATCTCAAGGAACGAAAACCAAACCATGGATCGAATAGTAATTTACATCGCTTAATTGGGACAATATTCCGCTTAATTGAGATAGTTAATTTAATATCACAATATATTTAATATTAACCGTTGCGTTGATATTTTTGAAATTATTATTATTTTGTATTCAGAGTTTATATTACTTTATTATAATTTGTATTTTTATTCAAGAATGAATTAACACATAATGTATATTTAAAGAAAAATATTCATTGTTTATTTTACGCTGTTTCGGTTAATTGGGTATCTATATATTAAAACGTTACGAATTATTAGTATAAGCAAAAATGTAATTAGGTTGGTTAGTAATTTTACGCACAGTTAAAAACGCCTAGTACTGATAGCGATATTTGCCGCTAGGATCGCGCCCATCGATTCGAGTGACGGGCTGGCGCTAGCAGGTACATACACTTCCATTCGCGCTTCGAGCTAGGATGGTCGCCCTGCGTGCGGCTATTGGCCGTTCCCGTCATGTTGTGGAATTCATATTTGATGATGGAGCTCGTACAAAATCCAGGCACAGATTTAATTTATTCTTTGATTTCATTATTTTATCTCCTTCATCATTTACTTCTTTACTACTTAAAATTACGTCTTCTTCCCATCACCTGTCGACAATTTCTTATCATGGTCCACCTAGGAGAAGATTCGTGCATGAGCCGCCGGTTGAAGGAGTGTTCTGACCAATTGCCAGGCACTCGGAAACGGCGGTGGATATGCTGCTCCCAGGAAACCAAGAAGATGTTAATTTTTTACCGCAGGAGCAAGAAGAATCACTCCAGGTCGACGTATTATTTGAATATTATTATTGTCGTCGTCACCTGTTATGTAGTTCCAAAATTAAATTTTATTTTTATTTATCAAAAAAATAATAATTATAGTAGTTTTCAATTCTTTTTAATTTTTGTAATAAAATTTAACGTAAAATTTGTTGATTCTCTTTTATTATCGCCTTTCATGTTTTACTGTTTTCTTTTTTAGTAAAGTTAATTACCCATAAGATGGCAAGGTGGATCTCGATATTATGGTAAGTAGGTAGCTTCTGATTCTCGTACTCACAAATTCATGCTCTCCGCTGTTACTAGTCGGTGGAGAATAGTCCGCCAGAACACGCCGCATAATGGCACCCAAATCGTTGGGCGTAGGTCTTCTACCTCACAACATATAAAATTGATTTTATATGTATATCTTTCTAATTAATACATTTAATTAGTATTTAAAAATTGATTATTGAAAAAGCAAAAATGGAATCTCCACCAGGTCATCATCATCATTAATAGCTCTACAACCCCTGATGGGTCTTGGTCTCTTCAAGAATTTCCCTCCAATTGATCCCTATTACTAGCTATCTTTCTTCATTCCTGGATTTCTAGAACTGACATGTTTTTGATATTGTTACTCCATCAGTTCTTCCCAATATCTTTGGTCGTCATCTCTATATAGCCCAACCACCGAAGTATTTCCATTTTAATTAACCTCGAAACGCTTATTTCATTACAAAAATTAATTTTCTAAAACGGTTCAGAATTATATATTTTTCGTGTAATTGTTGAAAACTAAGTTTATCAGAAACTAATTACATAATATAAATATCTACATAAAAAACAAGATCTATATATATCGACAGATCAGTAATTTGTTATAATTGTTAGTTTCTTCAGTTCTTATTATGATTGAAAACTAATCATTATTTTGTGTGAGGGATATCCGATTTAATACGTATATATTGTTTGTTAGTATTAGTTTCCAGTTATTTATACCTACTGTCTAATGGTTACGTAAATAATATACTTATATAAAATAATATATTATGTGGTTCTCATAGAAAGATTCTATACTACACGATACGTGCTGAATTTTTAAAATTTTATTTAAATTGTTACAATTAATTCCATTATTTGATTATAAAGGGTGTCCAGCGGAAAAATTTCAAGATTAAATTGTAATTGCTCGTAATTGTAGGGTGAGGTAAGTGGGAGGGGTATTGTTCGGCGCGCGTGATTTGCGGATTTTCCAGTCGCAATGAGTCACTGGTCGGGAGCACACCACGCGTTCGCGATTGAGCAATATTTAAAGTGCAGTGATTCGTTGGTTCGTGCTGACATCCTTTATACACGCCACATAAATCAGAAACTCAACACGATCGTCGAGCGTGTACAAGAAGATAAATGTGTAAGAGGCGAGAGTTGTCTGTTAGGACATCTGTCTCTCGATCTTTTTTGCCTAACAATGTAATGTTTCAAAAATTTTAAATTATGTACGGATTCTTTGATACAGAGCACTTTCGTAAGACGAGAACAAGAAAACCAACGTAAATAAAATCAATCAAACAAATAATAGATATCTCATAGAGACAAAGCTATTTTTTTACTATTTAATTGAAAATATATGGAAGTATGGGTAATTACAGGGCTCACAAGCTGTCTTCGGCTGGCTTAAGTGATCACTTTATATAAATATAGCGTTCACCATTCTCACCCACCAATCTCCATATCTATCAAATTTTTGAAAGTTGTATATATGTTAATATGTGGACACGCTTCCAGTACCACTACACTAAGAATAGAATAACTCATTAAGTGGTTAAAAAGTCAAATAATCAATATTAAAATGAAGATAACCACATAATTTAAATTATTATGTATTGGATTGTGAAATAGAACAAATATATGGTTTTAATAGAACAACTAGAATTTGATTCGTTGCTCAGTGATTCCAAGATTCGCAAATAACGTAATCCTAAAATTAAACATACTAATCAAATTATGCAAGATTATACCCTATAAGTAACCTAGTACGATAATACTATCGAAATTAGGTTAGTAACGAAATCAAATAAGATTCTTGGGATGTCGTGTGCTAAAACTATCTGAAATTCCACGGCAGAATCAGCAATGATATTCATATAACTAATGAAATTCTATCTTGAGATATACTTAAAGATATCACGATAAAATATTCCATAAAACGAATATTAGTTATATACTAATTAATATAATATAAAATATAATATAATATAAAATCAATTTTGTCGAAAAATATTCTTTTTGCGCTGCCGGGATTCGAACCGATTTCCAATCCGGGAAAGTACACTACCAATTGTGTTATAGCGCCAGTATTTTTCATGACAAATTTTCGAACCTATATGTTAAAATTTTTCAAATTAATACATTTGTCGTTCCATTATTTGAAAGCAATCTACATTGTTTTTACGGAATCACAAATACCTTTGAGTAAACCGACTGCAGACGCCAAAATTATCAATTCATTTTTATTAAATTTTGGACACATTGATACAACTTATATTATTAAAGAGAACACATTCTTATTGTGAGTTGTAATTATTCAGAACATACGTCTGTGATGTTGAAAACAATAATTAATTACAACTTCACAATAAAAATGTGTTCTCCTTAATAATAAATATTGGTTAGCAAAATATAAGGTGAATCGGATAATCGAGCAATATCTCGGTCCACCGCGTGAGCCGCAATATACAATTGCTCGCCGTTCGTTATGTCCATTGTAAACAATACCATAAATAATTCCGTCAGATGAATTGCGTAAACTCTAGGAGAAAAGTCAGCCGCTATACACATCGAGTCTATTTTCATTATCAAGAATAATACGCGCCTTTACAGTGGCGCGATATCGGCTGACCGTATTACGTCGGGGTATTTTTATCATTTAGAGGAGTCTGTTGTCGTGAGAATACCACGATAAAATAAATGAATAGGTTGACGGGAAAATTATAACGCAATGTGTTGTGAATTGTAAAAAAAATACACCAGCTGTCTACGAATATTGGAAATCTAAAATAACAACGCGACACGCCAGTCTTATAACCAGTGGCGTGCAGTCTAGAGTTTCTGCAAAATAAATTATATATTTCGTAATATTTCTATCACAATTATTTTCATATTATGTAGACTTTAATATGTCATCATATTCTGTCAGATAAATGTATATTTTTTCTTTATTTCCCAAAATATATAGTTACATACAGCTTATTTCAATATACTGACTGCACGCACCTGCATATAACAAATGCTAGCTACTGAAATAATATTAACATTAAAATATAAAAAATCGAATATTTGGTTTGGATGAATTCTCAATTCCATGAAAATTTACAAAAATGTTTTTAGATTTTCACTGCCGTCCAGAGTTTTTTGGGCTATTTAGCCTCGTGAGTCCAACCTCTCATTTTGGATACCATTTTGTTTAGAGATGAGAAGATCCTTGGAAAGTCCAAGAGTCTTCAGAGTCTTATTAAGTAGGTCTTAAAAATAAATAAATAATTATGTATTCGATATTTTTCTTATTCCCAAGATCAATTACTCAACATTTAAAAAAAAAATTATATTATATATTATTAAATTTCACATTGTATTATTATAGATCTTGACCTTGCTCTTTTATAAATTTCAATAGCTACCCCCATAATTCAATATCTTTCTTATTTGGGTATGAATAACTCTATTGTTGTCTGTGTGGGTGTATCAATTGAGGATTTTAAGTGCCCCAATAACAGCTGATATTGAACCCGCCAAGTCGAAATGAGCCCCGTCACTCATGATGATTTTTTTCCAAAAGTCGGGGTCATCAATATTGAGCTGCAAGACATGATATTGAGGCGTTAGATGCTCTATAATAAATTATAATCAACTATTCTCTACGACTACCAAATGCGAACTGACAAATATCTGCCAAACCAAAATGGCGGTCAAATAAAATCGGCTTGGATCATAATATTCACTCTGTATGTAGATTTCTCTTTTCTCGTTTAAAAGATTGAAAGATAATCATTATGAACGCTTTGTGCGTTAATAAAAACGATAAACCGAAAAAAAAATAGAAATGCTATTTGAAGCTAAGTAGGTAGTAAATTCAATCGAAATATAATTGACCTAATTTTCGTAGAATGCAATCACTTTGTGGTTTGACATAAAATAAAATAAATCACAATCACTTTGTATGAAACCATGAATTTTATTATACACCAACCGGTTTCGCTTAGCTCAAAATTAGTTAGGGCGTATTTAAAACTAACAATAAATAATGCACTTATATAAACATAAAATAATGCACTTATATAAACATAAAGAGGGAGATAGAATATAAAATTATATGTGAAAGAGAATTACATATAATTTTACATTCTGTCTCCCTTGATGTTCTATCTAACTGTATATGTATTCTATCGTGTATTATTTTTTTCGTATATTTCGTATATTCGTGTATTTTATTTAATATAATTGACCATTACAGAAAAATGAACAACAATATTTTGGAACCTGCGAATTAAGTTACCAAAATAAATACATATAAGTTAATATTTTTCATCATCATTTGGCAGATATAATAATGTTCTCTGTCTCCCTAATTAGACTGAAGTCAATAATAAAGGAGACAGGGACTTCCAGAATTAATTTCAGCATTGTGTAGTACATTTAAAAAAAAAAATAATAATAAAAAAAATATATATATGATTAGAAAGATATGCATATAATTAATTAATAAAATATTATATGTATATCTTTATAATGAATACATTTAATTAGTATTAAAAATATTACAGACCTTTGTTCTGAATAATTACAACTTCACAGTAAGAATGTGTTCTCCTTAATAATATATTTTTTGTACATATAAGTATAAACATGTACCAATGTTAATCAATATTTTTACTACAACTTAAACCAAGCTCATGTCAGTGAACATGCGAATATATTGGTGGTTTCCCAGTAAAGGTTGGTAATCCTGGAATTTGGTAAAGGCCCGAGTTCCGAGATGAGTAGTGTGACTAAATGGTAAACTTAGTTCAGTTGGTTAAACTCCTACTGCCATGAAGTATTTGATGGCATTATTCCTTACTTATATTACATGCGTACTCTCAACACGGTGTCAAGTCACACAAAAATAAGCCTCCATCTCATTAGTATAATACCGCCGGCGCGCGGTGTCTTCATTATACAACGGTTTTAAGTTTGTATCCTAACTAACTAACTAACTTAACTTACGCCTGCGGGGGTGGGCAGTGAGGATAGAACTCCACGCTTCTGTCCTAACACTCAATTCTTGCCTCATCCACATTTTTTCATTCTTTTTTATTCCTATTCAGTATGCTAAGATAAGAGATGAGCTTTACATTCTCTACAAATTTTTTCAATATTTACTCTGGCATAAATGGATTTGCCACATGTATGCCTATTTTTTCTCATTTTCACTGCATTCAGTCTACTTTCGTTCCTTTCCTGCAGCTCCAGGCCTTACTTTGTTGACGAGCTTCTATTATATATTATTATTTTCAGTTTCTATCAAACATACTTCTCAAATACACATCTACTTGTTCCAAATATTCATTACCTACAAGTATTTTGTACGTTGTTTTATTTCCTACTTTCGACTTGTTAACATGCACACAATTATCCATATACAAGTTAAACAGCCATGGAGACATTACAAAATTCTGCTTGACATCTTTTCGTCAATCTTTTTGACAATGATCCTTTGACACACGTAGAACTTTCTTCGAATAGGGATGTGATTTCGTGTATAAGTTTACTGTTCACCCTGTAATCCCAAGTAGTACATTCCAAAATCCTTGTCTTATTACTTTATCGTATCGATTATATCCTACTACTGCTAAAGGTCAAATCTCACCTTCGACAAACATTTATTTAGGAAATCGAACACAAATTAAAATTATGTTTAAGAAGTTTTATTTAATTAGTTCACGTGCGACAAAATAACGAACCTATTTGTAAAGACACAATGACGACATCACACCGCACCCCCACTTAAAAAAAATATAGATGCGTACACGGAACATACGTCACATAAATACTCTTACTGTTTTCAAACTAAGCTAAATACTTGAGCTATGAAAATAAGACTAACTTGGTGGTCTCCTGAAATGAGCCTCGAACCCTCAACCAGGTTAGTGTCATAATCACCACTTTAAAATCCATATAGTCACTGGCCCTACGAATCAGTAAAATTTGAGATCTGTGTGTAAAAAGAGAGGATATTTCCTGTTTTACTCTATAACTTTACAACATATTCCAGAATTTTACTTTCTTATTTAGGACTAATATTAAAGAAGATAAATTTTTTAAATAACTGCCATTTTTAAACAAGTCGGCGGATTAGGATAGCTAAAAAACTTAACAGAGATATGTACATACAAGATCTATCATTAAAAATGTTTGTTTGAAAACTATGGGAATAATTTTGTTCACAAAATCTATTACATCCTATATATTAGGTATATATGTAAACAAACCCCCTGAAATAAGTAGTATTTATACATAAAATCTACCTAAAACTGGATTTACATCTATGAACATGTTTTAAGTTTTGAGTTTTAAAATTTAATTATTATTATTAATTCTCGAGTATATTAGGAATTCCTATTTTCCGTTACTTAATTACACAAAGGGCTTTACATTGTTGATTACATGTATTAAGTTTGTGATAATAATTAGGTACTACTATTAATAATAATCTTAGATGGCAAAAATAGCGAGTTTTTCGACAATCCTACTTTTAAAAAAAATTAATGATTGTTAATGAGAACACATTCTTATTGTGAAGTTGTAATTATTCAGAACATAGGTCTGTGATGTTTTAAATACTAATTTAATGTATTAATTATAAATATATACATATAAAATCAATTTTGTAGAAAAATATTGTTTTTGCGCTACTGGGAAAATTTGTCATGAAAAATACTGGCGTTAGAACACAGTTGGTATTGTACTTCCCCGGATTGGAAATAGAGATCCAGGTTCGAATCCCGGTCAAACTTTAATAGATAATACGCTTCCGAAGACATATCGTACAGTGCGCACCGAAGAAGGTGTTGCTGTAGTGGAGCGTAGTATTAAGGAGGATCCGAATGAGTTGATTACTAACTTTTTCGTTCCTTAATTTAATTAAATTATTGTGGAAGAGCTGTGATTTCAACAAAATGGTGCAACATGCCTCACAGCGCGCGCCACAATCAATTTATTTAAGAAAATATTCCATGAGCGCATAATTTCGCGTAATGAAACTGTGAATTGCCCTCCAAGATCATGTGATTTAACACCTTTGGATTTTGTAAGGATATGTGAAGTCGCTAGTTTACGCCGATAAACCAGATACGATAGACGACTTGGAAGCCAACATTCGTCACGTTATTGCGCTTTATTCGAACCTATCGCCGCGTTCATATGCGCGAAATCATGTTTAAACACTAATGGCATAAAATTATCTTTGAAATACCATTACGCCGATAGATGACTTGGAAGCCAATATTTGACACGTTATTGCCGATATACGTCCCCATCTGCTCCAAAGATCGGTAAAAATTGGACTACAGATTGCGCTTTATTAGAACCAGCCGCGGCGCTCATATGCGCGAAATAATATTTAAAAATTAATGGAATAAAATTATCTTTCCAATAAAGCCAAGACCATGGCCATTACCATGATTTTTATATGTTTTATTACATTTTAAAATAGTATACCTCTAAAAAAACACTCTTTATATTATACGGGTTTTGTAGAAGTTGATAGAAGTTCTTTGTTTAGTATATTTGTTCGGTTCACACATTTCATCCATGTTTAGTATTGCAGTCATGAATACCGTTTACAGAGAACAAGTTTGATATTACGTTTCAGTTCAGCAATTTAGCTAGTAAAGTCAAATAAATTAACAAACTACTTAGTTAACTAAAATCAAGTATCTGCATATATAGAATCCTCTCCGTTTGTACGTCACACTTTTAGTAATCGCTTGCGAGCGTAAGCTATATGAACACGCATATTTCGGATAAAATAATTAGATAATCGTTTGGCCCTTTGTCGCTTGACTAGATATAAAAAAAATATTGTTCTCTTGACAGTTCTGTTCTTTCATAACAAGATTTTTTGAGTTTGAATACAATTCCTTTTAATAGAGCTGATGGTGCCCATCTGAAGTGATTATTATGTTGATTAATAATTTATTTCGGTCCAAGAATATTCAATGTAAATATATTTTTTTCTGTCATTATTGACCAAGATCTAGTACATCTAATACGTATTACTGTAATACAATCCATTTGTTTTACAGGAAACTCTTTAGTTTTATTTTCGAAATTTTGTTACCCTAAAAGTAATTAACTCCCCCTAGATATATAATGTAAGCAAGTCATGTGTTTTATATTGGTCTGGCCTACTTTACAAGTCAGTCGGACAATTATAGTGACTGATTTATCTCGGTTACGAGCTTTTCAATCCAATTAATTATATTCAAGAACTTGATTAAGTAAACTTGAATCAAAATTAAACACAAAAAAAGTTGTCGTGGAATGTTTTATGGACTTAAATAATGTTGTGAAAAATTTTGGGATCATTTGAGGTTCACCCAAAAGCTTTTATCGTGGTTTTTTAATTAACTTCCTGTTTGCATAGAACATTTACTTTCATGACTAGGAAGTAATTTATTACGATTAAGATACTAAGTGATTTATAAAATAGACCTATCAGCTGTATTTTTGTGTTAAGCTTCATTGTTTTTTTTAGTAAGAATCTATCACGTCTAGGGCAAGCAATTTTTCGATTGCTATTTTTGTAAATTATGTATTTGACAATATTTCACGAAAAAAATACCCCAATAATTTAAAACTCCCGCGTAGGGATGATACATTCTTATAAAATATTTTGGACAATATTTAATAGAGTGGAACTCTTAATTGGACACAAGGCGTATACAAAATGGCGAAGATTTTTTTAAGTCGGAGGGTGAAAATCTTGTGAAATTTATAGAAGGATGGTACAACATTATAGATTTGCCTGAATTGAAATTAATAGAATTGATGAGAGAAGTGAAGAAAAAGATGAAAAAGTAGAAGCGCGAGTTGATAGATGTAAAAAATGTATAAATATCTTTCCATTGCGGAGAACGCTCTGATGCCATTATTCGTGAAAATAGGCGCATTTTAGATTGTGAGATAAATACAACCTTACATTTTAAATTGAGAAATTTCTTGCTCTCTCTGATTATAATATGTTTGGGCCCTTATTGGACGAAGATTTTGGAATGACAAAGTCAAGAAGCGGTGCGTTCCTGGTTGAAGGTACAATCAATAACATTTACGCGACAGTGTGAGAAGTGTATGGAAAAGTAGAGTAAAGATTATATGTAAAAATAATACATGTAATTTATATCTCTTAATGAATTATATATCTCGCAACATTTAAATTGATGCTATTTTTGAAACATCCTAATATATTATAAATTGGTTTATTATCCTGTCAATAAGTTGGCAATTATATCGTGTTTTCGTATCATAATACCTTTGTCCTAGTTTGAAAATTATTTACATTTATGTACACGTTTTTCGTTTTTCATTCTTTCAAAATATAATCTATATAAATGTAATACTTACATTTAATAACTAATTCAAGGGCTTTAACGCAAGTAATATTTTTTTAATACACCCGTTCTATCGATACTTCTTCATTATTATATGAATTTTGATTAGCTTTTTAATAATAAATTACCAAACATTATTTAGTACAAATTATTTGAATTGTATTAATATCATTTGGTCCAAACATTATTAATACAAATTATTTGTATTGTATTAATAATATTTGGTCTCTGTTGATGTGTACCTATTAAGGATTTTGTATTCTCGACTCGAGAGTCAAGAGTCCCGGGAATTCCCGGGAATCGAGATGATGAATTTGATTTAATTAAAAATATTTTTTAATACATTGTGATGTTTGAATTTGCGCGCCGAGGTCTGGGTAGCCTACTCTGCTGACTTTTGATAATTGGCCGTCTAAATGATCGAATCAAGGACGAGAATCTGATTCTAGTGTGCAGCTGAGCAAAACGTCACTTTTGGGTGGGAACGCCCTATAATAGACGTTGGTGGAGCCGCGCTCCGGAGGAATATGGCGGCGGAAGGAGAGGACCCAGAGATGGATGGTCTTGGTTCACCCGCGTATTGAGGAGAGACCCCGCAGCAACGAGCAGGGAGGCGGCATGCGAGGGATGGCCGGTGGATGGGCATTATGGACAAAGCTGAGACAAGACGGTGTCTATCTCCTGGAGCAAGAGATGAATCTTGGCGCGGGTGTGTGGCGATCCGGGTCCTCAGCTGCATCGGCACCTCACGGCCGCGTTGACTGATGTTGGCAATAGATAAACTTCGTAAATAGAAGAAACAAATAAAAAGTGACCTCCCTCAGAGGAAATCTAAAGAACATTTTTCGTGCATCCAATGTCGGGATTAATTGTGTTTTGTGAATAAATGTGTAAAGTGAAAATCAGAATGCCTTTGAATTCATTATTATTCCATCCGAGATAGCAGGCAACACCAAAGCACACACACACACACTTGAGGATCCAGACTGAGTTAGATCGGTGGCGGTCCCTATGGCTTCCTATCCTCTAGGGTTCTAATGCAGTGTAACATGGCGCCCAGTGTTAGACTCGGTAAAAGCGAGATAAGAGGGAATAAAAAATAGTCATCAAAAATATCAACTTGTCCAAGATGGGTTCAAGTATAGTATATTTTTGTTGACTAACCTCGTATACTTAAATTTCGTAATTTTGTCATAATTGTTCGAGGACCTTCCTGTTTATGGTAAGTGCGTAGTAATCCAGTTTCAATGTTGATAAGCCCCTCAGAGTATTACGTACTGGCTTGTGCAATGTATTGAACCTCGTGCCCTCATACTCGATGTCAAGACCACTGTTTAGAAATATTATATTTTAATAGTTTTGATTTAAATAATTCATATCAGAAGCTTTTGAACGTATGCGTCTATGTGAAAAAATGACGCCGGCATAAAAATATATGGTATTCTATTCTATATATCTGTCTCACTAGTGTGATGACGTGTATGTATGTAAATATTATTTTATAGTACTTTCTTCTATTTTTTTCAGTGTGTTTACTTCCATCCATTGCATTGCATCAATTTTAGTTAACATTGTTAAACTGTCTGCTTACATGTGAAGAAGATTGTGTAATTGTTACTACTTATAAAATGAATCAATCATCACAACCCTACAGCCCCTGGTGGATTTTGACCTCCTCAAGAATTTTCCTCCATTGATCGTTGTTACGAGTCATTTCTCTTCAGTCCTGGATTTCTAAGATAGATATATCTTTGAAGATATTGTCAGTCTACCTTAGCTTATTATTTTAATACACCTTGAGTATTGTTAGTGAAATTTGTTCGGTTGTGTTTTACCCTTTCCTCGAGAAAGAAAGAGTATGGCGTTTTTGGATCAAGTATGACATGAAACTGGTAATACTCTTGCCTCGTTTTATATGCTGAGTGAGGTGTCAAATGCTCTCAGATACAATTATTGAAGAAACGACACATCGGAAGACAATCACGTATGTATGAACAATTTCATTCCACAAAAAAATTGTTTCATAAAATGACATGAATTTATCCTAATGATTACATTTTACAAGGAAACATAATCCCCAGTTTGAACAACGCGACAAACCAATTAACCTACTTCAGATTTTTTTTAGTTAGTGGAAAATATCTTTGGACTAATTTCTCCTTAATGCATAATAAATAGCTGTTTTTGGGAAGGCGGTGGTCAAAGGAGTGGCGTTTGAGAGACGGCCTTCCAGACTGTTGCTGGTCGCATTAGTATTGCTACATGGCGTCGGTACTGGTAAAAATTACGGCTGATGGGAGTCTCGTTTCACTTGTCGGTGGTATCTGCTGGGTGTGTTCATTATCGCCGGGCGGGGATGATAAGATTGGAGGTGTTAGACCTCAACAGCTTTGATTCGGATCATAGTGGTGAGCTGTTGGTATAGTGGTCTGGTGTTTGGGGGTTCACGACTTGTTCCAGGATACCAGCAAGTTAATCCTATTTTAATATTACAAGTTTTTAGATTAGTTTGAAAATAGTAAAAATATTGATGTGACATCTATTTCGTGTATGCATCTCAATTTTTTTTTAAATAAAAAAAAAATTAACCATGATTGTGATATGATTGTAAAATTTGTGTTCAATTGTAAAGATGATTGGCAACTGATTATTCGTAATTTGGCAAGCAATCACCAGTGTTCTAAAAATAAACCTCCAATAAGTAAATGCTAGTTACCAATTATCTAATCAAATACCTAATTCATCCGTGACGTTCTGGAACTTTTTTTATCGCGTAGAAAGTTCCACCTTGTTTTTCGATGAAATTCTTTTTAAATCGCTTTGCTGCATTGCAATAATGTCGAAATCTTTAAGGTATAATCGGTAGTAGGGTAACTTAAAGATCCTCACACTTTTTAGAACAATTAACAATGATTCGGGACACGAGTGAGTAATTATGGAATATATAATTATTCGCGTTTCTATCCATTCCGAAATCATTTGCCGATGGATGTTCCGGTGGCAACATCCTGTTTCATAATTCGGTTGGTTTATAAAAATGTCAAGTGTTGTCAAAAAGATCAAAACAGTTGTACATGTGTTGATATTAAGCGTTTCTAATATTGAAAAATATGTTAATTGATTCAATATTTATTTTAAAATCGATCTTTGATCAGTTTTGTCTAAATATATCAAAGAAAGACCAGATTTCTTTGGAGTCTCTAATGTTTTTCCATACATACAAACATATATATGCAATTATTATATATGAAAGGTAATTTAGTTGGTGCCAGGGTATACTTAACTAATTTAGAAAGTGTGATCTTAAACATATTCTTTGAACCATCATTTAAAAATCTACTATTAAGATAACTTAGGTAGTTAATATATCATATATATATATATAGCTGTTCAAAGGTTTTTGGTGAAACTTTGTGGAATTCCATGATTATTTTGTTAATTGAGTCAATAGTTCTACTTATTATTGATAATGGGAAGATGTTCCCGAAAACGTTATGTATCATTTAACACAGTGAAAAGTGTAATGGAATAAAACAGAGTTTTGACTCAATTTACAATATATATATATACATATAAAATTAAATTAAAGGTCATTAACCTATTTTGATTTCAATTTTATTGAAATTGAAACGAATTTTAGCACCGGGTGACCCCAAAAGCTAAAGCATGGCGTGGCCATAAAATCTAGGCATTGAAATGATCCATTTTATGGAGATAAAGAAGCTATAAACTTATTAAATTAAAAATATATTTATAGATTTTGTAGTGATTAAATAAATAAATAATTGTTATAAAAATTACTCAATAAAAATAAATAGATACCTAACAGGGCAGATAGATAAAAAAAATATCTAAATTTTATGTCACTAAAAAAACATTATTTTATAACTTTTCACTTTCATTCCCTTTCGGAGGCCCAAATTCTTGCCAAGGCGCTTCCATCAATCATATTATAGAAAGATCTCAATTAAGGTGGCTTGGACACGTCTTGCGAATGTCAAAGGAATTAATGTATCTTCTTTGTAATTCCGGAGAGATAGCAGCCGGTGGTGATTGATCAGCATGTAGGTACACGGGAAGATGGAAGCATATTGTCAAGACTTTAGGCTCCCAATGATTTTTCTTTCATTATGCCAATATTATGTTAACAAAAAGACGAATAGATAAAAAGAGCCGCAGCTCTTCTCCAAAGAAACAATCCTCCAATGAGCGGTAATAACCAGACCACGATCGCTGATTGGATTTCAATTTTGAAGATACGATAATATGTTTTTCCACTTCTCAGCTTCTATAGATATGAATATCTCACGTAATATTATATCTATCTCAGGAGTGGTAGTCATAGCTAGATATCGGCTTTGCTTATTGCTTTTCTGAAAAGATGGATTGAAAATAAATAAAAAAAAACATTTTTTAATCAATCTCTTCAAAAAAGTATTTTCAGATCAGTCAAGTCTCGGCATAATGTTATTAACTCAAGTTGATAGATTCGAAAAATATTTTTAATCAAAATAAAAATCTCCCTTGTCGGCATGACGACCTTGCTTGTCCTCGTCGCAAGGGGCAAGCGACGAATAGACACTCTTGTACTGTTCAGGAATTCAATAGTTTTTGAAACGTATCGAGGGTGTGCCAATTTTCACGACTTGATATGTGACATATTATCAAAATTTACAGTTAGGTAAATTAAGGAATTAAATTATTGCAATTTTCATACATTTTATATTACAAGTGAGCTCCTAGAACAAATTTTACAGTAGAATCGTGGATCGTTGAAACTATTCATGGGACATTAAAACAATTTGCTATTATACAATGCTAAGAAACTAAATCAATTTTCGAATACATGCACTTCAAATGAACTAGATCATGTTTATAATGTAATCAAATGAAATAAATATCAGTGGCGTACAGTATGTTATGTTAATATTACTCTGTATGCTTTACGTATGCTTATGAACTTTAAAACGAAAAGCCTAAAGAAGGCAAAATTAAATCGTTGTTTATACGACAAATTTTTGAGTAATATTAACAATGTGTTAAAGATAATAATATCTATGTATTCATAGAAAATTCATTTATTTGAATATTGTTCATGAGTGAACATATAATTTTTTAACTGTTTGAATATTCTTCATGTTAGCTATAAATCATTATTGATAATAATAATAATCATTATCATGTATTATATTAATAATCATATTCTTCATGTTAGCTACATATCATTATTATTTTAATAATTGTTTCAATAATGGGATAGCGAGAGTGTTTATTTTACTTAATTATTTATTATGTTATTTGAATTCTTTTAAAACCCTGTTTACCTCATTCCTAATATTTTTGGTTTAGATGAAAATTTTTTTATTAATAATGGTTTTCATATTTGTATGACAGACAACGGATGAACTTGTCTCCTTTAGTACAGACTTTGGTCTAGTTAAGGAGACAGTGAACATTTCTTACATTATAAAGCTTGTTCGCCTTTTTTGAATACTTTTTGTATATTAATAAGTATAAATGTATTTTTTTATAATAATGTTTATAATGTATAATATGTAAACATGTTATGGCCATGTTTCTCAATAAAATAAAAAAAGGTTAATTATTATTTTTATTAAAGTCGGAATAGTCCTGCGGGTTTCCATTTTCTTAAACTTAATATATATATACAAACATAAATTAAATATGTCACCAAGGACCATGATGTTACATTTACTACACATTATATCATACTTAAACGCTCATGAAAACAACTTGTTTGGTAGGTAAGGTGGTAAAATTTGTGAATTAGTAAAATATGAAGTTACTTCAATGATTTGTGCGTAGCTCTAAGCCAAGCTGAAAATGTTTCAAATGATATTCTGTTAGAGAACAGAATATGTAGGACTCCGTATAACATGGATCCGCCGATTCGCTTCCGACTCCTCCGCCGAGTGGAATTTTCTATTCAATAGGTAGCAATTGCATGACTTACATAAAATGATAGTTAAAAAGAGACTTCACCTTCTTCGGCGGTCTCTCGTTCCTTGTATTGGCCATGGCAGAGGCCTGTGCGTGGGATTGTGTAAGATGAAGGTGGTATTGCACAGTATCACCCACATGCACTCTTGGAATAATGGAGAGCTTGGTCCAATGACAAGGGTGGTCCTGACTGGAGTTCTCCGTTATTTTGCAGCCTTTTTTGTCTATGTAAGGACTTTGCACAGACTACAGTACAGTAGGGTCCCAGATGCGACCTTAGGGCAGCACCGGCGCCGATAGCATACCTCATGCATCATTTAATTATATTTCATTCATGAATTAGTCATTCAATTAATTGTGTTCTAACTCCTGACATCCGTCACTTGTCGCAATAATCATAGTGGCTAGCAATTGTAGTAGCGATAACTCATAATAGTATAACCACAGCGCTCTGTAGGATGACAGCGGTAGGATTCAGAAGTAAATAACTAAAAATTCTATTAGTAATTATAATAAATCGTTCGTTTATATGTAACATATGGATTATTTGTTCTGTTACTGACTCTCCCTCGTACCTTTTACGATTTGGACACGATGAATTTCTGCCGGTCTGTGACCGAGTTCTGCGACTGCGACACATAAATATGACGTCTACCCTCCCCTTTTGGGGGTGCATGATTTCTATAGCTTCTTTGTGGCTGCCTTCTGAATTTAATGTGATAACGAGTCTCACGTCAAATTGTACCGATATGGCTCTGGTACAATGATACCGGAGCCAACCTATGATGGTGTTAAGATGTTAGTAATTAAATGTAATAAAAAAAAATCATATTGACTAATTATAATAATAAAGAAAGGGAAAAAAGTTAATATGAAGGAGAGCCATAAGGTTTTAGTAACTAACTTAACTAACTACTCTAACTTTAAAATATAGTTCAAAAATAAGCTTTTAAGAGTATGTAAAATATTGCAGGCGTTGCTTTGTTGAGTGGAATCGAAACGAGACTAAATAATTCTCACTTCAATAATATATGGATTGTTTAATTTATATTTATTTACAAGAATTTTAAGTAATGTATGTACAGATTTTTTTGCTCGTATACAGTGCACGTTCATGTACACAACTAAACTTTTAAATTTTCCCCGATAAATATGCAATTTTAAATACACTTGATTTTGTGTTTATTTGTTCACATTGAACAATAAGTAAAACATATTTGTCATCGGTTATAATTCAAGAAATTTAATTACCGAAAGCCTACCGCATAATCCTGAAGCAATATCCTTCGAGTAGCTAGAAATATTTATTATGGATTATTGGAAATTATTTAGGTGGATACTGATGAAAATTTAATATAATTCTGAAGCAATATCCTTAGAATTATATAGATACATGCGAGTGTAGGCAGATAACAAACAATTATTTGAAAACTATTTCATTATTAAGGAGAACACATTCTTATTGTGAAGTTGTAATTATTTAGATCACAGGTCTGTGATATTTCAAATACTAATTTCATGTATATATTTCTAATTAATACATATAATTTTGTGTTTAAAAACTAATTTCGTTTAACACATTTGAAATTTGACCATTCAAGATCAACATTGGCTCGTATTAAATTGTGGTGACTGAGATGCATGAGGATAGTAACTAGTGCTTGCATTACAGACAACTTGTGAATGGCGGTAATCAATTCAAAATCAACTCTCTTAGCGAAGGTAGAATTGAATTAATCAAATTGGTAGGAATACCCAGTCAATGAGCGACTGCGGCAGGCCAAAAGTTCTATAACGATTACTAAAGGAATTTGACAAAATGCAAGAGAAGGTTTCTTGCATATATCAGATATATTACCAGAATAAATGATGAGTTTCGAGTTGGTAATTAGAGGCAAGCTACATGACTACAATATGCATATACCAAATTATGGAGTTATTTTATGATCCTCTATAAACGCTGCGATCAACATGGCTCCGACTCCGTTAGAAATGAAAAAATATTGTGTACCAAATTTCAGACTGATCAAGGGACCGACGCTCAGCATTGAGAACACGATGAAAAAGAAGAAAATGATAATAAGATCCAGTGCACCAGCAAAGTTATTATAAAAACATATTTTCACAAAATAAAATCTATAGTCAATAATGTTAAATTCTGATTGCTAGTGCAGGCCAATACACATGTTTACGTGTAAAACGCCCTCGGGATAAATTGGTTTACCTAAATGACTCAAATATTTTAACCAATTTTATTTTATCATCATAGCATAAACACCGATTTAGTTCCAAGACGTTTTTTGGTATGTTTCATTTTCTTTGTTCGTTTATATGCGCCTAAATATATTTTTTTAGATTTAGATTCGTTTCTACCAGATCGTGGGGATTATTTCTCAATTACATATATGAAAATCTTGTTAGTGCCATCACTTGGTCCTTGATAATTCTGCATACATTTTTATAATGGAAAAATATTTTATGAATATTTCCCACCTATCCTGGATTTTGCTTCCTAATGATGTTTTCGTCAAATGCCTGCTTGATAAAAAAGAAAAAAACTTGACTATATTTCATTACAAAGTATTATAATTGTTTTTTAGGAATGACAATGATGATCATCAGGAGTCGGGAGTGCCGAATCCCGATTAGAAATGGCCAAAGGCAGTACAGCATCAACAGCGATGTGTACCTGGCCCAGCTTGATCGCCTATATATTTCCATTCAGTAGAAAAGACCGCGCAAAAAAACCAAATCGTTTTCCACCATGACAACGCTCGCCCTCATGTCGAACGCCGTGTGATCGAATCCATCGCTAGTAAGAGATGGAATTTGTTCCCCCGTCCGCCTTATTCTTCCACCGACGCCCCTACAGACTACCACATCAATTGGCAAAGTCTACGACGATTTGGAGGAATTGATGCAGTATGTGAAATCGTGGATTGCCTCAAAAAATCAATGCTTCTCTTCGCCTACAGAATCGACCGTCTTGCAAGCAAATGGGAAGCAGTAATTGACGTTGATGGTGACTACACCCCCGAATGATAATTGTACATAATATGTTTTGAGTTTGTTTTCGTTTTTGTTTATGTTACAATATAATTTACAATATAATATACAATATAATATGTTACAATATAATTTTTATAAAACGGTGGATAATTATGTATCAACCTAATATATAAATCATTTAAAATTTAAATAAAATATTCATAGTATCTGATGGAACTATGTAAATATTAAGATAATTTGGATTTATTAACGCATTCATAATTTACGTAGAACCGGATAGAGAGAATTACGTTCAAAGATTAAAAATTCAATGATTATATATCACAAAACCAAACACACTCCTATTGAATATTTATGTACCCACTTAAAATATCTTATGAAACAGAAATTAAAAATGAATTAAAACATGATATTATGATAAAGGAACTTTGAAGACAAAATAAACGTATTTAATACTTATAAAATATAGAATTTCTAAAAAATTAATTCAATTACTGTATTCACAATTTTTTGTTATAATTTTATCATAGATCTTTAAAAGGATGTTTATTTTTATTAAGGATTTCGGAAGTCTAGAAAATACTCGACGAAAAGAATCATAGATTTACTGTGATATTATAAACTATCGATCGTATAGTAAATGCAGCGAAGTCCATAAAAAATGAAACCGAAGAATAATAATAGGTTATATAAAAATCACTTATGGTTTTTAATTAAATGATTCCATCCAAATTATACATGTATATTTAAAAAAAAAAAGGATTTCGTTTAATGAATGATCAAAACGTAATTATTCATCTTTGTAAATATTCATCTGTATGATAAAAATATCTGTATAAAATGTTTTCATAATTTAAAAAAAATTACTTTGAAACAAAATCCTTAAAAAATTAGGTGTATCAAAAGAATAAAGGTCTTTTTATGTAGATTTCGACTTTTGAACTCTTTGTGGGAGCAACAAAATAATAAGCCAACAAAAAAGCTCTTTGTACCCAATTATTGAAAAATTCACTTCATTCGTTTCAATGCTAAACTTTTAAAAACTTTACAGGGTTGTACACTTGCTTGAGCAAAATTGAAACGCAATCTTTTAATAAACTGTGAGTAACAAATAAAGTATCGTGGTCATCTAATACTGTTATTGTAAACTTTAGATAAGTGGGAATACAAAAGTTGTATTTTAGAGTTTTATTATATTTAAAAATATATATATATTAATAATTCATTAACACATATTATTAACTCAGTATTTCCTAAATCTTATGAGCCGCAGTTATTTAAACAATATTCATCTTTCGTTGTTCAAATCATCATCTTCTAATGCCTTTAATATAATGATTTATAGAATGTATTTATTTATTAAGTTATTGTTAACTGTATTATCCTTGTATCTCTTGAAATATATGTGTTGAGATAGGATAAGTATACAAACAAATTATTATGAAAAACATATTTTGATTATAAGACCACTATAATACAGGATGAATATTATGTTCCAGGCCAATGTTTCATTCATCAAAGTTTCAAGCGAAGTTCGGGCTATGTACTTGGGTTATGATTTTGACTTTCATAAAGATGGCGTTAACCATTAAGATTTCCTTTGGATGATTATGAAAGATCAGACTTGCTCTTCGGTGGCATTTTTAGTGCTTGATTTATGAAATTAAATAATATTTGTAAACTGAAAATATCTTTTAATGTAGCTCCTAATGTTGATCAAATAAATTTTTCTCAAGGGAAGAAGAGAAACAGAATTCGTCAAATTATAGTAAATATGCAGTTCTGGGGTTGAAAAACCTACTTTCATGCTATGTTGGCTGAGGTAGCTATAGCGAATAGAGCGCTAGTCTCTACCTAGCGAAAACATATTTATATCTTAGTGAGGGGGGCATCCGGTCTCTCCGGCTGCTTCGAGAGGTTTGAATGTTACACATTGTGTGTGTAATACATAATATTAATATCAGTGGGAGGAAAGATTGTCCATGTTTTGCGCACAAGTGAACTAAATTAAATAATATTAAATTAAATAAAAAGTAACAATTCAAAATTAGTTTTATATTCTACTAATCGTCCATGTCTGGCATTATCCGGGTTTCAGTTTAAAGTGTGTCATTTTTTTGCGCATAACCTAAAGAGTATCGATATTTGCAAAATTTGGTCCATATAGGGAGAGGGTTAGATGTTCAGGACGATAGATTGGGATGACTATATTTTATTAAAAATCCCCGAGTGTAACTGAATAAAATTTGATTGGCATTGAATTTAATGGACGTAGATATCGTGAAAGGGAATGGAAGGTGCCTGTATTTTATTTAAAAAGCAACTATTCAAAATTTGGGAACGATGGAATTTAATTTAATACACATTTAAATTTGCGGCAGGTTTTGGTGTGGCTAAAAGAAGAAAAGAGGGGACAATATTTTGCTTAGGGTCCCAAAGAATAACTATGCAAAATTTTAAATGGATGGCATTCAATATAAAACACATTTATCTACGGTGCTGGATTTGGGGTAGCCAGAGGGAGAGGAGTGATCTCTGTGGTTTGCGCAGAGTCCTTGAGAGTAACTATACAAAATTTAATTTAGTTTAGTCAAATGGTGTGTAGAGAACAGTCAGAGAAACAGACATTTAATTTTATATATACAAATTGTTTACGCACCGTTTTACTTCGATTGCCACCACTAGGTTTCCTGGTTTATAATAATGTACATGTGTGTGTGTGTATGAGTATTTCCACCTTTTTTTGGAAGCTAAGAAGATGGTAACCGACAAGTGTTATTCTTATTGCATTCCGTACTTTGACCAGTCCAGTGCTCCAAATGAATCACTAGTACGCGTTTCGGTCGGTCGAAATCTAAAGACAACCCAGCAAAATTAAAGAGGTTAGTACAGTTCATATATCATATGTGTGCTCATTTTTAATTGAAAATCTGGGAACCAGCTATTTGCAAGGAATCTCGAGGGCCTAAAATATAATAATTGATTTTCTACAAATTTGGCACTCGGATATTTATCGCTGTCCTAATATATCGATGCCTAAGTTAATGGAGCAGCATTTTAACAATTAATATATTTTACCATAGGCTTCTCCAGTTCGTTAGAAATAGCGCGTTTGTAATAGTGTTAAAAAATTTCAGAACAATTTGTAGGAGATTCGATGATATGTTTAAATTATGTAGGTACCACGCTTTAAAAAAAAATATTTTGTCGTTGTTAGAATTGAAATGTTTATTAAATAATGAAATATAGTTATAAACTTAATTCAAAATGATACATAATATCTAATTTGTTAAAAAAATAATTTAATAATTTTTTTTATATTTCAAAGTACAAAATACAAACCAATTTGAAATTTGTATGGGTAAATTTTTAAAAACAAATATGCTGTGCCATGCATTTAGCATGGACTTAGGTTAATTTCGTTACATATAAGCTACAGGGAAGAAAAAGCATGTTTCAGGGACATGACAAGTAAAAAAATTTGAATATTTTATTGATTTTACGTGTTTCATATAAAAATCTATAATAATAGAAATCCATAACGTTAATATAAATTTATAATACTAAATAAAAATAATTATAACTTTATTTTGAAGATTATAGAATTTAAATGTATATATATATAGGTATACATATATATTTTTAAATAGAGATGCTTGCACGGAATACATGTTACATCAATATTCTTACTATTTTCAAACGAAGCTAAATTCTTGTGCCATGGAAATAGGAATAACTTGCTGGTCACATGTATCGGGGCTCGACTTCCGACCACTAGATCACTAGGCTGGTGTCTTGACCCTTAGACCAACAAGCTACCCTGTTATACGTATTTCATTAAATATTAATAAAAGATTGGCATGCAATGTTAATTAAATATTGAGTTAAAGCAAAAACGTGATATTATTAGTTAAACATGTATAAATAAATGAGTTTTATATTTATTAGTCTAATTTTTACTCTGGTCTAGAAGACGTGGAAAATGACGACAACAGTTAAGTTGGAAAAAAAAAGTTAGTACCGTAAGGGTTGTGTTTGTAGACTTGTGTCGTTTTATTTTGTGTTTAAAAGCTTTAGAAACAATGCTATTCGCCTGGAGACGTGTTTGAAATGATAAGTATGGCGTGTACTCGGTGAAAATTCGAATAAAACATTAGTATCTCTGTATTACTTGTATCTATGAGATAGAGTTTACAAAATACCTTTTAGAATTTATCGCAGAATACCTTGAGGGAGCATTATGTCAGCCGCGGGCGGCAAAAATAATTGCAATGCGTATTATAAATTGACATTGAGCCAAGCATAGGGGAAAATTTATTTAGTTTCATTTAAATAAATTTAAGTTATAGTTTTTTTAATACAAATTAAATGTTTCAGTTTGAAAGATATACAGATAAAATCAATTTATCGAAAAAATATTTTTGTTTACCACCCGGACTCGAACCAGGAACTCTTCCTATCTGGGGAAGTGTGCTGAACTATTACACCACGTCAACATAGTAAGTTAACGACAAATTTTCGAACTTATATATTGTACTTTCAAATTGATACATGTGTTATTCCATTAATTGATAGAAACCTACTTTATATTTATGTGGTGTAATAGGTCAGCGCACTTTTTTGGATATGAAGGGTTCCTGGTTCGAGTTCGGTGCCAACAAAAATATTTTTTCGATAAATTGATTTTATCTGTATATCTTTCTAATTGATACATTTAATTTGTATTAAAATATCAGATAACTATGTTCTGAAAAACTGCAACTTCACAATAATAATGTGTTTTCCTTAAAAATATAGTTTTTTTGATTACATATAGTATACGCCCCTGTAAGATCAAATCTATGTGTTTCGTCTAATATGCATGAATTGGGAGTAAAAAAATATTTAACAACCCATTGAATGTTTTATTGGCTATGTAATAAAATAATATTAATAATAATAAATATAAATAATAATCCTGGTTGCGGAAGCAAAATTAGAACATTAACCTAACTTAATGAAACAAATATTATGCATTACAAAAATGAACCTTTTAAATTTTAAAATATAAATGACTGTTGTAACTTTAATTGTAATATATTATGAAATGTTAAAATTTCGTCCAATAGCAATCATTTCAGTTGGAGTATATATTTTATATACCAAAAATTGATTTCATATATCTTCTTGACTGTATGCAAAATATATTTAATAAATTATATTAAAAATAATAATCATTTAAATCAAAATCTAAATGGTTTTGGGTAAATAATGTGAATATTAAAAATGTTTCTTATTCTTTAAGGGAAGTTATGCTAAGGTAAGTTGAAAAAAAAAATCCTTTGAAAATAATTACACGTGGTTAGAAGAACTAAAACATGATCACACGAGTGCGTGTGATTTACTTTCCAAAATACAATATGACATTCATTAGCCCAATTATTTTTTTAATGTGGAATAATTATATGGATATGAATGAGTTTAGTGATGCATTAAAATTAAATTAGGAATAATTCAAATTAAATAAATCAATCAGAAATACATACAGAAAAAATCTATATATCGAATAAATATTTAGTTATTACCGGATGTTTATGCGTTATACGTCGTTCGGCTGCTTGCCCCGATTTTCAAAAATACATGAGTATGTATATTCTTTTTCTGCGGGTAATACTACAAACTTGCGGCGGGTCAGAGACAATTGGAACACCATCGGTCACGCATCTGTTAAAGGCAGCGAGCGCGAGATACAGATCGTGTATTGTTGTCGGTTCAAGTGTCGGAGGCTGGTCAGCCGGAAGTCCACGAAACACTATCGAGGAGATTGCAGATAGCGGATTGCCACCCAGTAGGTTTTAGACCAGATTAAGCAACTAAGTGATTATTATCTGCTTAATTTGGAATTGCATACTCTGAAATACTAGAAACCAATAGAAAACCATAACTTGACCTAGCTATCGAAGTAATTCACAGATACATCGGGATTCTAACATGTACATTTTCCTATCCGAGGAAATGTGCTAATATTCCACTACATCAACCATATATGACAAATTTGTAACTTATAGGTATTCTGTATTCTGACCTATTTACTTTGCCGTAAATTTTTCCTTTAAAACTGTTTTTCAAATATAATACATGAAGAATAAAATACATGTTTCGCTTCTGTTATTTCTTAATATCGAAACTTTTAAAATAACAAATCGTCATAAAAACCAAATTTATAAAGCCCTATCACTACTTGGTGTTCGATTTATTCAAATAAATAAAAGTTTTATTAGATAAAACTGATTTGATTTATTTATTAAAAATAAGAGTTATGAATTCACTCATTGTTGTCAGAAGAGAAATTCTGCTGGCTTAACACGAGTGAATAGAATCCATAGATGGTTGTTTATAAATGAAAGCAATATTGGAGAACTTTATTTATGAGAGTTGAAAAGTAATATACAGGGTGTAACAGACCTAGTCCAAAATATTTTATGGGTGGATACCTGACTAAATTACGAGTCGAAAATGTTCAAGAAATGTGTGAAAATTCTGCGTCGTTACCGAAATTATTATTGATTGAATTTTATTCAAAATCATGTTCAGCTTTAAGCCTACGTACTTCGAGAAATAAATATTTACGAAATTTATTCATTATTTATCTATGTTTTTGCTTCAGGACCTAAATCATCCAACAAAATATAATCTGGCCGCTCGAAATTTGATGACCTTTAATTTATTGTATTCAATATATAATTTGAATTAATCAAATTCTTCAATTTATCGAAATAATCGCGTAATAACATTTTTTTTGAAATACTTATATCTCTTACATGGTTGAGATTAGGCACAAATTCCTTAAACATTTTCTACTCGAAATTTAGTCAGGTAAAATATTGTGAACTAGATCTGTAACACTCTGTGAATTCGAAACGTAAATCTTGATTGATAGGATTCAAATGAACGAATTCGAATTGCGCGATCTCCGGGTCGCGCGTCCCGTGGAATGGAAATACAACAATTCCAGTCGTAAATCGGAATCACCGCAGGAGAGGGAAAGGAAGTAGGGGAACCTTGGTATAGGATGAGGTCGATGAGGAGATAAGGGTTCTAGTCGAAGGACTATTGATCTCGGGAACCGGGATTCGGAAGGACTACTCGTCTTACCTCGTATATGACGCCTCCATTATCCCTCCAGTCGCCACCGAGATCACACACAGACGCGGATGAGCAGATCTCCGCTTCCAATTGAAGACGGCGATGTCACAATTTCACCTACGGCACAAATAAATAACAAACAATAGGTAATCAAAACACAATATCACAAAATACAGTGCTGGTGCTCTGAACCTGACAAGTCCACACCGCGAATGCTATCGCGATGTCGAGATCGAACAAATATCGGTCAGGTTGACGTCTTCTGACGTCAAGGTTCTCACTGAAAAGACGAGAATTAGAAAATATATGGATGAGAATTTGGACGGGGAAATGTGTTAATAACATGGGTCACGACCAATTCAAAAAGACGCGCCAAAAGAGTGTTTACGAATTCGGAACACCCTGTAAATGATTTTATTAAAGTATGTATTAAATGTTCACTATTGTAGAGGTCTGTAAACTCGTATGTTTCTATAAATAAATTATTATGAGATTTGAAAGACATTCTGACTTTGAGAATTTTAATGAAAATGATATTAATATTAATATTTTGGGAGACAGAAATTAAACGACGCTTAGGTATGGCGTAAAGTTCTATATCCAGACTATGAATATGAAAAGACCGTGGTATTTCCAAAATAATGAAGGTCTGGCTTGTGCAGTCTCTGGTACAATCTATATTTTTATACGGTGTGGAATCATGGACCTTGAAGGCAAGGGAGAGAAAACGATGAGAGAGATGCCTTTGAGATGTGGTGCTGTATATAAATGTTGAGCATACCAGACTCCATTCTCCATTCTGCAGAAACAGACTCTCAACCATTTGCCTGAGACGAATTCTTCAATGGATAAAGAGGAAGAGGAGGATCCCCCACCCGTTGGACTGACCAAGCGGAAAAGGCACTTCTATAGTGACAGACTTAAGATTTGCAGGATGTCGAGAAAAGAGGAGCATAGTCAAGAGGGTTCATGGAGATCACGATCCCCAGTCATGGGGGACCGACGTGGATGATGACGTCATTTTGAAAGGCAATATTGACAGAAACAATTACTTCATATTCACCATTTTTTATCTCCTTATCCTAAGAGGATCGGGGTTCCAAAGTCTCGACAAAGTACTTCGATACTTATTGACCAATCAAGATCCAATCTGTCTTTATATAACGTTTGTTGCTGCCTGTCCCGTGTTAGTATGATCCAATTGTATGACTTGAGTAATTCGCTAGCTTAAAAGTAGACGATAGTAATGTGAATAGCTACAATACATCGATTGTAGCTACTAGCACTATGGCTGCAGCAGTGGGTTGTCGTGGTAATTTTTAAAACCAAACCATTACAGTTTCTACTGGTATACAAATGGCGCTAATTGTAATAAATTTGTAAATATACGTTCACGGTCCATATTATAGATTATTTAATTTATATTTGTTTCCCAGAATTTTTAGTTAAGTATGTACCGCACGCCCCTAGGGACGACCCACTTCCCTGGATCGCCTTTACTAAGAAGATACATTTTGTTACTAAGAAGACACATTTTTCTGGCATTCGCAAGATGTATCCATGCCACCTTAATTGAGATATTTCTAAATGTAGAAGTAGGGGCTCAATGCAGAGGGTCTCCCTTTCTCACTCGGTTCAAAAATGCTACTCGACAACCTGGATTCTTGATTTCACCACCATCGTTAAGAACACATGTTTAGTGATCATATTTTAACGGAGTCCTTTACACTATTTGTTTGCCGAAATTTACGATGAAATAATTAGTGGGTAGTTTCGAAGCAATTGGGACATTATCATCAAAGGTTGTAGTAATAATAGATAAATAATAAAATTGTTTTATTTTCGACTAAGTCATAAAAAGTTTAAATGAATGACTATGTTAGTTTAGACACGTGCACATAATATATCTTTAAATTGCTTTATAGTTGTTTATTTGTACGAAACTATTTTTGGACATGGTTGATAACATGTACTTGCGTTAAAATTTGACTGACAGAAATAAATAAAATCTTTACTATGGGTTTGGCAGTGACACGTAATATAGAAGATCACTCAAGATATAAGATGGATTTAATTTAAAAAAAAATCAATATAATAAAAAAATATATTTATAAATAAGGTTTAATATGAACGATGTCTAAAGTAACTGACCGATCTGAAATAAAACATGATTAAAATTTTTTCATTGCGACCCCTCCTACGTAAAGTATCGTAAGTAAAAAATGACATTTTTAATCATTCTAGTATTTATTTAATAATAACTTACGTGGCAGATTTAAAACATATATATTTTTTATGTCATTTTATATATATATATATTGTATTCTATGATGTAGATACTAATAAACATAAAAAATGACAGTAATTGAAAAATGTATTAAATACGTGCAAAATACTAGAATGATTAAAAATGATATTTTTTAATTACGATACTTATTATGGTCAATTGATTTTTACTACAATAAAATTTAAAAAATTTAGAAAATAAATATTACCAAAGAATAAACCGCACGTATTTTCGAATGACTTTAAAAGATTTGTTTATTTTTCTTTATTCATAAAACAAAGATGATTAATTATTGATCTTAAATTAAAAAAAGATAAACTAATAAAACATAATTTAATTATAAAATTAAATAATTTATCATGTATTCACTGTCACCAAAATTCTACCAATTCTATTTAATTTGTCGTTCAATTAACGTATGAAGGTAGCTCTTAGACTGTTCCTTCAAGAGAGCTTAATATTTGATAGCTGATATTTTTCGCTTAGAGGGGAAAAACTATGTTTATTGATTCTAAATGGTAATTTGATGTCACTTTCATTGTTATTTATTACTAAAAGTTGAATGTATGTATGACAGTGCGTTGTAATGTTTCGCTACGAAGAATGGAGAGTTTGTCTTAAATTTGTACTGGCATAAAGATTTAATCCATTAAACATACAGTTTTGAATCAAACCAAATCCTGGTTCGATAGTAATTCACTTTCTTTAAACACCGAAAAAACCTATTACATTCCCTTTTCAATCAAAAGTCTTAAAACACCGCCCCATATAAAAATTACTATCCATAACGACAACTGTAACAAAATCACCTGTAACAACTCGTGTACAAACTTAAGCCCAAAAAAAGAAATCAAATATCTTGGTCAACATTTAAAATTGCACAGTCACATTAAAGAATTACTGAAAAGAATAAGAAAATGTATTTATATATTCATAAGATTAAGGAACATTTTAAGTATAAATAATTTAAAAAAGGTATATTTTGCTATTGTTCACTCACTACTCTAGTATGAAATAATTGGGTGGGAAGGAGCATACAATAATATAATGAACTCGGTAAAAATAATACACAGAACAATAATCAAAGTAATATTAAAAAAAAGATCAACATTTTCAACACAAACACTTTTTGCAAAATTTTCAGTTCCCAAAATAGAAAACATTTACCAAAAAATCTCAATTAATCAATTAATTATAGAAAATAACACTATAATATTTTAAACAAGCACATCATTAAGGTTTAAAAATAACTTTAAAATCCCTAAATGTAACATCAAACACTATCAGCAAAA
The DNA here is from genome assembly GCA_031772225.1 of Eubasilissa splendida. Classification (NCBI taxonomy): domain Eukaryota; kingdom Metazoa; phylum Arthropoda; class Insecta; order Trichoptera; family Phryganeidae; genus Eubasilissa; species Eubasilissa splendida. The sequence continues at coordinate 22,526,098 of CM062851.1, read as the reverse complement.
TTTTATATATTTAGGAATAAAAAATAGCCTCCCTACACAAATTAATGAAATAGAAGATACAAAAGAGTTTAAAAAGAAATAAATGAGCACATAAAAAACACATAATTGGAAAATAAACAATATTACAGAACACTTCAGAAGCACGCAAATGGACAATGAATAGAATATGTAAGGTATTATATAAAATTATTGTAGTGTAACTCCCTCTCCAAGCACAAGAACTGGACTCTTTTTTGGAGAGGTAAGCGAAAGATAAACCATGTAATTTTAAAAATGTAAAACACTTAATTCATGTTATAAAAAAATTGTGAAAATATCAAATAAATAAAAATAATTATTTAAACGTAAACAAAGGCCAAAACCTATTTTTTGTTTTGGGTCAACCATGAAGGCTATTACTAGATTAGATCTTCTAACTGATATACCATATTATCTAATTATTATTAAATATAATGCAAACGGTGTGAATAAAATAACAATTCTGTTTAAAAAAAATCCATTTATTTATTTTTTAATCAAGTTGATGATAATTTTTTTATTCAAATAGTATCCAAGCGCGTACAAACCATTACCCACACTTTAAAGGAAAGATGCCACCTGTTGCGTTTCTCACGAATATTTTATTTTTTTAGTACCACCATTAACCATTGGTTAGGAGCACTAAGAATTAACAGGATTCAAAGTGTGAGAACTGTCACTTTGTAAATGTATGTGTGTGTGTGTGTGTGTCATGAAAGTGAGTAGATGACTAGTGGGGGACGATCATTATAAGAGGCCGTCTCTGGGGGAATAACTCTCTTCCATCACAGCTTCTTCTGAATAACTAGTCTATCTCTGAATGTATAATGTATAACGTGATGTAAAAAACGTATAATATTGTTACCTGAAAAGACTGAGTTTCACTTACAAGGAATTGGGACCCAAGTAATTAGACAGTAATCAGAGGATAGAACCCCAAGGGAATCTGGTGATAATCTAAGATTTATCACACAAAACGATTATTATCTTTTTCTATCGCACTAAGTTGGAAATATTCGATGTATTCACCATTAGTATAATATATCACAATTGTTTGGATAAATAATCCATGTAGGTATAAAAATATAATTGTTGTTAGCCATTTTATATCCACTGTTGGATGAAGGCCTCCCAAGTGCCAACGTTTGAATTAATTAGTTCATTGTTATTCAATGTAACATATTTCCTGCTGAACTGTCATTCATTTAATGCGATTGTTCACTCTTCGAGTGATGTGACTTGCCCATTACCATTTCAATTATATCGACTATTTTTGTTTGTTTTCTGTCTCTTTGTGCGACAGAAAAAATATCAAAGATGTATCGATCAATGTTTCTTCAATTCCAATTTTTTAGGCCTCTCTTGTACTAAGGATCTTCTATCGGAATAAATTTAGTCTGTTTTATAAAGTGCTTTAATTTATTATATATGTATGCATATATATTACGATTTCTACTGTTCTATATTTTAGCATAAAATAATAGAGATATGTATGATTTATAACGCACATTTTTTTTATAACGTTCAATTCTTTATTCCCATTTATAAAATAAATAAATTCCAAATCGGAAGGTAGGTATCGTAACAATATTATTTGAAAATATGATTGCATGTACAAAAAACATATCGTGCCCGTTAGCAGTTTATAAATATTAAAATATATATCCAAATACGATTAAAATTAAGGAGAATAATAAATTAAAAATAATAAACAATTTATTTTCAAAGAATAAACACAATAAAAGTATATTAAAAAGTGAAAACAAATAGGTTTAGTTCCTTCGCGAGCGATAAATTAATTTAAAAAGATGTTTCTTGAATATTCCCTCTTTCTGTAATATATTATATTTAGATTGATCCATTCTATCATAAATACAAACATATAACGTTATGTTAATATAACAATGTCAGCAGGGGCGGATTTATGGTATGTTACAGAGGAACCTATCTCACCAGACATTTGACATTTTGGGGACCCTTTGCCTTGAGACTTTCTTACTTCTCATCATACCGTTTCTCAGCAGGTGTAGAACGCCTCACTCTTCAACGCCGTTTGATTTTTTATCTCGGCTTTATAAATACGCCTCTGATAAATAATCTGTAACATCTGCGTACTCCAGAACGTCGATAAGGCTGTTATATTTTCCGACTCGCAAGCAGCTCTTGAATTCTTCTCTACTAATATGATAGTTTGGCTAGACAATGAGATAATCTGTGCCATCAGAAGATGTCTATTTAATTTGGACAGCAACAATAAACAGGTGTTATTTGTTTGGATTTCTGCACATAGGGGAATTCATGGAAATGAATGTGCTGATAAACTGGCCAAGGAGGCCACTCTTTTCGGAGTTGTCCCTCGTAAAAAAACGTACGAATTCTATTTGAACTGCACAATGAATGGATTCAAATAATCAAAAGGGTAATCGGCTTAAAATAATTCAAAGATCTTTTCCCCGGACTCCCTGGTTCCAAAAGAACAATATCAAATATCTCTAGAATGAGAATTGGGCATTGTTAGGTAGCCTCACATTTATTCAGATTAAACGTAATATCTTCCCCAATGTGTGTGTGGTGCCGAGGAGGAAACCCTTGACCGTATCTTTTTTGCCTGTTCATTGCGGATCACAGATTTTTTTTACAGTAATCCCGTCAAAGAAAATTTTCAATTCCCGGTTAACTTGTATCATCTTTTTTTCCTTAACTCGCCACGTTTAATCTATATAATAACACTTTTTAAACGACAATGGTATTGACTTGTAATATAATATTTCCTATTCTACAATATTATTGTACTTTTTTCTATAAAATAAACTTTAAGGTTGATTAATGGCCCAATTCGCTTTTGAAGCATGGATTACCTATTTAAAAGAATAAGAAGAAGTAATCAGTAATTAAACGATGATGCCCACCAAGCGTCACAATAATAATAATAATAATTTCAATTAACGTTTCCTCTAAGACGGGTGCACGCTAAGCGATGTATTTTTTTTTTATAACACAAATTTTAATGTTGAATAATTTATTATTTTTATTTTTATTTAATAGATCATAAATGCATCGTAATTTTGTTCATATAACATACATTTATTAATTTATATCTGTGTTGAGTCGGTAAAACAACAATGTCACAAACCCGTAAAATATTTGAAGCTTTCGCGGTAATCTCCAAGACATTGTACTTTGATCCGTGTTTGCGATATTATCTCGAACTATTATTTTGATTATAAAATTCACATGTCTAGTCATAAAGTCAATTTAATGTTGACGAAAAATATACAATTTTACAATCATTAGTAATTATTACGAAGTCAACCATTTTAATTTATTGATCAGCTTATAAATTATGTATTTCAGGCGCGTGGTATTGTTAAGAGCACTGCGCGCGCAGCTTAGAGCGAACATCGTTTGCAACGTACATACTATTAGAATGCGCCTTATGTTGTATCAAAAAACTAGTATCAATAAACAAGATTACGTACCTAATAAAATTTCCGGAGGTGGGACGTTATCAATCATATTTTTAAAACTTTAGACCATATAATCTTTTGTAAATTAGTTGGAGTTGGTTTACAACGACGTTGGCTAAGCTTAGCTTAACGCATTAATACAAATATAAATATATTTTCATATGTTCCGGAATGTTCTGGAATTCCAAAAACATTTTTCAAAGTTAAGCACACGAAATTCACTTTGTTTGGATGAGTAATTAGTGTGCAGTCGTAAAAATTCGTACGATTTCGCAAATGTATGTTTCTTCTTGTTCGTAATAAACACAATGTACATTTCATTTAAAATTGAATATATATATAAAAAATAAAATATTTAAGTAATCTAATCCTAGAGATATTAAAAACATATTTGACGTATTCGCTACTTTGACGAACATGTCGATTTTTTTCTTACTTGCATAAGACACTTACATATCCAGATAAAAGTCATAGGTAGATTAGGAAGCACAATATTATTATGGATTCATAATGTTGAACGTTTGAAATTTTTTTATTCATTTTTTGACAACAGTTGCTTAAAAATGAATAGTTTAAAATATTTACTTTAATTTTGCGGCAAACGAGTTATATGATTTTTTCATTTTAATTTTACTCTCAATGAGACCAGTCATGATCATGGAACTGCGGCTAATTGAAGTTGACGGCGTGGATGATGTGTCGTCACCTATTTCGATCCACGCCTTTCCTTGTGCATTCCAGGAGTGGGCTCTGTATCGAAGACCTAATCAGGTGACTTTCCAGCGTATCTATCTGAGAAATATGCACTTTTCTCTTGTATTATTCGGTCGGAAAAGTAGACAATATTGGGTACATTCCTTCCGAAGATCTACCTGAGAATCCATAAAAAAAATCCATATGAATTAGTGATGAGCTCAAAGTCACGAACTGTGAGTAAACCACTGATATCTTGGAGTCACTCTCACTATCAGTGATTTGATCTGGGAATATCGTGATTCATTTTATTATTTTATTTATATTTGGTTGTGAACCGTGATTCGGCGCATGCTAATTTGAGACGAAAATATTCATGAAGGAATGATTTTATAATTCGTAATCAGCGCCTTCTAATAGATTCTGCCAAAATATTTTACACATTTGTCCCGAAACGCTAAGAATCTGACCCGAAAAATAAACTCACATTTTTAAAGCGTTTTCATTCTCGTGATGATATTAAATAAGATATATATTAATTATTTATATTAGAATATGTTTTTTACGCAAATGAAGTTTTAATAATATAAATAAATATGTTTAAAATTATGTTTTAATATTTGTGTCGTGAATTGTGATATCGTGCAGTACGTGCGCATTAGTAATGAAACTGTGATCACAGATATTATCAAATACTAATTTTATGTATTAATTATAAATATATACATATAAAATTAATTTTGTCGAAAAATATTGTTTTTGCGCTACCGGGATACGAACCTGGATTTCTATTTCCAATCCGGGGAATTACACTACCAATTGTGTTATAGCGCCAGTATTTTTCATGACAAATTTTCGATCCTATATGTTACACTTTTTCAAATTAATACATCTGTCGGTTCATTATTTGTATGCCATCTACAATGTTTTTACGGAATCACAAATACCTTTATGTAAACCGACTACAGACGCCAGAATTATCAATTCATTTTTATTAAATTTTGGACACATTGATACAACTTGTATTATTAAGGAGAACACATTCTTGTGAAGTTGTAATTATTCAGAACATAGGTCTGTGATGTTTTAAATACTAATTTAATGTATTAATTATAAATATATACAAATAAAATTAATTTTGTCGAAAAATAATGTTTTTGCGCTACCGGGATCCCGGTTCATGTTTAGTGCCATAAGAGTTCTGAATGGTCTCATTCTTGTTTTTTTGGTTTTGCTACGATATAACAAGATATTGTATCTTTATTTAAAATTTGCATGAAAAACTGTGAGTTATTTTTACGTTAACCGGTTTTGATACTAACTTAGTCAGGACTGCCGTATAAATAATATAAACTTATAAAAATAATAATTTTAAATCAAACCTTTTTTATTAACTGGATTCTGAAGCTGTGTTTGAAATAAATACAATAATAGCTCCACTTTATTAAGGATCTTACGATGTTTTGTATAATTTTAATTAATTAATATTTTATGTAGCTGTAAATGTTGGAAGTTTATTGTTATGAAAAGATAAAACGTACCCATACTTTACGAGTTACCTCATTTTGGACACGAACCACACTAATATTATTGCCAATAATATTGATACATAAGTATTAATATTAAAAATATAGAATAATCTGAATGTAAACCTGAAAAGCCTTAATAGTAATAATAACGTATACTTTTTTCGGCAAATGTGAAGTTCTGGCTGCACGAAAAGGAAAAAAAAACACGCACACTTAAAAATCATGTTTTAAAATCTGTCTGTCACCATAACATCCATATTTTTTAAAACCTTTTAAAAGTACAAACATGATATAAAAAATACGCAAGAGTATTATTGAATATCACTATTTATACTTCCACTTTTACCTTGTATTTATATTAGATTTTTATACGGAGACTTTTAATAAGTGATGTTTATACCCAAGTTCGCATGGACAAGGCAAAATAATATGCTTTGTAGTGTGTTCATTGTTTCTGATATGGTCGGTGTAATATAATATTTATCATAAAAACTAGTTATGACTCTCTTTACTATTATTATTACGACTTGAACTTACATCCTGTGACTTTACAGCTGTAATTAGTAACATGTTTTAGTGTTAGTGAAGTATATTAATTTGACATTATAATTAGCTATTACAAGTATTTGGAGACACTGGTCAAATAAAATGGAAAGTAGATTAAAACATTTAACACAAGCGAGTAAATACAATTTGAGGTGCGGGTATAAAGTTTTGTCTTGAACAAAGACCTTGCCAAGTTCAGATAGTTTTAATCTGTGGGGGGTTAAAATGTCCCTAACTGGAGCCACCTGGCAACTATCGGCAATTTCGGGATGAATATGAAATAGATTTAAAGTTCTGTAATAAATTATGACAAAAATTAGATTTGCATATTTACAATGTGATAAATTGAATGTTTATTGATATTGTTTCGACCCCGTAAATGACAATGGTGTCTGGAGATACCAGTGTGGTAGGTAGAATTAATTAAAATTATTGTAAGAATACGCTGTCTGGGGATGCTCGCATCTCACAGAACACAAGATCCCTTGAATGAAATTTTGTTTAGTGATTCGTAAAGGTGCAGATAGTGGGTATGTCGAAACTGAGTTGGCTTGATATGGGTAGTGGGCTGTCACGTTCTGCGGGTAATATGTTGGAAGGGAGATGGAAATGGCCAAAGTCCTCCTCCCGGGTTGCTACAGTTAACGATACTGATATTGTTCAAAAGATATATATATATTCGTGATAATTTAGAAAAAATAGAATTATCATCAGATTTGAATCGCGTAGTTTGTATAAGTACATTAATTTAAATATTAGGTCATCTCGTAAATAATTAGGTATTTTATATTTCTTTTATTTTCAAAATGAATATAAAAAAGGTATTTTTTAATCTAAAATATACTATCACTCATTTTCTACAAGAATCTTTCATCTTTATGGTTGACTTGCAAGACCCCTCTTCCAAAATTCACTTGTCTGTGACGAAAATACTACTCCAGTATTGTTCTGTCCTCGTACAAATCCTATCTTTACGTCTAAATGATTTTGAAGACTGCGGAATAAATAATAATCAAATATAATAATTTCCGGCAAATATGAGAGATGGGGCATCGTTTTCAATAAAGATTCATTCCTGATACGTGACAGCAAAGAAGAGCACACATTCACTCTTTACACGCGATTAGACTGATTGAAAATTTTGTGAGGAACCCATTGACCCAATTTTCTGACTTTTTCGATGACACTCAGGTGTCAAATACAAGTTTCTCTACTAGTTAATATGAGATGTTGTTCCAACATGATTTGCAGGACGTCCTCGTCAAGCTTTATAAATTTTTCAGAACGAGGCTCGTCTTTTAGGCTGTAGTTTCCAGCTCGAAATTTTTGAAACCACCGTTAATACTGGCTTACGCTTATTATCCGATCCCCATTACTGTATTAATATTTCTCGCACTTTCCGTTGCGTTGTTGCCGTTATTGAACTCATAAACCAAAATATGCACCTTTGTTACTTCCATTATAGTGTTGAAAAAATAACTGTTAAATCTAAATGCACTCTTCAAAACTTGTACTTAGAATAAATTCCTATCGATTTTTATTATAGATAGTAATTTTACGTAATGCAGGTAGTTTATCTCATCCCTCTCCGACTTTTAGTTAATGTGATTGAAAAAACCGCATTATTTATGGGATAATCCAATACTTAATTCAGAATCAATTCTGTAAGAAACACTGTATCGGTCCATGTTCACTGAAAGTCGGAAAAAGTAAGTGTGTACTGGATGCGTAATTCTAATACGTTGGCAAAATATATGCAGTGATGATTCATAGATCGATTCATAAATTCGCGCTGAAATCTGTATTATTCTTTACGCGCGCTCGAGTCGAAACTCCGAGAGAAATCTCATCCGTGGATCCATCCGCGACGTAAGTTTAATTATTAACATTCTTGAAAAGTACCTACCCAAATTGATAGTAGGCACATTTGACCTATTCTTGATCAGTCCAATAACTGACAACTGTTTATAGAATATTAATCTAAGATGCATGATGATATTCAACTGCAGACCTATGAAACAATATGTAATATCTTTTAAATACATATGTAATCCTTTGGAAAACATCATAGATTTCTAGACTATATTAATTTTTAATAATTTGCAAACTGCACCAAGAACGAGATAATATCGGTATAATATGAATTATCTCGCCAATCACCACAATAAATCAAACACTATTTTTTGTTTTCACATTTAATTTTCCAAGTAATTGGACGATCTTTTCGGCTGTCTAGGCCATCATCAGATAATAATGGCCTAGACAGTCGAAATGATCGTCCAATTATTTGGAAAAATTAAATATAGAAATAAAAAAAGTGTTTGATTTATTGTGTTAATTAACAATGAAGTTCTATAAAATAAATACCGTCTGTTTTCAAAAAATATTAATTATTTCTCTTGGCTTGCTTTAACTAGCTAACATTAGTTATTATTTATAAAACATATCATTTTTATTTTAACTTCATCTTTCATTTTTTAAAATATATATATGTTGCACCACGAAGAAACTGCCAAATCAATCAATGATATTTTATAAAATATAATAATTTTAAAAAATGTGCAATTTTGATAAACAACTTTAATGATAAAACTTAAATAATATTAAGTAAATCTTGCATTGGTAGTGTTTAATACATTATTTCGTAGTAAATGTGTTTTTTTAAAATTAGATCTACAAATGTAAAATTTGGATGGTTCGTATGCGAAAAATGACTTATATGGCAATTTCAGATTATGGTTATACACACAAAAAAAATATTTGTATTCGTTTAGTATCTGTAATTTTATATGTTGACCGACACTTTTTTGTCTGGATACTTTAGGGCTTGGCTTGGATAGCGTTTCAATGAACTTTGGGCGATAAAACCTTTATAGCTAAAAAACACATATAAAAAAAAATTAATAACAGTTAACATTGTTTGCGGATTTTTATCTATTTTGTATAACGATGCTCAGATGGGTATACTAAAAAAAGTTATCCATTGAAAAAATAATTTCAAATATATATATACACATTATGACGTTATATTTGGTACCTACCGCGCACGAGATGTGCTGGGAGTTGACATTTACCAAATGGCAATACTGCACCGCGTAAAAAAAAAATTCTCGGTAGGATTCTTTTCTTTTAACAGTTTGCGAGCACGGGGAAGTTGTCCCGATGCTAAAAGCACGAATATGTGATTTCGTATTAAATTAAGGAAGGGTAAGAATAATTAAATATATTGGGCATCTATGTTATCCTGCACCATACTGTGAGATTTGTTTGCTATTTTGCTTGTATGCTTGTAGGATGGAAGCATCTCTTCCTTACATGACAGCAGAGAGGTCATGTAGATGACAATACTTTTTCTTCATGAAGGATTTCACATGAATAAAACAGGACGGGGATACGATTTGGTCTCCTCTGCTTCATAACTCATCTGCTTCATCTTCACAACTGAATTTGTTTTACAACAGAAGAAGACGCAAGGGATTCCATGTGAGTTCAAATGGAAGAAGATGACTCAGCCTTCCTGACGTTTTGATAAGTAAGGAGATACAAGTATTTACGGGTGCCTCGGAACATCAACTCTGGACGAAGACTGGATCGCTGCCGAAAAACGAAGACACCTCGCGTTTAAATGGTTGTAAAACGAATTTCGATATAAATTGTTAATATTTGAAGTATTGTAGTTTGTATTCTCACCTTTTTAATTTCAAATAATAGCTTTCTAATCTTGTTGTTCACATTAATTTATACGATTATTGCTATATTTGACCTGACAAACTCGTCAGGGGATTTAAATTGTTGTAATATAATTTCCTAGGTGAAGATTTTCATATTCAATGAATCTAAGTGTTTTATCTCACCATTAGTTTTAGATAATAACTTGTTGATTTAGATGTTCACACATGAATTATATTATTTTATTAAGGCAAGACTTGCCATTCAATCTTTTTATGTAATCACATTCAAGTGATAGGATTCTTACGACATTCTACCTTATAATTCATGTTTTCGTATCTGATTAAATCAATAAATTATGTTGTTATAAAAACTTGATTAACTTATTTTTCTTGAGAATAGTAGCTAATGTGAGTGGCAGGTGATATGGTGAATTATGTGCATCAGAATCACGCACCTCATGCTATACCCTGAGTGAGTCGGTGGTCGGCAAAGAACGATGTCAAAACATGTATATATGAATAAAATAAATGTAACTAATTTTTAGCATAAATGTAACATAACATTTAGATATTAGGCTGAGGGTGCTATTTGTCGACGTTGAAAATATTATTATAAGAAAGTAGCCTACCATAGTACAATCTAACATACTTTTTTAATTAAAATCAAATCGTATTAATTAGTGTGGGAATTGGCTGTCAACTGAAAACTTTTTAAAATATGACTTTAATATTTATCGTCACATTTATTTTTAAATATAGGGAAGTGGAATACCAGTACAGTAGATACATTCTAATCCAAATCACAAATATATATAATTAGAAGAAAAATGTATTCTTTAACCCTTCCCACACCATGCAGTAACACAGATCTACCATCATATTAATCCGCTAATATTTCGGTAAATACATGCAACATAAAATTCATATTTTAGATAATCCTGAATAATAATAATGAAAAACCAATTACGAAAAGGAAATCGTACAAAAGAATTATTTTTTTCATTCAATCCGTTGTAAAATTAAAACGTTGGTAAAAATACCATTTGTGATATGAAAAACAGAGATCACACACTATTTTCACAATGAAAAGAACAACAAATATACAAATATAATTGTCTCTTTCTTACAAATTAAACGAAGAGAGATAATAAGGAAGGATACATTGTATAGAACATAATGAATGCTCTAAATTATGATATTAATCATTTTCTCAAAATTAAATGGTTAATATTTAGAGTAAATTCGTGCCATTAAAGCCATTTAAAATCATAAAAACATTTTTTCTAACTGTTATTTACGGTAACACGAGTTGACAGCATGGCCGCGTTCGGGTATTTTATATCATGGTATGGTAAAGGTTAAATACGTGAAGTAATGCTTAGTTGCTTGTACAATGCAAATAAGGCGAAACATGTCGTATGTCCATATACAAAGCAAAATGATGACTTGTCCACGCTAAAATGAATTATGAAGGTAACGTCATTTTTAAATATTTTTCAGACCACATAATAAGAATTAACATTTTTTTGGCAATACAAAATATGAAAATCCTTCCTAATAATATTTTAATTGAAAAAATAAATGCAATCTAAAAATATACATAAAATTATGTTTAAATTAAAAATTTCGATTTTATTTTCAAAAATAATGAATATTTCCGCGTGTTTTACGAGAATATGGGTTTTTATTATTCATTTATATCAGAAGTCATTCGCTAGATTTTACATTTTTTAAAACGTTTACTTAGATAGAACATTAAAACTAATGTAAAACTAATAAATTGAATGTTGTTTTGCCGTAATTAAGAAAATACAACCATTATAGGAAAGACCGCAACCATTGAATGTATTATCCGCGTGCCTCAAAATTGCCTTAAATATAGAAAGTTCTTGCATATACGAAACATTTTCTTATAACCTTGAACCTAAGATTACGGAGACAAATCTGCATTGAATTAAATTAGGAAAATATTAAAAATTAATAGAGTAATAAATTTTTCAATTTGCGTATGATCAATTTTCGACGTTTTTTGTGTTAGTGAAAACATATTATTTTTAAATAATATATTATATTTAATTACATGGTTTGAGGCTTCAGCTAATATTTAAAATCAAGTTTTATATCAAAAACACAATAATTTCGTACTAAATAATATTTATGTCGATCCTATTAATGTGTGTTTTTTGTTTCAAATCGCCGATCAAAAAACAATACATTGTCAGATTATTCATCTCCAAGCACAAAAGCTAGTCTCTTTTTTGGAGAGGTACAGCGATATATAAAAAAATGTAACTTTAGTTTGTATAGAATCAAGTAATATTATAAAAATGTAAAAATATATATATTTTTAAAATGAATTACAATTGCAATCTGATTGAGTACAAGATATTATAGTATACACATATATTTATATATCCACTCACTTAGTTCTATTATTTATAATATAGTGAGGCAGTTAAATTAAAAAATACATGAATATCAACGATTCGTTTTGTTTTCAAAAATTTACGTGATTAAGTACAAATTTATTCAATTTTTAAGGAATTTATTCGTTTTATTCCCCATAGCTTAAGGTGAGGCTTTGAAGAAGAAAAATATCGTTTCCGTGTTAGCAGAAAGTGTCTGATTTATGCGAGCACTAAATATTTATGGTTAAATATATTTATATAACGGGTCATAAATCTTTTTAAAGCGCGTACATGAAATTTTTTAGTGTAATCTTAATTTTGTTTTTCAAAAATATAAACTAAGTAAGTTAATGTGAAATATTCAAGTATTACGTGTTGTACTCGAGTATAAGTAAATGTGGTCATAAAACCAATAAATTATTTGTTTTTTACCACCTTTAATTTTTGTTGATTTTGGCAAATTTCGTTGAATTTAATGGTTGCGTCGGTTGATATTACGGATCGTGAATAGAGTTTCTTGAATTTGCGTATATTTAGAACATAAAAAATTGATATTTACGCCATATTCCAAGATATATTTTTTTAACTTTAACTTACTCTTAATTTATACTTTGATTTTTGATTTCACAAACATTTTGGTACGGAAGCTCAATTTTGAAATGGATACGAAAAATGGAAGCAATAGAGAATTGAATGCAGACTGTTGTAGAAAAGCAACTTTTTAAATATTAAAATTAAATTTAAGGTAGTTTAAGAAGATAGATAAAGTTGAAGATTCGATAAAGACTAACATTTTACTCTTCCTAAGATGCAATGGTGAGGTAAGTTGATAAATATGGCCAAAATAAAGAATATGCGGCAAAATTTTATCTATCACCAGAATATTTAAAAACAGAAAAACCGCTTAATCTCATAGAGAATTAAAAACAGGTGTGACAAAGTAGAAGAAGATATTATGGAATATTATCTATTACCATAATTTAAAAAATATAGATTATTATCATAGAGAAAAGTATAAAAAATAGGTGTTTTAGAAAAATATTACATACCTCTGTATGCATATCGTGAAATACCCCATGAGATTTTACATACAGCGTCACATGATGGATACACATTTCTATGCTTTTATTATATAAATTAGGAACATTTTTCATGCAAGTACATATAACACAAAAATTCGGATACTATTCCACTTACCGTATCTCAAAAAAATACAATTTTATAAATTGCCACATCGATAACAAAACCATTACATATTAGATATAAAACCTTTTTTGGATGTTTTAGTGCAATAACAATAATAAGTACGTATATTTTTGTAATTTTGCAGTTTAAGTATTTTATATAAATATTTGGAGCTAAAAGCCTATTTATGTTTTGATATTTTGAATACTTTATTGCTTGAAATTTTTTTATTAAGATTAGTAGATGTGACGTCACACGGTAAATATAATAAATATTTTTATCTAACAGAGAAATAAATACAACAATTAATGATAAAAACAATGTGCAAATGAGTATGGTATGGTACATATTAGGATTTTAAATATGAATTAAATGTATTAATTATAAAGATATACATACAAAATCAATATTATCGAAAAATAAAAACATTGTTGTTGCGCTACCGGGATTCGAACCTGGATCTCTTCCCTAACCGGGGGAGGTGCTTTATCCAACTAAGCTACAGCGGCACTATTTTTATCGACAATTTTTCGACCTTATATGTTACCTTTTTGATATCAATACATTTAATCGTTCCATCATTTGACAGAGCCATCTACCTTATTTTTACAGAATCTCAAATACCTTTGAGTGAATCTGATAGCAGACGCTAGAGTTATTAATTCATTTTTATTAAATTTTGGACACATTGATACAACTTTATTATTTTTTTTTAGAAGAATACATTCTTATTGTGAAGTTGTAATTATTCAGAACATAGTTCTGTGAATTATATATTTAAAATACAGGATTATAAACATATTAGGATTATTAAAACATGCCCAGTATCCATCAAAAATCGTATTTGGATGAATTAAATGTGTGTTTTTATTGAATGTGATTTATTAAATACATTTTATTTTCTAAATACTTACTTGCAAGACTTAGATTTATATATTTTTCGCTATATATGAAAAAAAGAATCAAAAATTTTGTTGATATGGTTTAGACACTTCAACACGGTACTTAATAACAATTCGGCAAATGTCGAGTATGATTTGGTGGAGCGCGTGAAAGAAGATATACTGATAATTTTGAATCTGGATGATGTGAAATTTGCAATAAAACAGATGAAAAATAATAAATCCCCCGGATCAGACGTGCTTGTGGCTGAATTATTTAAATCAGGTTGAGAATTCACTCGATGTCTACAAAGTATTATTGAAAAAGTACGGACGAAAGAAGAAATACCTGAAGTGTTTGCAATTGAAAATGAGGTGGTGGATAGATTTTTAAAAATTTTATAAAAAAATTCTTCAAAAAACCTCATTTACAAAACTGAAAGAATTTTTACGATATCCTGAAATATTACAGAGTTACAGATGTTCAAAGTTGCGTATTTTAAAAACGATCTGTTTATACCATTTTATCGTGTGACGTCACGTCTTCCGAGTCGACAAGTCGGTACTCAAGGTTAAATGACTAAAAGTTGTGGAAAACGTAAGTAAATGTAGGATCTAGTGAAAAAATATATTTGTAAACTTTGAAGACTACCTATTACTTTGCGATATTCTACTTACTTTGCGAGTTTCACTCTATAAATTTCGGCGCTCATGAAGCTGGAGTTCACAAAAAACTCGGCATGCAAAACCATGCAAGAATCCTTTTTCGGAAGATTGTCAGATTGTCCTCTTACCAATCCTTCCTCCATTATCACTAAACAATTATTTCCACATAGAAGATTCTGGAACGGCCGTGAAAACCTAAAAACATTTCAAATTATTTCCACATATCAAAAAATCGGTAATCAAACACGCCTCGCCGGAGAAATGATCAACTTCGTACTAATATTGTAAGAGATGTGACGTCAAACGGTGGATATGTTAATCGGATCGTTTTTCAATAAGCCCAAATTTGAATGTATTATCTCCTCAAGAATTGCACATTTTGAAAAAAACCTGGTAATCTAGATTTTTAAATTACTTTTTTTAACATACTACAGAAGCTCATTTCTGACTAGGGGTCGCAAACCGGGATCCCGACTCTCGAAAATACCGGGATTTTTTTTTGTTTTTTATTGTGTGGGATGGAGTAGAGTCCGCTTCTGATATATACAGTATTGTTCTGGCTACTTTGCTAGACTGTTGTCTGTATTAAAGTAGCCAGTTTTTTCGTACTGTTGTGGTGTTATTTAATTCAAGAAAGATAAAAATTCGACAGGAATAAAAATAATAATAGAAATAGAAAAAAAATAATAGTGAGAGTGTTGTATAGAACTAGTGAATTATTAGTGTAGACACTGTATAATGGTTATGTTTGAATATTGAATAGCGATACTTTTGATTGATCTCTACCCAATTAGATCATATATTGGGTCCATATTTATGTAATATTATTGGAAGTGAACGATTTCCAGTTGGTGCTGAGTGTGTTGCAATTTTTGAAAACCATATCGTATTTAAAGCATATAATAAGCAATAATTTATGTGATGTTCGAACCCCTCGACGGACTAGATCTGTGCCTGTGATTCATTTGTAAAGAAGTATGCGTTCTTATTAGTTTTGTTTTTTATATCGTGCATGTGTAAGAGTCGAGACGAGAACGTGCATGATTGGTAAGTAAATGTTTTCATATTATTGACAAATAATTCATTGGTATAGTCGAATGAAGATAGAATTTTGACGTACATTAAGACGAAGATATTAGCAGTAGCGATGAGAAAAAATGCTACTTTTGACTCACTGGTGTAAATGTGATTGGTATTCGATAATATCAGTGATTGAAGACTATGACTGTGATTACAGTTTCATTACTAATACGCGTGCGCCGCACGATATCACAATATACGAAATAAATAAATAAAATAGAAACATAATCTTGAGCGTATATACTTATACAATTCAAAATTTATTTACGTATTCATATTCTAGCGTATATACATAATATATATCTAATTTAATATCATCACAAAGAGAATTAAAATCCTTAAAAAAAGATAACTACTAGATGGCGCTCATCACAAATTATAACGTCATTCCTTCATGAATATTTTCGTTTTATATGCTCATGCGCTGAATCACGGTTCACAACGTAATATAAATAAAAAAAAAAAATGAGTCACGAATCACGATATTCCCAGATATTCAATCACTGATAGTGAGTGTGACTAGAAGATTTTAGTGATTGACTCACGGTTTGTGATTTTGAGCTCATCATTAATTAGCAGTGTTAGCACTATCAGTTTGTCAGAGGGGTCGTGACTTCCCCTCGTGTCTCACCAAATTTTAGGAGCGGTTTTACGAGGAATACAGCCCGAGCAACTATTCAGGAAAACGTCGTGTTATTCAGAAATCTGATGTTGGATATTTATGTTATTGTTGAAAGCTTATTAAAAATTAAGATGTGATTTTATCTGAATGTTTTTATTTTATTGATAATCCTCGACGAAAGCTACACTATACATATCAAAAATATCGGGATTCCGGTATTTGCAAAACGTCAATATCGTAAATATCGGTTTTGGTAAAAGAGACGGTATTGCAACCGTTATTTCTGACATGCTGACATACCTCATTGTGATTCAATTGCATAAGATTTAATGCTGCAATTATAGAGGTACTCGTATAACGCTGTTAAGCACCGGTTATAAATTTTTCTCTACTATTGTTTTTACAATATTGCTTCTAAAGGGATTTTATTTTATGTAGTTATGTATGTTGATCAGAAGGTTGAATGCATAGATGCTAAGGATCTATTTCTACCTGCTCTCCGCTGAGTTAATATGAGGATAATATTACGAAATGTATGCGTGGATGTGGCTATAGCATGTTGGATAAATAACTTACAGTTTATAGGCGTTTATTGGAGATAGATGCCCAATAACAGGTAATATGAGCAGTGGCGACGTGAAGCGTCCGCTGGTGAACTGATCGGGAAGTCGAATGGTTATGTATGGATGTATTGTCGTTAGTTTGTGGGTTGGTACCAGGTGTTAGTTTAAGGTTGATGAGAGCAAATTGTTTGCACCCAGCTATATTCAGGGGGTGTGCAGATTATGAAAGCGTTAGCCCTCCATGCTTTTCTTGATTGAAAAAATCATTGGCATTAGCTGTAGATTTAGGCCTAAATGTCACTATTCTCTGTAAGACAGATCCTGATAAACACATTTTAGTTCAATATCGCAACATTACTTCTTTGTACACTTCAATGTTACACAGCGCCGGTGTTACGCATAGACGGAGCCGGTGCCTGTCTGTGGCGACCGAATTAAGGGAGCGGCCGTAGGTTTATTAGTTATTTCCTAATAAAACAATTCCTAACGTCCAGAACGTCTTTTGTGTGTGGTACGCGGGCGGTAGATTTATGGAGATGGTTTTATAAACATTAAAATATCATCTTCACTTAATTTATTAGGGTAGAAAAAAACAATCCTATTGTGGCGGCAAAAAGTCTAGCACCGGTGCTAACGCTACATAGCGTGAATAAAAACACACTGTACAATGTAATGAGTGAGTTTGAAATACAGTACAAACTGATGAATTTTGACAATTTAATAATGTTCCCGGATGATGTGTAGTCAGACTGAGCAGTGATCTGTCCGAGCCCTTTGAAGCGTTGCACGCGTGAGACAAGAAAATGATCGGCATGCCTTTTATTTAATATAACTTTATAAAATGTTATTCGGGATTCAGGAATTGAGATAACGGGATTGATATTCAACAATACTGCAATACAATAAGTTAAATATAAAAACAATTTTAAATTGTGTCAAACCATAAAGGTGGTATAACCATAAAGGTTGGTTAACGCTATAAGCGTCAACAATAAAGATATAATTTTTTGTAATTCGCAAATTAAAAGTGTCAGACGTTTCATTACCATGGACAATGTAAAACTGATGCTTAAAATACGTCCCTGTATACGCTTACAATTTTTCTGTGTCCAACTATTTATTTATAAAAAAATGATTTTTAAATTCTTATTCATAAGCCAAGGAGTTCATAAAGAGAGTTCCGCTTTCCTTTGAACCTTTTCAATTCCTAATAGATCATGTAGCCACTCTCTCATGCCTCCGTCGATTTAAAATCAAAGACAACCCATCTGCTCCGCGAGACAGATATACAGGGTAGACAATATCAAATAATATTGAGATGCCAAAAATATTTAAACTTCAAGGCAGACAATCGATATATAACAGTAAAGACATCATTAAAAGTTATTTTTTTAACAACTTGGTTTTATAACTTGGGAACTTTGGGGAAAGCGATGTAGTGATGTGTGTTCGGGACGTATATTTATTTGTGCATAAATATATTAATTATTGAACGATAATAATGCACTGTGCCTTCCCCCCTGCCGACGAGTCGATTGGCGACCTTGAACCAGTACGGTTATAACGTGTACATAGCAGTTAGTACTGTTATACAATCTCGACACTTATACGTCTATACTTTGTGTCGGAATCTTGACGAAATAGTGTGTAAAAATATACAGTCCACATCTTTGGAGGTGCAGCAGAATCCGGATTGTGGTGAGTGCCAAATTCCTTCCGTGTCCTAAGGTGTCCGACATCTATGCTTATACGCAAAAATGTGTATGTGTATATTTGTCAAAATATTAATTAGTGTGATTAGATAAATGCCCCCTTATATTTCACCCATTCACTCACATGTTCGTTTAAATTATAACGCGGAGTGTGCGTGTGAGCATGTACATGTGCGAGTGTGTGTGTGTGGCTAGAGCAGGTTGAACAATAAAATACTAATTACTAGAGCTAGAGAAGCAGTAAGAAGTATACAACGTGAAGCGTTTGTTAGTGAACTAGTCGCGAAGATGGCCACGAGAGAAGTGACATGCTAAGGCCGACTGCCTGGGTGGCTGCGGCGCATATTATCGGTGTCTGTATTAGGGTCGGTGCGTGTTTTTGATTTTTAATTTGTATTATTTTATTGAGGGATTTTGACAGTGTAAAATTAATATAACTCACATAATGAATATTTAACATGTGATACTATTTATGAAAATCCACAGAAATGTTTAGGCACATAAGTATGTTTAGGTGCTGAAGATGAAAAAGAAAAAAAGAGGGAGAAAGGGTAGGGTGGTTACAACTATTGTTGCGGTAAACGTAGAGCAAGATGTATTTATAGGTAGAATGATTGGCCAAAATTGAAATTGTGGTGGTTCATAAAAATAACTCTTTGAGCGTAGAAAGTCAATTTGTCATTATGGTATTTGCATGACCGGTAAATGAATGAATTTTGTATGTAAGATGTTCTACTTCTAGGAATGTGGAAGAGTGAGGATTGCCGGGTCGACCTAAATGGTATGTGTTAAGATATTAAATCAAATTGGCTGGGATAGTCAATATGGCCTCGCAGTAGTTTGAAGAGGAGTATTTGGTCAGCACGTGTTCATCAATGTTCTAGGGTTTTCATATTGTGTAAGTTTGCTGTTGTTTGATGTTGATGAGAGCCCCGTTTTGCACCCAGGTACAGTATAACATGGATTATACAATATTGGTATTCTTTAAAAAAATGAATAGGCGGCGCAATAGTTATAATAACAAAAATGAAAGTAATAAACAAAAATATTTTATTATTTACATAGGCAAAATTTCATTCCATCATAAAATGTATTAGTCTTATATCACCATCCGTCTCGTTTCCATTTATGCATTTAATTTGAATCATTTCATTTGATTTCATTTTCGCTATGTTCCAATTGAGATTTTCATGGTTTCCTCAGCCATAAGACAAATACCGGAATACTAATTGCACAACTATGACCAAAAATCACTTAAATTTCGTAAACAAAACAGTTCAAATTATACATATCTATACTAGCATTTTACCCATCTTAGAACGTGATAGTCAGGCAAGTTGATTCACATGACAATAGAATAAGAAAAAGATGCAGCGAAATTTTATACACCTATCACTAGATTTTTTTTATAACGGAGAGGCATAAAAAACAGTGTTACGTAAACTTTGGGCCATAGATGATAGGAAACCGTAAGGGACGCCACCAATCTAGCTCAATCTGGGTCTTCAAGTGTGTATGTGTGCTCTGGTGTCACCTACTACCTCGGATGGAATGATGATGATCATGGATTCAAGGGCAAACTCTGCTGCAACACATTACACATTTTATTCACAATAACACAATTTATCCCGATATTGAATGAACGTAAAATGTCTTCTTTCTCGAGGTCAACATTCTTCTGAGGGAGGTTAACACGCCAAACTTTGTATGTCATGCTAAGCTAAAAGCGTGTTAACATGCATTTTGGACCTTGCAAACTTGCTTGGATTAAAGTCATATTTTTAAATCATTTTTCCATCTATGAACGACAGGTCCCAGTCTTTAATAGATATTTAAAGACCCTTAAAGCCTAGTCTTACCCTATGTAGTGTTTTCCATTTCAAATAGAGTTGGCAGTTAAAAAGTCAATCGAGGCTGCCGTGAGGTGCCGAAGCAGCCGTAGTCCTGGGTTACCGTACGCCCGCGCAAGAATTCATCTCTTGCTCTAGGAGATCGCCCAGAGGCCATCCCGTTTAAGCTATGTTCAGGTCGCCCATCAATTCGGCCAGCACTCGAATGGCGCTTTTTTTCTCGTTGCAGCGGGCTCTCTCTTCAACCCGCAGGTGGACCAGGCCAATATATATCTGGATCCATCGCGGTAACATCACTCTTAATCTTTTATATCTCCCGCCGCCCTTATCCTCGCGGGAGCGGCGCACCGACCCGCTACTCCCCTTCACAGCATCGTCTCGCTTACCTGCCCGCCAGAGTCGGATTCTCATCCCTGATTCATCCATTTAGACAGCCAGTCATCATAAGTCGGTAAAGCAGGCTATACAGACCTCGACGCGCAAATTCAAACATCACAACAGGCATGACAGAACAATGTTGCGTATATATTACGGAAGAAAAAATGATCTTAAATTAAGTCACTGCATCACTAAGAAAACTTAGTATTATATTTAAACATTAAGTGTATATCTTCTTTTTTTCAATTAATTTTATTTTTTAGTTATTTTTTTATTAATAAAATGAATACGCGAGAATAAAAAGAATTCCTATTTCAGACTATTATTTTGTTAAATTTTTTGGAATCAATTAATTGTTCTATTTATGGAATATGATTTTTGATGAAGATTTGGAAGACCGAGTTTGGGTTATTGTTGTATTATTATGATAGTCCAAATAAAATCCTCGATAAATAACAAGGTCAAATTATGGAAAACAATAAGGGAAAAAAAACCTCACCGAAGCAATTTAACATAACCTAAATTTAAAAAATCAAATTATTACCGATATATAAATACTTATTCATATTTTATAAAATAGTTACAATTTATTAAGAATATTGCTGATTAAACAAGTTGAATTAAATAAGACAATGATATTTCATCTTTTAGATTACGTCGGGATTGATGTAAAAATCAATGACTAGGAGACAATAAATTGTCACTGAAAACGAGTGAATGCACCAAAAATGTTTTTTAAGAGTAAAAATCTCGCTCTCTGCGCCGCATGCGCTGAAAGCGCTCTAAGCGTGGCCAAGGTACAACTGAGTTTTCGCCTCGGAATCTGACAGCGAACCAGTCTGGCCTGATATCGCGCATAGCGTCGTCTACTGCGTTTGGGCGCCAAACCGCTCGCATATTTTTATAAAACGAATATCGAGAACATTTTGAACTTATTAAAGTTAAAATTAGGTACGAGGGATGCAAAATTGACAATTACGGACAGAGTGACTAACTTATAAAAGTGATTACTTAAGTTTTAGATTTGAAATCTTTGTTAACATTTTTGTAGCGGACGTGTTCGCTCACATATTGTTGAAACTTTTAATGGCGTGATTGGTAAAAACAAATTAATAGTTTTTCGGATGTTAAAGTGAATTTTAATTAACAAGTAATTACTTAAGCGTTGTTCGTTTGTATATTGATGAATCTGACACGTTTCATTAGCCGGTAAGTCATTTATTGTTTGTATTACTTAAATAATGTTTATAGTAATAATGCATTTGTATTCACGAACTTATCCTAAAAAATATCCGATGCTTTTTCAGTGACGTGGTTTAAAAATATGTTGCTTCAAAATATTGTGATTTATAATTAGAGCTTTATTTTACTTCAACATACGTACTGTTTATTAATTTAAAATTTTATTATTTACATTGCTTGTGTATTAAATAAAGCAAACAATTTAAATATTTAATAAGAGTTTAAATATTTTTTACATTTTTCGTAAAAGTAGCTTGAAAAATATCGCAAATTATCTTTCAAACAGTATCTAAAATAAAAATAAAATGTTTTCTCCAAGGAATGTAATTCAAGACGCCTATAATATTAAGTTTTAGAGATCTTATAAACCATTCATTACGTTAAACAATGGAATTTTATTAAATATGTAATTAATATTATTAAATTAATTTAATACTATTCCGTCGGGGAAAGCAGAGCGGATAAAATGTCACATTCAGCATGTTTAATTATTCAATTAATAAAATATTTCATAATTTTATTTGTATTCGGTACACATAGTAGGTATTATAAAATATAGGTGTAAATATGAGTAAGAACTAATTCCTATATGGGTAAATTTATATTCGAATAGTTAAAATATTTCGAGAAATAATTAATATGTAGGTACATCATTTAATAAACGTACAAACATATCGTAGTTGTATATTTGTAGATTAGATACCTAAAGTTACAAACATTTAATATACATGTATAATTTTATATTGATTAATCTGTAATATTTAATTATATTATAATAAAATAAAATATTAGTACATATAATTGTTATGATGGTAGATAAGATACGATAGTTTTACGGTGCAGTTTTCTTCTTATTTAGTAATTTTTAAGATTAGATATATCTC
Organism: Eubasilissa splendida; assembly: GCA_031772225.1. Lineage (NCBI taxonomy): Eukaryota > Metazoa > Arthropoda > Insecta > Trichoptera > Phryganeidae > Eubasilissa > Eubasilissa splendida. The sequence continues at coordinate 22,502,703 of CM062851.1, read as the reverse complement.
TTATAAATTTATAGATCCTATGCATATAACTCTTTTATAAGTATTACTTTACAATTTTTTCATTGAAATCAAATAGTCATACGTTTGTTCTATACAAAGTTAAATTATTTGATTTTTGGTAGTTGATATTTTTCATTATTAAGGAGAACACATTCTTATTGTGAAGTTGTAATTTTTCAGTACACATATCTGTGATATTTTAAATTCAAATTAAATGTATTAATTAGAAAGATATAAATATAAAATCAAGTTTATCGAAAAATATTGTCGTTGCTACCGGGATTCGAACCTGAATATAAAAGTGTAACATATAGGTTTGAAAATTTGTCGTCAATCCATAGCATAATCGGATAATGCACGTTCCTCGGATTGGAAGCGATCCAGGTTCGAATCCCGGTAGCAACAACAATATTTATCGACAAAATTGATTTTATTTGTATATCTTTCTAATTAATACATTTAATTTGATATTTCTCAATAATCATTTCATTGCTAAAAGTAAGTATTATAGTTACATTTTTTTATACTTAATGGTTTGAACTGAGATTAAACATATCCTTACTGCATACATACTATAGTATAGTCATATTTATAAAGACTCGCTTCTTAATAAGAACTGATGAACTCGATTTTTAATAAAGCTCTCAAATATAGTTCTTGAATGTTAAGGAATAATCTATTCAAAAAAACTAAAAATGAGAATTCTACAATGAGTAGAATTGATCAGTTTGACGGATAATAATTTTGCCCACGATCTTGATAATTATTTATAGTATACAGAATTTCTGAATAATTAAGTATTGGATATATATATATGTACATAGCTATTTCTTTATATTTCTCAGTCTCTTCCTGTTTTACTTTTTCTATTTATTCGAGGTCAATTCTATTTATGCAAAAGCGCCGAAATAGTCCGCCGTGGGCGGTTTTCAGACTTATATAGGCTTTCTTCATATTTTTATTGATATTAGACCACCAAGTTGTTTAAGGTTTTTCTCTTTGTCTATTAAATATTTTGTGATCTCTTTCCATGTCCATATCATTTTAGTCTATCTTCACACTTTTTTTCTGTGACGGATGCAATATTAAAACTTTGCCTGACGTACTTCAATCCATCTGAGCATTCTGATTGCTTGATGCTGATTTTTTGTTCGTGTGCCTTTTTCATTATCCAGTACACGATATGTATAGCGAAAGGTTTTATATTATACAAAGTACTAACGGTTTAATGATTTAACATAGGTGAGAATATATGAGCTACATTATAAACATGGTCATTATACCTCTTAAAAATGCTCATCACATGCGTTTTCTGTAATGTGACTACCCATCTTAGTCTATAGACACTCGTACTACACGAGGTATGAGTTTTGCATTGACAATGAAATATAAAATGAAATGGTACAGTGTATATGAACAAATTATAATGCAAAAGACGTGAAAGCGTAATCAAGCATTAGTTTGATGGACATTTTTTGGACGCAAAGAAAACCATTTTGCTTTGCAGTTTGTATTTTATAAGTTTGAATTTCAGCCATGGATATAGCATAGGGCCCAGGTTTTTAAATATATGTGTCGCTTAATTCCAAAACCCCCTAAAACGAAAATCGGATAATTTGAGTTAAATGTGCAGTTTAAAATTTTTTTTTTGTCAGCTATATGCAGAACATATTGTTTCTCGTAAAATACACTTAAATCCATTGATATTACATTTTTTAAATCAGGTATATGAGTATATATTGCCATAATTAACTGCGATAGCTAGTCCTGGATTCGTTATTGGTTTATTGAGTATGTCCATTCAAACTATGTAAATAAAAATACATAAACCTTTACGGTAAACTGGGCTGTAAATCGCCGATACTTCTATGATGATCGTTCTCTCTGCAGAATTTAATCTTCTGAAACCTCACAACCGCTAACCGAAAAATACGATACATAAAATATTTTTTATATCACCGCCGTAAAATATGACCGACTCCGACGCCACCAGAATGGAAACAGTTTCGCTTTTGTTTTCTTTTTTTAAATCTACACGAATGGAATGCAAAAATTCAAACTTTTAATACCAGACCAACCAATCGAAGTATAAAAACGCGTAAACAGAACAAGTTGCTATTCCCCCTAAAATTAAGTCAGCCAATCTCAACGCTTGTTGATGATCGTGTGATCTAAATTCCAGTATGACTGCCAGAACGATGTATGCAGAAACAAAAATACATTACAGAATTGTCTCATTAAAAAAATAAACATTTTGTACATTTCCTTTCAAAATATACATTTTTATCCATAACTCAAAAACACAAAGTGGTTTTAGGGGATTTTGGAATTGGGCGCTACATATCCTGTCTTGGTAGAATAATATTTTTAATACATTCTGCGGTGGCTAGATGGAATTTGCAGGCATATCTTCAGTTTCACCGTTTTATTTCTAAAAATTATCTAGAAAAATTATATTGCGTGTGTTTGATATGGCATTTATAGAGCTTATCGAATGGTGTCAAACTATGAATCGTTAATTATGGAAACATCACAGGTAGGAGAGATGTAGAATAAGGTTCAACATTATTGATTAACAGCTGTAAAAAATCCCGGATAACCTCGAGCGAGACGGTTGAAAAGGATTGTATTATCGTAGGTGTATTTTATTTTAGAAGTATTGACCCTTTTTAAGGAACCAAGATGGGAAGAGGCGGGTATTCAAAACAAGCTGAGTAATTTATTTTCTCTAAAGAATAATCGCAGGTAATCATAGTTATTCACATTCAGGAATACCTTAATTTCACTTACATACTACTTTTAAATTTTTTTAATAAAATACGATACAAAAGTGACGATTGAGGTTTATTCAACCAAATATTAAAACACGACGAAAATCACAATGTTGAAACCCTCAGGTTCATTTTAAGGGCCTGTTGTGTGATCATTGGTAAATTTATACTATGGTAACTTTTTACTTTAGTAACTTTTCACTAACGCCCATGGTTAAAATCATTTGCGGGTTGTTCGAACGTTAAATTTACTATTGTCAAAGCATAGATCGAGATCTGGAGTATATAGGTGTGATAAATTATTATGAAATATGCTTTATTTTGTGCATTATCTATGGATTTTTTCGCCTAACGTTCGATATCTGTCGTTTTGGTGGTGACATTTTTTCTTATTATGTATAATAATGTATATTAAACAACGAGATCATCATCAGACGAATTCACATCACTAAAATAGTGGGATATTGGATGATTAATTGTCGTATACTGCAAGTTTCAAAGTATGTGTCGGATGACATTTGGAACAGCTGTAAAAGGTCCGCCATATTTAACTATCGATTCTCGTTTTTACTATCGGATATCGTAGAGTAAAAAGAGTTTTCTACGGGAGGTAACGACCAAACAACCCGTTTTCGCAAAAACTTTTACTTTAGTAACTTTTTTACTATACTGAAAAGTTACTACTGATCGCAAGTATTTTTTAAAGTTTGCACGTACAACGTTGATAATGGATTTAAGATATCACAGCAGATTGCATAAACTCTGACACTGAGATGAATCAAACTAATTAATTATAATTTTAGGAGCTCTAACAGACACCAGTTGAAGCAGGAATGTAAAAGATGTGAGTATCAGAAAAAATGTCTATCACTCTTGACAATTACATTAAAACATGGGGTAGTTAGTATTTATTACCTCCATTATATAAATAACTAACCTTAATTACGCACCCTCCTGCTGGCCTAATCCAAACTTAATATTAATAGTAGCGAAAGCAGTCTAATCTCTTGTATATATGCGAGCATGAGGCCTCTAAAACGTGGCTTGTTACGTGGTAAGTAGGGTCTAGAATAGATCATCAGGTCCCGATGTAGTTCAGGTTACCTACTTACATAAACATAGATATTTTATAATGATTCATTTGTAAATGAACGTCCTTAACGTTAACACCTTGATATCATTATTTAGCACTCGTTTTTCTACATAAGTGGTGTCAAATTTCAAAACTTTTATCACAATCATCGTTATCCAAACACGAATTTAAAAAACAAGATTTTTTATTTATTATTTTTTTGTTTTTTAGAACACATTTTTGTTATGAAATTTGGATAGAAATAGGTTCGAATTCCGGTAACAAATAAATATTTTTTCGATAGATAGATTTTTTCTGTATATCTTTCTAGTTTTAATTTGTTATTAAGGAGAACACATTCTTATTGTAAAGTTGTAATTATTCAGAACATAGGTTTGTGATATTTTAAATACCAATTAAATATATTAATTAGAAGATATAAAATCAATTTTACGAAAAATATTGTTGTTGCTACCGGGACTCGAACCTGAATCTCTTCCAATCCGGGGAACGTTCATTATTCGATTATGCTATACCAACACAATGAATTGACGTCTCCTATCAGTTTACTCAAATGCATTTGAGATTCCGTAAAAACAAAGTAGAAGATGGTTTTCAAATAATGGAACGATACATACGATTAATTTGAAAAGTGTAACATACAGGTTCGAAAATTTGTCGTCAATCCACTGTGTTGATATAGTATAATTGAATAATGCACGTTCCCTGGATTTGAAGAAATCCAGGTTTGAATCCCGGTAGCAATACCAATGTTTCAATAAAATTGACTTTATATGTATGTCTTTCTAATTGATACATTTAATTTGTATTAAAAGAAGATACGTTAATAAATATGTTCAATCTTTTTTTTTAATATATAAAAGTATTAGAAATGATGTAAAAACATGTTTAATCTGAATCATGAAAATATACGTGATACCATGGTGATACACATTTTGTTCAGTACCTACCCTTAAACGTCAAAACATTTTATAGACATTTACATGTTCGAAAATCCGACACTCGCATCCGGGTAGTAAGTAAAAATATATTTGTGAATTTCAGAATTACACGGTACGTACCTAAAAATTTAAATTTAATAATATGTCACTACTTATCTTTATGAAGTAAAATGAACAAATGAAATAATAATATGTCAACATTAAATATAATGAAATTTTATTGACATTTAATTCCAATGAACTTAACAAATAACACACACACACACATGATATATGTTTGCTCATAACCACGAGAGTAATATTTAAATTCAGTAGATTTTTTATTCACTGATTTTTTTCCAAGAAAAACATTCCTCTTTATTTAAAAAAAAAAACATAAAACAGGTTACGAGACCCAAACACTAACGATTTTATTATTAATCTTTCAAAAAAAAAAGCGAAAGCACACGTTCATATATATTATATATAAACTTAGGGACATAGAAATCTATCTGATTCTTGCGCTAAGTACTGAAAGGGATTTTTATAAGATTGGAGTCGTGGTGGGATATATTATAGAATATTTGCCTCCAAATTGTAAATCTATTATACATGCGGTTAATTCTATAAAATATACAGTCGGTCTATGTATAATCTGAAAATAAAACCACATTTGATAATAAATATTGGAAATACCAATTAAATTGCGACCGTAGTAATTAATATTCCGATTTTGATTGCACTAGCTCCCGGAAAAGAGTAAGTAAAAAATAATGATTCATAAAATATTATTGTTTTTAATATATAGACGTTTACTTAAAGAAAATTAGTCTTTTAATTATCGTGTCCATTGAAAAAGATACGATAAGATAATCTCAGAGATTTATACAATACCATGTGCACATTTTGAATTTTAGATCAGGAGATAAACTCAGAGATCAGCATGAGATTGGTAGAAAGAGACAAAAGCTCAATCAGTATAACACAATGTTCGATCTGACAGCGAGATTTGAGACGAGCACCCAAATGTCAACCATCATAAATTTCTATAACTATTTTTATATACTGAATGTTAGAATGTCATTAAAAATTAATACTTATATAATTCGTTAAATTAAAAACATTTATTTAGTTTTAACTGCTACTGGGGTGATTCAAAATCATTCATCTGACGAGCAACAATGACAATTGACGTTTAACGTGAAGTAAGGTGCGGTACGGCAAATTTATGTGACATGGTGTGTACACGGGGACTACGAAAGCTGAAAGTTGTCTCCAAAAAGTTACATACGCATACGCTAATTTTTTCAAATTGCATGTTTTAGTTAATTATGATGGTAGAAGTGATTTCCCTCTCGAATAACTAAAGAAATACACCAAAGACAGATATTATAATATTCAAGAATTAAGTACTTAAAGTGTATACATTGTTTCAAAAACAGACTCTTACCATTTATATTTGTATCAAAAGTAAGCATATTCCATACATAATATAAAACACATAATAATTGTGAAGTTGCAGTTTTTTCAGAACATAGTTTAGTGGTATTTAATACAAATTAAATGAATCAATTAGAAAGATATACAGAAATATTCAATTTATCGAAATCATATTTTTGTTGCTACCGGAATTCGAACTTTTCCTCTTTTAATCAAAGCTTTTAATTTAATTTAATTAAAGCTTATAAAATTTTAGAATAATAGATGTATCAATTTGAAAGAATTACAGCATAAAAGTCAACTTATTATATTGGTGTGGTGTAATAGGTTAACGCATTTCCTAGGATAGGCAAGGCTCCAGGTTCGATCAATTTAATTCCCCTGTATATATTTCTAATTTTAAATATGAATTAAATATATTAATTAGAAAGATATACACATAAAATCAATTTTATCGAAAAATATTGTTGTTGCGCCACCGGGATTCGAACCTGGATCTCTTTCCAAACCAGGGAAGGTGCATTATCTAAACTATGCTACAGCGACGATATTTTTAGCGACAAATTTTCGAACCTATATGTTTCCTTTTTGATATTAATACATTTAATCGTTCCATTATTTGAAAGAGCCATCTACCTTATTTTTAGAATATAGAAAAACAGAATATATTGTTACATGCGAAAGAGAAAGAGACAGTACATATACATTTAGACAGAATATACATTTATTTGGTTATTAAGAATTGCCCTACCACTATTAAAAAAAAAGTGTTAAACTGATCTATCATGGTCAGGTTTGAGTTGATTGGGTAGTGGACAATATATTAAATCAACTGAAACACTAAGACCTTTTATTGTTTCCTCTATTTTGCGCAATCAGTTAATTTTGACACAATTTGCAATTAATTTCCATGTTCTGAGGGCGTCCGTTTTAATTCCCGAAATAAATTGTCAATTAACTTTTGTATGCTCCATTAAAAACTAAGTAATGTTTTATCTGAAAATGAAAAATAAATTTGAAATCGAGTTATCTTTATGGGTATTTTTCCATAATTTAATATTGAGGCAACGAATTTGATTGTGTGGTCGCACGCGTGCGTAAACCATTTTATATATTTATTTTATTTTTCTGTACTATGAAATTATCAAGGCACTCGATATATCAGTTTTATCTATCACTAATATAAACATTGAGAAATTTTAAATATACTAATTTAATGTATTAATTATAAATATATACATATAATAATATAATATATTATAATTAATACATTAAATTGGTATTTAAAACATCACAGACCTATGTTCTGAATAATTAAAACTTCACAATAAGAATGTGTTCTCCTTAATAATTTTAAATATGAATTAAATATATTAATTAGAAAGATATACATATAAAATCAATTTTATCTAAAAATATTGTTGTTAACGCCGCTAAGATTCAAACCTGGATCTCTTTCCAAACCGGGGAAGGTGCATTATCCATCTATGCTACAGCGACGATAATTTTAGCGAAAAATTTTCGAACCTATATGTTACCTTTTTGATATTAATACATTTAATCGTTCCATTACTTGAAAGAGCCATCTACCTTATTTTTACGGAATCTGAAATATGTCTGAAAATGATATCACCTTCAGTGCGATGTTGATCGCTGTGATATTTTCACCAAGAGATTAATAATTAAAAAAATAATAAATTGACGGTTCTCTTATTCATCACTATAGCCGTTTTACTAATCAAATAATTATTGATAATTTTGACAATCTCCAATCAAAGCAGTCAACCAGCCTAGTATTAACTTTTAGAAAAAAACATTAATTTTAACATATTTTATTCAGCTAGTAGTACTCCAGTAAAGCTTGTCACGAGAACAGTATATTAAAAAAATTCTCACCTTTTTTGTGTTCTAAATATAACTGATCGAAACCACGCGCCTCAAAAACTTTTCTTTGGGGGGTAAGGCTGCCTGTAAATAAACCAACCTAAAGAGTAGATATGTTATGTTTGTTTTAGATCGGTCGTATACTTTTATAGAAAACAGACAGTCATACAATTTTTTTTTTCCTTCAATGAGTAATTTCAGGCGAGTAGTTATTTAAATGGACAATGTTTCAATTTTGTAATTGTGACTTTCTAGAAAAAGACTATTAAACACAAAATATATTCAATCAAAGGATGAAATATTATATTAAATATTGATGTAGTTTTGCAATGAGATAACACATTATTCGTATATACGCAAAGAAAAATATTGGGTTTATCCTGTCTACCATACATTTTTGGTAACTTCTGTTTCACTGGACATTGTATTTACTGGACCTTGAACAAGGGATATAAGTCACAAACAAAGGATTTGAGCATCCAATTTATAATCCACATCGTGCTTAATGACTCACAAACTTGGTTTGTAATTATCACAACTAAAGCACGTAATGATGTAATTGACGCAATAGTTCATTTATCTCAGATAACTAACTACTTATAGAGCAACAACTTTATTTTGATTACTTTGTAGTTCAAAGTTCTTTGACATTTAATACATGAAATTTTTCAATGAAAATAATAATAAAATGAAGGGTAATAGAGAAATAACGCCTATAAAACTTAAGGCACGAATGTGTATTTTATTATGCGAGACCCCCTGCAACAACACTGTATATCGGTTATTACAAATGTTAATAGACGGAGTGTAGGCTATCTTAAATGATATACAGTGTTTTTGTAGGGAAGTTCGATCACTTTATTTTATATGATTGTTTTAATATACCATTCGATGGATGCACAATAATATATACACGTTGCGCATTCATAACTCAGATATGCTCAAAACCGATATACAGAGTTGTTGCAGGAGTGGTTTCATATGTATATGATTATGAAATATTATATAAAATATCAAACGGTATTTGTATATTATTTACATATATGGACGCTTACATTGATACCACAACATCACCTTTTCCTATAATTCTTCAGAAATTACTTTTTATTTTTATTACAGGAATAGATGAACATGAAAATGTTATTTTTTCGTTTGTATAATGAATACATAGGTAGGAAACCCATCAACATCTTTATTATTATTTTCATCTCTTGTTCTAGGAGTATGTTCTAGTTTTTCCTCTGGCGTTCGCGAGACATGTTCTAGCCTCCTTCATACAGATCTTTTTATATGAAGAAGTAGAGGCTCCGTGTCGAAAGTCTTCATTACCTCGTTGCTTCTCAGTCAGTCTAATAATTTTACTCCTAAGATAATTCATTTCTTGATCTCACGCTCTTCGTAAAAAATTGTATTTAGTGCCCATATGTTATATTAATGTGGGACTATGCATAACTTTAAAAACAGTCAACTTAGTCTTGACACTAAACTCGGATTTATTTATGACCACACTATAAAGGAACGCACAAAATCATATTAGATAATTATTGTAATAAATAATAATATTAGGTAAATGTAATATAGGTTAATAAGTAATAAAAAGATTGCATACAATGTAAAAAAAACATAAATAAGTCACAGAAATATAAATTTTATAGTGACTGGTCCATTTTCTTGACTGATTTATTTCTTTGATTGATAATACAGAATAATTTTAATGAATAATTTTTATAATCATATAAATATTACTGTAAATATATCTCTGGTAATATAATAACATGACTTTATGAGCTAATATAGACTCGAAAGGGTCACCATTAGAGATTGTATTTAGCGTTTAAAGTTATGTTGAATTATAAGGTTTATTTCAGGTGAGACAGAGAGCCCAATTCTACTCAAATTCTGACGCATGTATATAAAATTTCGCAGTGTATATTAATGTTATCAGGTGTGCATGTGAGTAAAGGTGTTGGTGTTGCGGCTAGAGCAGGTTGATTAAAATGAAACAGTACTTAAAAAAATTGCGTTTATTGTCAAACGATGCACGAAATAAATTTACACTGTTGTTTAAATTGCAATGTAAATTACGTTATTAGCAAAGTTCACTGGAGGCGGTGCCGAGCGATGCATCCGAGGAGATGGACAGGAGAAGAGTGATCGGCTATGGTGGTCTCTCGGACTGGTTGCGTCGCGATGTACTGTTATCTGAATTCGGACGGTACTGGGCGGCGTGAAATGGCTGTCTGTTTTGCCAGCCAGATCTGTGAGGCGTGAGTAGATTTTCCACAGTATGTAATTTCTGATGATATACTGATAAGAGCTTTGTGGCGCGCATATTTGTATTTTTGGCAATGTGTGGAATGTTTTTAAGTTAACTTAAATGTGAAATATTTTATGAAACAGAGTCAGAAGTTTATTTTATTTTAATGAAAAAGATAAACAAGTATTATGTTTTATACTACAAAGATATTGTAAAGTACAATATAAAGATAAAACAGACATACAAATAATATATATGTAAAGACGTTGACGTAAAGCATAATTTGAGAGAAAACATTGTTACGTTGCGCCAGGGCAACGCTCGAATGAGTGGAAATGGTATCAAACAATGCAAACACGTATAATTTCTATTATAGAATTTAATTTTGATTTTACAATTAAAATGTCCGACAAATTACATGAACGGGTAGTGTTAAAATCTTCAGGTTTGCAACAAGAAAGTTCTCACGAACAAGGTTCACCCACTTTATTGATCGTCAAGAGGTCACTTAGAAGGTTTTTACTCGATCCATTACTCTAATTCCCGGGTTGAGATGTCTACTGTCCCCCAGAACGATAAAAGCCGAAATTGCAACTCGCCTCCGATGTATTTTCGAGGCAACCATCTTGTCAAATTCAGTTCGAGGACCTTGCCGGTCCGCACAGGCACTAGCCGAGATTCTTCTCCTGTATTTAGCCAGAGTATGAGTTCATGATGCGGGTGGATCGGAGACCACAAATCTCCCGTATCTACCGCATCCATGAGAACCTTCTTGTAATTCTCGCTCGCTCTCTCTCCGCTGCCTGCACCGAAGTCCTCTCTCACAAACCATGCAAGCTCAGTCCTCTAGCCAATGAGACCATTTAAAACAGTGAGGTTTTACAATTGAGGAGAATAAACAAAATATCTTAAGTGTAAATCGTGCAATATGAATTGCGTGACATCCGAGGTCAACAATTTTGAAACATGTGACGCGTGATAGTGCGGATCGTTTGTAACGAGTATTCATGGAGCAGTGCAAATTTGTATGACAAGCATGTGTTACAAGCTCGAGCGGGTTTCAACCAAATACCTTTAATATATATTCGCTTTGAAACAGAAACTGTGTCATAATGAATATATCTAGGTAAGCATTAATGGACGAGAACATGCTTTAATAATCAAGCATTATAATATTATATTTTTCTTTAAAGTGATGCTGGTATTATTCTGTCAATCAGAAAATCATTTTTAAAACACACGAATATACAAAATAATTCCTACCGGCACTGGACGCAAGAATATTTATTGATATCCTTTGATAAGCATTTTAGATCGCTTTAGATAACTGTTTATGGTATATCGTTAAATGATAACTTTTGTTTTTTTGTTCTGTGTTGTTGTATAATATATTTGAAAACATTCCGATTCGTCAGAACATATTATTTTTTGATAAAAAAAAACATATTTCCAATACAGTAGAATATATAAAGTTTTGTGATAATACTGTTGTGTTTTGTTGCGTTACAAGTTTAACGAAATTGAAAACTATTGTGTTTTAAATATAATTTTTTGAAGCATTTTAGAAAATGATTATTTCTTTAAAAAACTATTCGATTATTTGGATCACTCGGTCTATATAACGCTGAGAATTTTAATGAAAATCCTTTTTATCCAGTTTTATGACCCAATAATCCGAGTGAAGTTTGCTTAGATCTGCGTTACGGGGCTTTAATGTCCTCCGATACCCTACAATGGTATCATTTCTCTCGGGGAGGTTTATGAGGTGAACATTTGAAAAGAAATTCAGAATTACCCAAAAAATGCAAACCTAATGTGAAAATAAATATTTCTTCATACTCTTGAATTATGGAAAAAAATCGAGTGAGTGCGATTTAGTAAGTTTCATAGTTATGTCTAAACATCGCGTACATACGAATGAAATTTTATTATCAACATTTTAAAACTTAATTGGTTTGAAAACGAATTGTATTTTATTGTAGTTAGGTACTAACTATGTATTATTTAAACACATAATAGATATTTTATAGAGACGAAGCTATTTTTTATACTTTAATGAAAAATATATGGAAGTATGGGAATGTATGGTACGACCTGTCTTCGGCTGGCTTAAGTGATCACTTTATGTAAATATAAAGTTCACCATTCTCACCCATCAATCTCCATGTCTATCTAATTTTTGAAAGTAGTATATATGTTAATATGTGGACTTGCTTCGAGTACTGCTACACTATCGCCATCTATGGATTAAATTTGATATAAAAATATCCTGAAACAGCATACATATCACAATGAGATTTTTTTTTATAAAATTATTTAAAGCAATATTCTTCATCTGTAAAATGTTTATGATACATTATACTAGAATACGTCTGTAAAATCAATATTTTTCAATTTTATATATTTTCTCATAGATATGGAGATTGATGGGTGAGAATGGTGAACGTTATATTTATATAAAGTAACCAAAAACAGGTCGTAAGCTTTATAATTACACATACTTCCATATATTTTCCATTGAAATATAAAAAATAGGTTCGTCTCTATGAGATATTCATTATTTGTATAATAATAGTACCTTTGTAGGTGAAAATCCAGTAATTGTGTGTTCTTGGACATATCCAGATATTGCTTATGTATTATATTTATAAATAAAAAATTTTATAAGTGTACCATTTGGTATTTAGTTCTCAAAATTCTTTACTTATCTACTGCGGCGTGAATTATTGAAAATTCATTTTCGAACATATGAATTTCAAAACGCCAGTTTAACGTATGCGGGTACTGAATAAAAAAAGTAGTCACCTTGGTAAGGAGTACAGCGTATTTGTTTCGGCATATATTTTTATGAGGTTACTATAGGGGGAAGAGCGTGAGCAAATTTCGAAAATCAATAATTATAAAACAATTAATTTTACCTACACAAATTGTTTATTTATCCTTACCATAGTATGCTTCAAATACAAGATCCCGTATTATCATCACCAGTGGCGTGCAGTAGGTATAGATTTAGGTTATGCTGTTATCAATGATATTATATATGATGACAATATACTCGTATGTTGTACATAGGAATATGAACTTTATTTTAACCAACGTCTTTAGACAAAATGAATCGGTCGCTTATTTGACCCTACTATGTATTTATTTGTAATTTTAGAGTACTATTAATGTGTTTTTAAGATTAAAGTATGAACATAAAGTAATACCTTCTTTCTCATATAAAATCCAATATAAAAAATGTATAGACGTTTTTAAGAACTCTTTTCATGATCGAAAATGATTATTTTATTAATTGAAAATCCTACACGCAATAACTAAAGGAAATAATTATTTTTATTAAAGGTTAACGTAGGAAATAGTTCTGCCAATTGCTTTTTATTTTCTCAAATCAAAAATAAATCCATGCACCAAATGCAAAGAACGATCATGAAACTAACACGTTAAAAAAGTAAGATAGTCAAATTCGCGAATTAGTAAAATAAGAAGTAAACACTTCAACAATTTGCACGCAGTTGTAAGCCTTTCAAATATTATTCTGTTAAAAAAACAGCATAAGTAACGACTCCATATAAAAAAATCAATCAAAAGGTATTTTCAATTCAGTAAATAGCCAATTGTATGAATTGAGTAATATACTATCTTAAAAATAGAAGATAGTAATGTGAATAGCTATCATTCGTCGATTGTAGCTACTAGCGCTACGGTTGCAACGGTGGGTTGTCGTGGTAGTTTTTAGAAGTAAGTCATTAAAGTTTCTACCGGTATACAGATGGCGCTAATCGTAGTAAATCCGTAATTATACGTTCACGATACAAATTATAGATTATTTAATTTATATTTATTTCCCAGAGTTTTTAGTAATGCACAGCTTTTGTGCTTGTATGCACTGCACGCCCCTGATTATCACCATGCTGTACAATCTCTATTGCAAGTAAGAAAAAACCAAAGAAGAACTCTATTGGAGATTCTTATATGTATAGGTAGGTATAATATTTTAGTTTAGTATTAAACAGTGTGTCCCAGAGACAGTTAACCGAGTCTCACTAGCTAACCCATTGTGCTTCAAATAGGGTTATCCGAAATTAAACTGTTTAGAAGTTATTCGAAGTTTGTGATTTACGAGAAAATTGCAAAGCGTCTACAAAAATGAGCGCTGTGCCATAAATATTCAACCCATCGTGATGATAGCACACATATGTATACTGTGTAATGTAGCTACCATATATTTGTAGCAACTACTATTTATAGCTAGCCAGATTTTTGTTTACAGCTAATCATAAAAGCTTAAATATCTTCTAAGCCGTTAAATTTTAAATATTTGTCGCTCAATGGTTTGTTACTGATTTTCCCTAACCGCAGGTACAATTTGGATACAATAAATTATTCAACCAAAAAAATATTGCCGTCTAGCCTAAATCATAGCCGCCCGCAAGACTTAGCAGTAAGCAATTGGCGATAGCTGTCTCTTATCTATATTATTTCCCCAAATATAAGCAACTTATTAAAAAATACGTTCCACATAATTGTAAATAAGTTCAACTTAACTAAATTCATAATAAATTTACTAATATTGTTAGTCAACTGTTATGACATAAATATTTTTGTTAAATTAAAAAATAACAAACTTTGTATAAATTACATTGATTAATTTAACATTCACCGGTTTTTATATTACCGTATCTTCATTAGGAAAGATGTACACTAACCGATCAATAAAATAAAATATGCAACGAAATTAATTGTCTGGCGGGGCGTGGCCGCAGTCATGATGGGAGAGGAAGAAAGTGATATCGACGGAAAAATGGGGAATATCTTAATAAATGGTTTATTTGTTAGATTTACTTAATTATTATTAATATAATATTTAAATAAGCGTGTAAAATAAAAATATATTAATTTTGTCTAACCATGAATTAACGTTATAAATATTATTAATTTTTGTAAGACATTTTATAATCTCAAATATTTAATAAAATACTCGTATTTTCAAATATATAAATTATTATTAATGTTTTCAATTTTATTTATTTAAGTTGGTTCCTTATAGTGATGAGAAAAATTGCTACTCTTGACTCACTAGTGTGATTGTGATTGATATTCGATAATATGAGTGTTTGAAAATTGTGACTGTGATCATAGTTTCATTACTAATGCGCACGTACTGCACGATATCACAATACACGACACAAATATTAAAACATAATTTTGAACATATTTATTTATAATATTAAAACTTATTTGCGTAAAAAACATATTCGAACATAAATAATTCATATATATCTAATTCAATATCATCACAGAGAGAATGAAAACGCTTTAAAAAATGTGAGTTTATTTTTCGGGTCAAATGTGTAAAATATTTTGGCAGAATCTACTAGAAGGCGTTGATTACGAATTATAAAGTCATTCCTTCGTGAATATTTTCGTCTCAAATTAGCCGAATCACCAAATATAAATAAAATAATAAAATTAATCATGATATTCACAGATATTCAATCACTGATAGTGAGTGTGACTCAAGATATCAGTGGTTGATTCACGGTTCGTGATTTTGAGCTCATCAGTAGTTCCTTATATATTTTTTTGCAATAATACAAATTGTAAAAAATAAACAGAATGCTATAACCATTATACAGTAATTAAAATGTTTAATGTTCGTTATGCTTTCTCAATTATTACGCTGTGATAAATATGTGTTATATTGAATATATTGATGATTAGTTATTTCCATTATAAAGTTATTGAATTGTTTGTTAAACTTGTTCAATTATTGTGGATTCATTCGTACATATCGTATTAAACTTTTCTAATTAAAGCGCATAAGGATGTTACAGATATGTCGTTGTTTTAGCTAGTCTTTCATTTTTTTTAAAGTTATTTATAATAAAATATATAAAACTTGCGAACAGAAATAGGCTAACGCCTATTTATTACTGAAAAAATGAGAAAGAGGAAAGAAAAGGAAGAAGATCCGTCACTCAGAACCCCCCTACCCAGCGGGTGCACGTGCACAGCATGTGAGAGAGTGTGGTGCTTTGAAAATTGGACTCCTCAGTCACACTCGGACTCATAATCGTTAATCATGGCACACTTCATCCTTATAACAAAGAACCCGAAGAAGAAGACTTTTCCATCATTACACCAAATCCTTGAATTGCGTAAAAACATATTAAATTCACGGCTTTCTAAGATAATTAATTTGAAAAAAATAACCCAAAGCATAACCATGAATTAATTGAATTCATGATAAAATAAATACGCAAAATATTTTATTAGACAATACGTGTTTTTAAACAACAATTACGAATCACAATATTTTCAGATATTTAATTACTGTTAGTGATTGTGACTTACAAATATCGGTGATTGACTCGCAGCTCGTGAGTTTGTGTTCATCACTGATTTTGACTGATTATTTTAGAATACTTCTCATATTATACTATTCAAGAAGTGTATACGAGGTTTTTTGGGCAATATTTGTCCAATACATAAGAGAGCGATAGAAACAATGCAAACTTGTCGTCGACTGTCGTATAAATTCGGACCGCTTTTATAGGCTCCTTTATAGTAATTATTAAAAATATACGCGCAGAAGGTATAATTTATTAAAAAAATACATATTAAAAACTACAAAATTCTCTAGGTATTCTTATAAATTTAAATTAATAATTCAATGTTTTCATACTTTTTTAAATATTGCAATATAAGAGACTGAACGTGAATTTTGACTTTTTTTGAAAACGATATATTTAATAACCAATGCAAACATATTTATTTGTGAAAGACAATATTTGCTGTTTGATTCTTTAACTATCAATTTATGAACAAAATGTTTGGTCTTTATATGGAAATATTTCGAGATTCAGTATACCAAAGATAACTCTATTGTGTGAAAGATTAACTAGGATTCCGGTATTATATTTTTTTGTTATAATTGAACTATATTTAGACATTCTCTTTTTAAAGAAATACTTTATGATTGAAGGGATATTTCACAGTAAAATTGATTGAAAGCACG
Source organism: Eubasilissa splendida (assembly GCA_031772225.1). NCBI lineage: Eukaryota > Metazoa > Arthropoda > Insecta > Trichoptera > Phryganeidae > Eubasilissa > Eubasilissa splendida. The sequence continues at coordinate 22,485,317 of CM062851.1, read as the reverse complement.
TATTGCTGTAATTTTTGTAAAAAGATTCAAAACTTTACACTAACTTTACTTTACTTTACTTTAAACTTTCCAGATAATAAGAACGTGGAGTGTGTCCTACCGCCTTTTAAGACTAAATAGAGGTTTGATGAGTATAATAAAATAAAATAATCTTTTTATAGATTTCATCAATTTCTTTTAGCATTTCCACATATATTTGCTTCTTTAATTTGCTTTCTTATTCCAAGATTCCAGGGCATTCTTTAGTGTCGGTGCTAGGATGTGATTACGGAAAAGAATCCTGAAATACGTGTATTTTACGTTCTTAACAGATGCTTTTAAATATTATCGTCATTTCAAATTAACCAAAATCTTGTATAGAAAATGTTAGTTATGATTTCACACGCCATACCTCCATGAAGAAGCAATTTTCTCAAGTTTCGGCTATTATATCATAACGTTTTTGATATACCAATATCAGTTATGTATTCGTTATGCGCGTCGTTTTCGCTTTATAAGATCACTGGGCAAGTTACACGAACACTTTCGGCATATTTTTTTATCGTCTATACGAAGGGCTTTTCATAAATCGATGAACAAGAATATTAAATTGTCCCGAATTGAATTTAAAACACCAAAAGTTTTCTATTGAAGTTTTCCATTGAAACTAAAATATTTTCGGTTGAACAATTATCGAAATAAATCGAAAGAATTGTAAAGATGTTTGGATGTTTAAGTCATTTTATTAACTTGTGTTAAAACACAATACAGGAATGAAAAGTTATAAATTAATAAAGTACCTTAATTGGTTTCCAATGAAATTACTTTATTCCAATTAAATATGAATGGTTGATTTTAAGTTATTTTTTTGTTTTAAGATTTCGAATTTTATGAATCATGGATGCGATCCACATAATAAATTAAGATTTTACTTATTTGATATTCAGGTGTACATATTTCGTGTTTAATTTTTCTTTTATTTTTTTCCGTAATGTATATTTATATATGTAAATATAGATAAATTTACATATTTAAATTGTAATTCTTTTTTTTAAAAAAAAGATTTTATCTTATTTCTAATTATTTTAACTGATTTTTACAATTATGGATTTTTTAATTTGTATATTTTTATCTTTTGTCAAAAAAATACAACTAAAATCATTCTGTTCTTCACGACCGATAGAATTTTCCTGTGTAGTTTTCAAGGCTCTTCTATTGTACTCGCATCAGCGATATCAATCCTGATATGATATTATGAATCCTGCAATGGAATTCGAAACATCAGCCAATGAGGTCAAAGACGAATGGCAAAATAGCCCAGAATAAGTTTTGCTTATAAACGGTGTTGGTCACAAATTAAATAATTTGGAATCGTTGGAGATAAATAAAGCGTGTAAAACTAATCAAAAAATTATAAACAACCAACTAAATTTAACTAGGAATCCCATTCTAAAAATTTTTCCTAAAAATTAATCGAGTAAATTTGTATTAACGGTTTGAGTTAGGTACTAAAAAAATTTTTTTTTTTTTTTAAATAGATGTTTTAAAAATAGATTCGGGTAAAGAAACAATAATATACATTTTAGTTAGTCATGACATCCTGAAGAAGAAAATGGTATTTTTAGAAACCGGTAGATGTATTTAAACTCAATTAAGTGGTTAATAAAACAAAGATAATAAATAAAAATATATAAAGAAGTATTTAAAAAAATACATTTTAGATTTACAAACTTGATTTTTGGTACTTGTACATGAAAAATGAGATCCAATAAACTTTCTTGTGATAATAATATTTTATTTAGATTACCATATAAATATATATTTTTATTGATAAATTATTTTAATATTTGTTACCAATTTTTATAACGAAGGCCTTGGAGATTGACCATGGAAAGGTACGCGACTGAACAGCGAACGGAAATAGTGAAATTTTATTATCAAAATCAGAAATTCATAATTTCAACTCAACGTGCATATCTTTATTATTTAGATGTACAAATTCTCCAAGCGATTCAATGATTAGGCATTTTATTAGTCGATTTGAGAGCCAGGGTTCAGTTAGCGATGTTAAAAGTGATTGGACCATATTTTTTCAAAGACGACAATGACAGGAGTTGAATATCGGTCTATGATCCAATTTTTTTTACTCCTAATAGTTCGAGATCAACCTGACATGTGGTTTCGACAGGACGGTGCTATAGCTTACATAGCAAAAGCCACAATCCAACTTCTAAGACAAATTTTCGATAAAATAATAATTTCTCGCTGTTGCGATACAATTTGGTCTTCGCGGTCCGATTACTTTCTTTGGAGCTATTTCAAAGAAAAAGTTTATGCTAACAAGCTTCAAACACTTCAGCAGCTGAAATACAACATTTGTACAGAAATCAGGGCACTGGAACCTGAAACGCTAAGAACTGTCATGGAACTTTATTTCCTATATTTAATACAAACATATTATTAATTTAAAATATAAAATAAAAAAGTTATTAAGCATTATAATCCCTTCGTGACTTTTGCCCGCCCCTGTATGTATACTGTGTGTGATCTTAGATTTGGATAAGGCGTTGTTTTATTTATTATGAAAATGTTCATATATTTTGCGCTTTTATTTAAACTTTTATTTATTCAATTGGGAGATGTTAAAAATTTGTGGGTCGGTTCACGATCGATTCACAAAAAAAATGTTTAACGCTGCCACTTTTTGTGTTCAGAATGTTGACAGCGCGGGCGCTCGAGTCCTATCTCGGCGTACCAATTTTGATTTATAATAAAAACATGAAAGGCGGGAAAATGTAATTATGAATTTCTTCTCCAAGTGTGTGCTCTAGACGTGCGAGTCCATCAACAGCTTTTCATAAGAATTATATTTTCTTGTCATATCTGAACATTGCAAACCTAACGATGAGTTTGAAAAGAGGGGGGCATTATTCTGATAGAAAATAATTTCCGTATCTGCTAGACGGGAGCATTATATGCTTTGATGATGTTTCGCTGTCAGCGCTGTTACAAGAGCAACATGGGGTGGGTAAATCCGCCAAATTAATAAGCATCATATAATATCACACAGAAAATAGGTGCGAATAAACCTTTATATTTTGAAAAGGCTTTTACGCGCCTCGTATTATTGCATACATATTTAGATTTTTTACGGCAAGGGCAAGATATTTTACAATAAAATACATTTATTTATTTCATATCATATCTTGTAAGTACATTTAGTATTTTAATATCTGCCTCACTGGGCTTTGCCCATTCTGAGGCAAAAAAATTTCATTTTTAATCAATAATCAAATTAGAAGAACAAAAACTGAAAATATAAAAAGTGTAAGTAACAAAATATGATACAATATTTGATCTGGATAAATTTATAACCTACATGAAATTTGTAAGGATAATACACATTTTAACTAGTTTAAATAATACAGTACAATTTAATTAAACACATACACACACGCATGCACAGGCTGCTCACTCATTGGTTTTGAATCTGAAGTCTTGACTCTGTATGTATTCATATTGAAAGGGTGACCATGTTATGAACATACGTTCGGTTTAAGTTTTTTATCCAGAATTTTATTCCGCCTTTGAATTGTCTGTATTGCTCAATGTTTTTTATGTATCTAGGAAGAGAATTATACAATTGCAGTGGCATGTAGTAGGTATATATTAAGGTTATGCTGTTACTAATGATATTATACAATCATATATAATATATGTTGTACATAGGTTTATGAAATTTTGTTTAACCAACGTATTTAGGCAAAATTAATTCGTCATTTATACGACCTAACCATTTATTTATTTGTAATTTTTGAGTACTATTCATAGTGTTTTAAAAGTTTAAGTTTTAACGTAAAATAATAATTTCTTATAAAAATGTATGAACGTTTTTTAGAATACGTTTTATAATTGAACATGATTCTTTTACTATTTGAAAATCCTTCACGTAATAACTAAAGCAAATTATTATTTTTATTAAAGGTTTACGTAGGAAATAGTTCTGCCAATTGCTTTTCGTTTTTCCCAAATTATAAATAAATCTATCATGCACCTCGAATGCAAAGAACAATCATGAAAATAGCACGTTAAGAACAGTAAGATAGTAGATAAAATTTGCAATTTAGTAAAAGAGAAAGTAGACACTTCAATGACTTGCACGCAGCTATAAGCCAATCTAAAAACCTTTTATATCTTATTATGTTAAAAAAACAGCATAAGTTAGGACTCCGTATAAAACGAATCAGCCAAAAGAAATTTTTAATTCAGTAGGTGGCCAATTGTATGGCTTGAGTAGAACGATAAATTAAAAACAGAATTTGAATAGCTCAAAATGCCGCATAGGTCAAAACAGGGCTACGTCTGCGGAGGCAGGTAGTCGTGGTAGTTTTTTGAACTAAGCAATTAAAGATTCTACTGGAAAATAGATAACACTAGCACAATTGTAATAAATCGTCCATTTATAGCGTGTGGATTATTTAATTTATATTTGTTTCTCAGAATTTTCAGTAATACATAGCTTTTTGCTTGTATGCATGCCCCTGACATATTGTTATAGAAATATTGACTTTTGCGACACATTTTGAAATGGGTATGTGGCAAGATTGTAGAGGCCATAAAATATTGCATCTGTTGGATGAAAGGGTTTTTATCAACAAAAGGTTCTGCAAGTTTGGAGTTTACTTTCTCATAACGGCAACCCCGATGACCCAAATTTGCGAAGATAAATCATTAGGACAATAGACGGTCAAGGATTTGTAAAGGGTAGAGAGAAAACGTTGGGATATACAGCGATAGTGAGAAAAATTTCCTTCCATTATCTTCTGCAGTGAAAGAAAATGGATAAGCGCACTGAATTAGGTAATAAAAGTATGCCAATTCTGAGAAAAGAGAGTCGAGGCAGGGTGTTCACAGACTATAATTGCGAACATAACACTGTGTATATGAATTCATTGAATGTTTTAAACGAGTTGATTCAACCCTGGGAATAATATTAGGTTGATGCGTAAAAGTATTTAATCATTATTTTTTTATTAAAAAGAAAGCAAACACGTTGTGACTTAGCGTTATAATTAAATAATTTAATGTTTAGTTTTAAATCACTTCATTATGTACATATACTAAATAGATCATTATGTACATACACATCATTAAATCACTTTGATATGTACATACACTAAAGTCAACTAGTTTCAGTAGGACCCAACTTTCTTCAGGATAATATAGTGTAGACTAACCTAAGTACAGACATTTAAATAGAAGGTTAAGAGCATATTAGAGTGGGACAGAGTATCAGGTAGGGGTGGGAGAGAAGGGTAGGGATTACATGGAAACAACTTTGAAATCAGACTATTGGATAGATTTATTTGGTTAACCAACATAGGTCGGGTCCAACTAAAACTAGTTAACTTTATTGTGTATACATAATGAAGTGATTTTAAAAGAAACATTCTATTATTTAAAAATATATATTGTAACATAACCAAAAACGAAAACCAACTCAAAACATAGTAAGTGCAATTACCATTCGGGGGCGTAGTCACTGTAATCGTGGATTGATGATGCTGAAATTCTCAGCTAGTGTTTAAGTGGTACAACTTTCGTCATCTTCGCCTACACATCAAAATCCGACGAAAATCGACTTTTTTCTATCTTGTCGTCTAAGCTGATATCACCGGCTTTGAAGCAAACGAACCACTCTCGGCATACCCTTTCGCTAATCGGTTCTTCACTGATAAGATCGTTGAGATCGCGAAATGATTCAGCAGCTTTCCACCCTTTTTCGAAGTGATACAGCATAATGTGATATATATATGTGTATGGTTTTCGATGCGCATTTTAATTTTCTAACACTATTAAAGAATTATATTATGACAGATGTTAATAAAACGTCTGATTCAAACCAATACGGTGCATAATAATGCATTAATCAATAGTAGTTGGTTTATCGGGCGATCTCAATGTATCTACAGAGTGTCTGAATATTTAGAATATTTTAAAAAGCTATCTAAACTTTAGCAACCATGTTACCAGTATTGAACGAACTTTATAGGGAGCTAGAACAGAACGTCCATCGACTCTGGATTATGTAAAATACATGTAGATATCTTGACTTTAAAAAAGTTTTTTTTGTTTGAGTTTTTTTGCAATCGCTGGTAAATCTGCACCCCTCTGAAGACTCTTCCTATATTGAATTATCCTCGCGCAACATTCTTCTAGCCGTCTGGGTATTGCGATAGGACTCTCCTAAAGATGACAATATATTGGATTTACCATAAGGCTTAAGGGGCTATACTTTAGAGCCCTCAAATAAACTAAAATGACCCAAAAAAATAATCCTTAGTCATTTGTTATTTACGCAATTAGAGTCTTAATTATAAATATAATGATTTTTTTAAATAACTTTTTTAGAATAGTTATTTAGAGCTCATTGTATTGTATTAGGAATGATAAAATACATTTCTTCTCTAACAGGAGTTGGAAGACATATATGTATATAATATGAGTTCACGAGATTACAAACCTTTTTGAAGGTATTTAAATTGTTATTTAATATCCGCATATCCGATGGACCATAAATAGCATCGAGAATCGGATTTCCTACCAAGATTGGAAAGATAATAGACTACAGATTATATCGTCTTGATTCCGAAGTTTGTTTGGTGTTACCACATAAACATGAAGATGAGGGAATTAAAATAAATCTATGAACCCTGCTATTAAATTTATCATGACCAGAATTAGGTAATTTGGTGATCTGAGGTAACTGAGCTAAGATATTATCAATTAATATTTGAAGGGACTCTAAGCTAGAGTAGTCCTAATGAGCCCCATAGGATTCGCTTATATAAATCTATATTACGTATCTATGTGTCATTGCCAGTTTTGGTAAGAAAATTCGCTATATGGCAGTACAGATTAACATTCATTCATTTACAATCTTTCCGTATTGTGCAATAGATGTCATTGAATAAAGTCTCCGATAGTGTCGCTGTTCAAAGCAGCTAAATAAATTACGTCGCGACGATTTATGCGTCGCTGGCCTCGGTGGAAAATTTATTTACGACGGATATATTCGGAGCTGGGCCGTAGAGGAGTTGTTGTTTTTTTATATATTCAGTGCATTTACATTTCAGTACGAAAACATCTGTCAGTAGTCTAATATTTGTCAAAAATTGCTGTTTAATAATTATTTGTTTAGAACAAATATTATTGATTTAATATAGATATTGTTTATATAAATAAAATATATGAGTTATATATACATTCAACACAATATGCAATAATAGAGTAATGCACCCACAAAAAAAAAGATTAAATGAATTATGCAAATTATAATTACTCGATAATTTACGACTGCAGTTAATAACCGTTTACACAAAATATCGTATTCACAAAAGTTTTTTTTATCTGTCCATATAATTTCATTTCTTAAAATTCATTATATTCTTCATATTTACGCTGTTAATAAAATCAATTTAAGATAGCTCTAGGTGTACATATGTATATAGCATGTATCATTTTACTTATATTTTGTTTTTCTTACTGGAAATAAAGACAAAGTACACTATATTTTGCATTGTTAAGGCAATATAATAAGGGATTTCAGCAATGAAATATAAATTGTATGAAAACCTTCGTCGCGCAGCGTCCACTATCATATTAGCCGCCTACAAGAAAGTATGTAGTTTTTTGCTAGTAATAACTTTAATATCTTCAAAAAGTTTTGTGATTTCTGGTGAACTCACTTATTTTCATAATATATATGTCTTCCAACTCAGTCAGTGAAGAAGTGCCACTCTTCCTTATAAATTCGTAGAATTGATATTTCATCTTTTCCATATTTTTTCTATCTTGTACCCAGTCAGAAAATAGATTCACAAAACTTCCCCGGGTAGCTTTCTCACTTGTCAACGAACACTATAGGTGAGTAAGTATATATGGTTACCGCTTAGGAGACAAGTCTCATGCACTGCACAATATATAGTGGATGAAGATGAACGTTTTTGTAATACTATAAAATATATCCAAATATTTTGTGTGAAATTGACAGTTATATATTAATTTAAAATAGTATTGATTACTTGTATTTTATCTTTTACATATAAACTTAATCCTCGCAATTTTAAGACACATCTCGCGTTTAATGGAAATTAAACAACAAAAAAATATAACATAACATAAAAATATCTTAATTGATGCATTTTAAATTTTTTTTTTAAATTATAAAATAATAATAAAAATATTCAGCACATACACTTAATATCGTTACTTAATACTAAAATTTCTTATTTGTAGGAAAACCTTTAACGTTTACCATAAATTTTAACGAGTACCATTTTTATGGTATGCATACGAGTATTAATATATACACTATGTTACACAACATAATACGCGATATAACTATAGTATTTTTCAAATGTAATAATAATGGGTACATAAACCTTATATTCTCAGTGAATGCATAATTTTCTTGAAAGCTGTGAAATTTGCCGCAAAGAGCTTTCAGAATTTCATTATTGCACCAAGTCATATCTTTAATTTTCCACACAGAACTCAAGAACGTAAAGAAATGATCATAGATTTAACAGCATTCTCACGGTTTCGTCTTTGGTGCTAACATAATATTATATTATTTTCGTTCTATAATATATTCATCAGTAATGAAACTGAGTGTACGTGGTTCAGAAGTATTTGCTATCAGTCAGCACCGGCACTAGACTTTTTACCGCCACAGGCAAGATTGTTATTCTCCGCCCTAGTAACTTAAGTGAAGATGTTTTCAATTTTTGTAAAACCATTCCCATAAATTGGGACCGCCCACGTGTCACACACGTTAGGGGTGGTATTTTGTTAGGCCTGCAATTTGAAACTTGACCAAGGGCGGCTTTTTACCAAAAGACTCTCTGGACCCAAGCATTGACTACAAATTTATAAGGAATTCACTAGCTTTATTAGTGGATTGTTTATAAATTAATTATTTTTATTACACAATATCATCATTTTGCAACTTGGGATTTTGTTTTTCAAAATTTATATATTTTTCAGCCGCCCCCTTGATTTGGCCGACACACATAGGTACCTGCTCTGCCTGTGCGTAACGCCAGCGTTGATATAAGCAGTATTAAAAACATTAATCATAATATTTATTATTATAAGCTTGATGTGCTTTTGATCTAGTGGTTAACATATACGCCTAGTAATCTTGTGGTCGGGAGTTCGAGTCTCGTTCCAGGAGACTAGTAAGTTGTCCTATTTTCATAGCATTTAGCTTAATTTAAAAATAGTAAGAATATTAATAAAAATTAACATAATCAACTAAAATGATATACAGAAAATATCTATATATCGAAAAAATATTTAATTGCTACTGGCAAAATTACTATTAAAATACCACAGAACTACTGCAACATCAACAAAAATGAATTCTCCTTAAAACAAAAAAGTAAGACTATTGATATGACAGGTATTCCGTATATATATATCGGACACATATACCTACATATGTATATCACTTCTGCAATTAATGTTTTTCTGGTTCCCCCTACCTCGTATATAGATCTTTTTTAAATTTTTATTATTTTGTTTATTTGAAATTTTTACAATTTTTTTAAAATGAGTTATTAATTAGGTATTGTACATTATTAAAATTACATAATTATATTCACTTACCTCTCTAAAAAATCTCTCATTGTAATGATCTTATTAAACATCTTCTGAATTTCATTACTACATAGTTCAGGGGGTGTTTTTAAAAAAAAAAAAATGCAGCCACTAAGTGTTAACACCATCATTAAAGAATAAAGAAAAATGTAGTGTAACATGAACAGAAATGAATTCGTATATCAAAAAAGTAGATATTGTTGTAGATGAAAATAAAATAATGCAATAATAAAAACATATCGTGAATAGATACAAAAACAACGTCCATGCTCTTATAAATCATGCTTAAAAGTGCCGACTATTGATGCGCACAACTGAAATATGAAATCATTGAGCAGTATTATTTCTGTCTTGCCGTTCTCACTTGAGAATTTTTTTCTAATTATGTTCCAAATGCGTTAATACATATTAAAATCGTATCATGTTTAAACTTGTGGACCGACTATCAAACGCGATGGAGTCTTGCCAAAAACACTGATTGATTAAAAATTTTGATGGATTTTCAGTATGGACAAAGCAAGGAGAATTTCAGAGCCATTAAACGGGTGTATTAAAATTTTGTTGAATTTATCGCGATGAAAAAGTTTAGAAGTATTTTTACTTTTACGGTTAAATCATATCGCTATAGAGTTTATAAATTAAGCTTGTTTGACTATAGATTCTCTCTTGAGCTATTTCAGACTTAACTTTCCTTATCCTCTTAGCACTTGACATATTTACCTTTTTATTCGGGATTATCCCTTAACTTTCAAAATCAGGACTTTTTTACTTTGCAAAGAAGGATCTTGACTTATCATTTTAGCCAATAATATGAGCAATTGAAGTACGATTTTTTTATACGAAATGTTCTATTGTCTGACGTCATAGTCTGAATAAAAAAAATAGTTGCTTACAGGTCTTACAGATGGAATAAAAATATTGTCTGCAGTGATTTTAATTAGTATAGTAATAATTAATTTTGTAGTTTAAAAAAAATGAACTTATTTTTTTCTTCTTGAGCTTTGAAGAAAAAAATTTAATTCGTTTCCCAAACATAAGTTTTAGGTAGATTTTCGTGAACTAAAATATATAAACTTAAGCATACAGCAATAACTTATTTCTTCTAGACAGAATATGTAATTTATACACGTAACTCCCGTAGTTATTGTTAGTTATTGTAGAGATCTCGGCTAAGTTAGTTAACTATTCTAATCCACAATCTTGTTTAAAAATGGCGGTGGTTCATAAACTTCATAACTCTGTTAATATTTAACATAGAGAAAATAATAAAAAATATTATTTCAAACACATACCAAATCAGACTGGTTCTTGCGATTTCTGATTCGTCCTGCGTACAATTTCATTTAATTGCATGACTAGGTTGCAATCTAGGGTATTAATATAAATTCGTTAAAATAACTCCAGCTAGGGCATTCTAAGACCTTTGAATAAATCCGTCTCATTAGTTAAATGGATTTATTCAAAGGACTTGATCTAGGCATGTCTTTCTGATAACAATGGCAAACATTTGTCCAGGATCTAAACATAACGAAGGGCCTGCTTACCTTGCAAATAAAACGTGTTTGTCGAAAATGGTTTGATAATATGATGACGCAACTAACAGCGTAAATATTTTATCAAACATTAATTACGATAGTTTTGCAGAAAAAAGAAAAAAAACTATGATAAAAAATACTAAATAGTTTATCAATTTTATAAAATTAATATTTTTCTTCTGATATTTACTTATTTTTTCAGTCATCTTCGGGTCCAAATTTAATGAAACAATAATATAACATTAAGATGTCTCACAGAGACGAAGCTATTATTTTTTTATATGAGAAGTATGGAAGTCTTGGACATTACAGGGCATTACAATGTAACGTTCACCTATTTACCCACGCTACTACATCTATAAAATTTTGGAAGTTGTATATATCAAATCAAGATGGAACATTTCATATATTTATTACCAATTATGCTGTCGCCATCCATATATTTTGAAAATTTGATATTCTTTCTCATGTAATAGTATAGATGTCATCGCTGAAGCTGAGACTTAATTTGAAGTAGAAGCAATATTCTTTGTGTATAGGAAATTCATTCGAATTATTAACAAATACTAGAATACGTCTGAAAATGAGTATTTTTTAACTTCATATTTTAGACAAGTATATTTTTTACAATATTTTGAGTATGTCCAAATCTTTGTCGGAAATAATTACAGTATTTTATCCCCTGGGAGATTGTCATTAAGATTAAGATATCTCACAGAGACGAAGCTAGCTTCGTCTTGACAACCTTTATAACACTCCCCCAGGGGATAAAATCCAGTAATTAGTTCCCACAAAGATTTGGACATACTCAAAATATTGTAAATAATATAATATTTTGAATTAGCCCATTTAAGTTATTATAACAGTTAATAATAATAACTATAATGACATTATTAATTTTTATAGCGCCATTTTGCTAAAAAAAATTCACCTCAAGAACGCATTACACATAAACTATTTAGTTCTACACTATCTTTGTATATTAAGTTAACAACGGTTATTTGAACTTACAGATATTTTTTTTTTTGAAACGTATCCCAAATGGGTTCCATTCTGTTTCTTTTTAGGACGCTGCGTAAAACGTAAACATCATCCCTCTTTCCCCTAGCTATCGCACTATCTTACAAAAATATAAATATTTTTTATATTGAATGTCATCCAAATTTTGTTCAGTTGCACTCTAGAATCCTGAGGAAAGTATAGTCATCCCACCCCATCTGCCCGGACATCTCACGGTCACCCTGTGCGTTACACATATCTTTCCTTTAAGATCTGCGTAAGATAAAAGCACAATTTTCTCCTAACTACTTGTTCTATGTTATAATTAAATCTAAATCCCAGGCAACGCAGTGGACGGATCGATTGTTTAATAGAAATTTATAAAAAATAAATAAATTTTATTAAATGATTGTGAAATGATTTGCAGTTTATTTTTAAATTCTTATTATATAGGGCAGGCTTTGGTACAGTGTTAGTTCGTCGATACGAAAATCATGAAAATTATATTTATTAAGTAAAAATGTATTATTGTGATTGTCATTGATTTTATCTGAAAAAAGATACACGCATACAAATAATTTCACGGCTGTGATTTGAAAAGCAAATAAATTGATTATCAGATCATGACGCGATAAAATAAAAAAAAATCCTATGAAATTTTCCCCAGAAAATTATGATACTTTTATTATAAGGTATTATTTAAAATTTATAACTCATTCAGTTTCACTAATTAAAAAAAAATCAGGTATTAACGGTATTTTATTAAATGAAACATCTCTAAACATTTTTTAAATAGATAAAATATATGATCAAGCATAATTATAAAACTTTTCAAACATTCAAAGAGAAAATTTCAAGAATGTGACAATTAAAACTTTTTGAAACTCTTAATTAATGCAAAAACAAAATGTTTTTCAGGAAGTGTTATTATTATAAACACTTTTAATAATGGCGATGAATTTTGTGTTAGTTTGTTTGGTACATTAATTTAAGGACATAAGTTTGTTAGGTGAATAAACAGATACTTGGTATGATAATTATCAAGTGATATTCATTATAGAAATTAAATGACTTATTTTTAGTTCATGCAGCTTATAAATTGTTAAACACTTAAAAGCAATCACTCTTAAAACTTGACAGAATTGTGTTGAACCATTGAATGTCTCTTTGATTTATTAATACTTACGTACTTAATTACTTATTATATTAATAATCAATTAAAATATATGAAAAAATGCCGTTACGGCAAGCTCCAAATGAATTGTCGGATATAGAAGGATTACAGTATGTAGGTCAACTGTCAGAACTTAGTTCATATTTTTAACGCTAGGCGCATATTTAAGACTTTGTGACAACATGATTACCATTATAATCATCAACCGTTTTCTATCCACTGCTGAATGCCTTCCCAAATGTCTCCAACTTTTCACTGTCCTTATATTTTCACTGACACATATTTCCGCAGAGTTCAATAATTATTTCAATGCAGCGAGTTTTATGGTGATCTATTGGCCACTTAATCCTTCTTGGGTATAACTGGATGAATTGCGTTACTTGTGGCGGATAGGTAACGCCATCTTTGGGCCGCACAGTGAACATGGTTTAGCCGCGACATTAAGGATAGCGAGCGGTCAATAGAGGTCGTACATTTGCGGCGGCTTGAACAGGTCGGATGGAGGGAGAACGTCGCGGAGTTGAGACAGGAGCTCGCGCTGGCCGACGTCTGACGAGGAGGCCACTCTACTCTCGGCCCGCCTAGCAGCATTTCGTAGTGCTTATTTAAATGTGATGGTTTGTACATACTTGCATTGAATTTACAATCTACCTGACTTATATTGTACAATCGGGAGCGATTTAATAAACATCGAGATGAGACCTTAAATATGAGTTATTTCTGTTATACATTCCTGATGTTTGCTTAAACTCAATTCTTTCTGATGTCATAGTAATTTGAATAAGTCAGTGGTCAACCTAAGTTAACTATTTGGCGTCCTTAAGTTCGCCCCATACCAATAGTATTCATTTCCATCAAGTTGGACCAGCTACATACTTTTTTCATTTATTTTTTTGGCGTTTTCTATTATCCCAACTACTGTTGCTTCTTCTTTAATTACACGATTTCATTTCTCGTCTCTTCATGTGACGGTCAACATACTCCGTTAAAACGTTTTTTAAAAATGTTTCACATCAAAAATAATATTTAATTAAATTAAGGCCTACAATGGATGCCTCCATTCTTCCGGAAGAAGGCCGTGTTGGAATCCTTTGTTTTATCACCCACCGGATTAATACATAAAAAAAAAACAACATTTACCATATTCAAGCGCTATCATGTCGGAACAGATGAAAGCAATAAAGTGGCATAACAACCATAATATGTTGTGAATTTAGTAGGTTTTTGGAGCAAAAAAGGGGCATTCTTTCGCAATGTTTTTGAAACTTTCTTGGTGTACGATAATCACGTCAAGTTTATGTGACAAGCTAGATATTATCACTTTTTTCGTTTTTTCATCGGTTGATTTATTTTTAAACCAAGAAGATTTCAAAAAAATCTTTTTTTTAAGTGTATAATATTTATATGTAGTTCTAACCTTCTTAATAGCTATTTTTTTCATTAAAAAATGCAATAATAATTTATCTTTCATTAATTTAAAATGCTTATATTGTTCACCGACCTTGACCTCTTGAAGAATTGATTGCTTTACCGATCCATAATATAGATGATACCGGGATATCATAATTCGATAATCAGATTATTTCTGTATATCTTTCTAGTTGATTAATTTGATTTTTATTAAAAATACCACACAACTATGTTCTGAAAATACAATTTCACAATAAAAATGTGTTCTCAATGATACGATTGACTTATTTTTGTGGAACTCTGCATAATGAAATATGAAATTAAGGTATTGTATTGTAAATAATCGTCGTCTTATTTTCTATGCCTATTTGTTCTATATATAATCTTATATCCTTAGATCCATGTAATCCAAATTTTGCATAATTACTCATTAGAACCCTGCACGAACATAGACTTCATCCCCCTCTCTCTGATATCAAATATATATTTATTTATATTAGTTTCAAATTTACCTACATATTACCATTCCAGAAGAACAATGACGTACTGCAAAATTTGACAAAACTCAATGTTCTCAGAAATCCACAATATTTCGACCGAAAAAAATATTTGCCCGATTCCCAATTCTATAGTCAATCAGTTTTTTGCCGTTTCTATAAAATAGCAGTTCTGACAGTTACGTCATTGTTCTTCTTGAACGGCAATATAGTCACCCCATCTCATTTCAGCCCTCCGAACATCTACTTGAACCAAATTTTGTATACATCGTTACACTTTACCTGCTCATACTCCAAAACTTCCACCCTCAAATCCACTATTTTAAATTATAACTGAATCTGAATCCCGGGTAACGTCGGACGCGAACAGCTAGTATATAATTCATAAAGTTTAAGTAAAATATCAGTGAGATAATTTCATATATGTAATAATTATAATTACACAATTTTAAATAGATTGGTAAAAATATAAAATAAATAGTTAAGAATATAAAAAGAAATACATTTTTTTACTCATAGCTGTGTAGGTAGGTACTCCTACGTACATGCTCAATAATAAATTTAGCGATCGCGCGGACTATTCCAACTGGGTGTTTGATTATATTATTGTCCAATTCCAAACAAACTTTGTATGGTCGTGTTGTGTTAATAGCGGTAGTATTATTTTATTTCTTTTTTTATGGAATCCCTACATTAGTTATAAAGTGGATACCATAGATGTACACATGTTTGCCACATCGATGATCAATAACTTCCCTTTTTGGGAATGCATTTAATGAAAATGTCTTGTCACAGTGAAAACCATTAAAAAAAGAGTTGTAATTGTGAATTAAAATAACTATTTTCTTTTAATATATTTGTTTGTTTAATGCAAGCATATACAATATTTGACAATTAAATCTTTTTTTTAAATATTATGAAGATACTAATGGATTTTCGAACGCTTTGGTAAGATGATAAAAACAAGATTTGCACGAAAAGTGAAGGGGCGACTTTCTATACTAATTCATCTTTTTGCCATGTTTACAAAATTTTAAAACATAAATGAAACCTTTGTATTATTAATATATAATTAACAAACTAAACATTATTTGTAATAATTTAGACAAATGTAGGCATTAATTGAAATACAGCGAACATTAAATTCGTTTTCAGTGTGCCAGAAAACTCTCTTAGTACGGAAAAATCATAAAATATGTTGTCTTATGACTCTAAAATAAAAATATGGAAGATAAATCTGTACTAAAATAAATATTCAATATTTATTCCAGCGTGGTCGGGTTATTTGTGTAAGACCCCAATATAAATAATACAGATAATACATTCAAATTACAAAATAATATTTATGTTAAAAAAATAAAAAATAAAGAAAGTAAAGAGGAAGAAATACGCAAATCTAAATAAATAATAATAGTCTGAAGTGGATACCATTCTCTGATCAGAGAGCCATTCTTCCATGATAGCGCGGTTTGCGCTAGTGCTGAGATGAGTGGTGAGCTGGTGGTGAGTACATGCTGGTGAAGAACTAATTAAAAATAAAACTCTTCATCTCCTTACTGCATCGGTAGAAACGCCATGACAGCACATTTACACGAACGCTTAACTATCTTCTCGTCGTGCGATGTCATCATCGTTATCATTGACAAGATATTTGACCTTTTTTTTGAATGCTCAATTTCATCCCGTTCACCCATACAGGAGAGATATTATCCGTTTCTTTTCCCTATTTGAATGCCATTAAGACCTATTTTCTGACACTGTACAACATATTAAAAACTAGTTAAAAAAATAAATAAATAAAAATATAATTTTTTTTGAAAGTTTAAATACTTTTATTCATAGACATAAAGGAATATTATAAATATTAGCATTGCATTTACTTCAACGTTTTAGAGCTTCAACTATTTAAATTAATACTTATATAAAATAGATGGGCCGATAATGTCAAGAGAGAGCCGCAAGAGGTAGGTGAATGCCCAGCAAACTGGAACACAAAGGTGATGCCAGAGAATGGATAACGCTCTATTGTAACTGTGGTCATATAATATACTTCCGAGTCCCATGTGACCGTTGACGGAGTAGATGAATAATACAGGTAAATATTAAGTTCCAGGTAGATGTTGTTTTTAAATACATAAGAATTAAAACACAATTTTTAATTTTAGTCTCCATTTATTATTTATAAAATATGAAATTGGCCAAGAAGCCGCCTCTAGAAGCGACACAAATGCGTTCTCTTTTAAGAAAAATTTTCATAACATTCTCGGACACTTCGCGTGTTATTTCAGCAATTTCATTTCAAATATTATTCTGTAGAATCGAAATTGTTATTGACTTATTAGCATACACCTTTCTCTTCAAGTATTTTCACAGAAAATAGTCTGGAGCTGTCAAATCAGGTAATCAAGGAGGCATGTCGATATCACCACTTTTTAACATTATGCGGCAGGGAATTTTTTTAAGCAAAATTTCAAGCGTAGCTCGGTGAATGAGGTAACAACCGTTTTATTGAAACCACATGTATTGCATGCTCAATCGACCTAATTCGGCCACCACGAAGTTTTCCAACATGTTACGATAGCGATCACCATTAATTGCCATTATATTTAGATAAAATAATTTTAATGACTTCAAACACGTTGTTGAGGCTTTATACTCAATAAAAAATTGCAATAAATTACTCTCTACAACTGTCAAATGTGAACTGACCAATATCTTCCAAACCAAAATGGCGACCAAATAAAATCAGCCTGGAACATAATATTTACCTTGCATAAAATAACTAAAACTATGTTTTGAATCAAAAATATAATAAATATTGCGTCATATCGCCAACTCATGTTAGCAAAAAAATTCATAGAATCGAAAAATAAATTAAAATCCTTAATGTGTATTTTACGTTCAAAGATAATTTAATAAAAAAATTATCTCGCCATGTAGCTCGGATTATACAAGTGATTATCTGTAGTATTTTTCTTTTCAAAGGAGACAAAAATAATAAAAATTCCTTCCAACACTGGGCGCGAGAATCAGATAGATTTCATTTATGTGTATGTATTTTACTTTTTAGTCAATGTTCAATATTGACGGAGTCACTATAATTTATTTTTAAGTTTTTGAACATACATGTATATTATCACGTACGAATCTGGCTAACAGGGTATCCTTCCATGTCATGGATAGAACACCATGTCCCCGAGCCTTACGTTATCGGCTAGCTCTAATCGGTACTAACAAATTTTGGGTCTTTTCCGGGTAGTGTCCCTGGGCCTCAACATGAGAGTTCATTTTTTTTTTAAATATACATGCGTACACAAAATACATGTCACATAAATATTCTTACTATTTTCAAACTAAGCTAAACGCTTGTACCATGAAAATAGGACTAACTTGCTGATATCCTGGAACGAGGCTCTAACCCCCGACCACTAGATCACTAGGTTAGCATAGGAGGGTGAAGGTACAATGACAACAATTTTTGATGACATTATAAACTATATGTTTCGTATTCGTAATTAATTAAATTAATTATTATTTTTATAGGTGAACACATATACTTTCATACTTGGCTCTATACTTATTGTTAACTGTAGTATATTGTTACCAGTTTTTAGTTTTTTCCTATCCCCTTAGTCTTGAATGTCTTTTTGAAGTCGAGGAGAGGAAGTATTCTCATGTGATTGTTCATGTTGGATCACTACTTTACACACACCGCTGTGATTTTTGTTTTGTCGTGAACATGAAACTCATCAGAGTTTTGTGCTGTGTCATTTTCTACATTGGGTGAATCTACGGAAAGAGCAATGTGACGGCGTCATCAAATAGGTGAGTCAAGCTGTCCTTTAGTTCCGTGAGTTCATCCGCTATTGAAGGTCCCCCTCCTCTCCCCCTCGCCCCTCCATCCCTCCATCGCCTTATTTCTCCCTCGTTCCGATTCCCTAATTCTTATCTAACCATCGTCCCGATTCCCTAATTCTTATCTAACCATTGTTCCGATTCCATCATCATCCACCACTTGTGATCTGCGACTTGCATCGATCACACTATATTTTAACCTAAAAGTCAACCATTACACATTTTCCCCGTCAATACGAATATTTAGTTCCGTTCTCATGACATGCACTTTCTTACTTTGAAGTTACACCAAACACTATATTTTTTTCCTGTGGTCGCCAAAAATCAGGTCGTACTCCTTTTCCCGGTCTACAATACAGAGCACAAAACGCCATGATTTCGCGTCTTCCTGCAGAGCCAAGCCAAACGTCGATTTCTTCTCCATCCAGCCTCCGGTGGTCTTCTGCGGAGATTCATCTTTGCCCATTCATCAAGGAATATTCAAGTATCCGGTTTTTGTCACCAAATACAAAGTGGTTGCTAAAAATTCTCCACCTCAGGCTGGAGTAGCACGCCGCGCCAGCTCTTCTCCAAAAAAAGTGACAGCTGTCGCTATTTTGACTTCTCATAGATTTTTTCCGTATAGCGGGCATTTCATTGGCCAACGGGAGTCTGGTGGGTACACACACGTCATTACATTTTTTTATTTTATTGCATTCAAGTGTGACATCATATATATATATTTTTTAATGTTTTTAAAAAAATTGAAAATACATCAAAATTGTAAGCAAATTGTTGATGTGTTAAAATAACTATTAACAATCGTATCTAAATGTATGAAAATTTACTGTAAACTGGAATAATTACAAAATAATTAAAAGGTAATCAAATATATCATTTTTATAAATATTCCTACAGTTATACACTATAAGAAGATTCTACGCAGTGAAATATTTAACATTTCTAAGGTGTTTTCAAACCACAAAACCTTTTCGAAGCACAAATAAATTATTCTGCGAGCGCGGGAACTCTGTAATTGACGTAACATTTTACCAGTGCTACCACATTAATAACAATGTCAAAATAATTTTCGCTAGTAAATAATATCGGAAGTGAGACTGAAAATTAGTACTGCCAAAACAAAATTGCTGAAAATGAGTAGAGGACAGACGCCATTATCACCATTCATTGTAAGAGACCAAGTTTAAATGTTTAGAAACAAATGCGATAAGGAATAATTATATCCAACAAGCTATAAATAGCAGGGTAAAGTTAGGATACTCTTGTTATTGAGATTTTCTTCAAGAAATTTAAAAATTTAACTATATACAACACTAATACAAAAGCTTATTCTATATAGGGTGAAGTTTGATCTCTCATTTTAGAGCAAAAAAGCAGATTGCATATATTTGGAAATACAATATAGCGCAAGATTTACAACTTAATACGGGATAAGTTAATCGGAAAATGGGGAAGATTAAAGAATCTGGAATATCAAGAATGGTATATCGCTACAGATATCTTGAAGAAGGTGGAAGCATGTAGGAACATGTAGTGAAAGCAGATGGACTTCATACACAAGCCAACATAATCAAGACTGAGTGGAAGACTGATACGTTCCTGCAAGAGGTAGGCGGGCACCCGGCAAACTGGAATACGGAGGAGATATTAAGGGGTGTGTGGCGTACCGTTGTGACTGCAGTCATGGACTTATGAGTCCCATTATATCGTTCATTAAAAAAAATAATAATAAAAAGTATACCGATAAATACACATTATTAAAAGAATATCTATCTCGAATAATATTTTTACTTATTTAGATTTTTATAAATATTAAGCACATAACAATAGTTCTTTTTTTAAATATTAGATTGTTTGTAGAATTGAAGAGTATAA
This sequence comes from Eubasilissa splendida, assembly GCA_031772225.1. Lineage (NCBI taxonomy): Eukaryota > Metazoa > Arthropoda > Insecta > Trichoptera > Phryganeidae > Eubasilissa > Eubasilissa splendida. Next base: position 22,464,330 of record CM062851.1, on the reverse strand, counting down.
TATATGGAATCAAAGAATATAGTATGTCAAATCAAAGAATATAATATGTAGAATCAAAGATTATAGTATATAGAATCAAAGAACGTAGTATGTAGAATCAAAGGTTATAGTATGTAAAATCAAAGATTATAGTATGTAGAATTAAAGAATATAGTATGTAGAATTAAAGAATATAGTATGTAGAATCAAAGAATATAGTATGCAAAATCAAAGAACGCATGTACTCGAGAATCTAAAGTTGTCGTACTTATAGTTTACCCGTTTGCCTTTACATGTGTGTAAATTAAATTTTACTCATAAATTCTAAAGACAAAAATGATAAAATTAACAATACTGGTGTCTATAAACTTAGTTGTAAGAATTGTGATGCTTTCTATATAGGTAAAATGGGTCTAAATTTTAATATAAGAGTAAAAGAGCATTTGAGATGTTTGAATAATAGTGATTTTTCATAATTTCTAATCATTTGTTAGAAAATGATCATATTTTTGATAAAAATTTGGGATTGTCTATTTTACATGTAAACGGTGTCGGTCTTAAATTAAATAATTTGGAATCATTGGAAATAAATGAAGCATGTAAAACTAATCAAAATATTATGAACAACCAACTAAATTCTAAATTTTTTTCCTAAAAATTATTCTAATAATTTTGAATCAAGTAACAATTTAAGTTAGGTATACTACATTTATTTTTTAAATAATTATTAATAATTGTTAAAGAAACAATAAAACATATATTTTTAATTGGTTAATGACATCCTGAAGAAGAAAATGATATTTTTCGAAACCGGTAGATGTATTTAATTCATTAAGTGGTTAATGAAACAACGTTAACAATCTTAAATAAACATATTAGAATCATAAAGTTTACACATGCTGCCTTAATTATTTCTTACGAATCAAGCCTTCTAAAATCTGTCTAATATTCTAACCCCACTGTTGGTTAATTAGGTTAAAATGGATAGAATAATAGTGTTACATGCGATATATGAATAATATAATATATTTGGCGTTGGGGAGGAAATAATTAAATTTACAAATAATTGATAAGACCACAAGTTCAGTTTAACTAAAACAATTAACTAACCAGTTACCATTACGCTACAATTTAATCAGACATATTCTTAAAATTATTTAAATACCTGTCATTACATACATGTGTCCGCCACGTTTTATATCCAAAGAGTGACTGAGTTCACTACGATGCTGCCGTCTTATCGTGCGACACCAGCTGGCTAAAACTGGCAACATATACATACCACGTTAGTAGCGTAATGTATTTAAAGATTATTGGTGAAGTTACGATTCATAAAAATATAATTCCTTGATAATTAAACCGAAGTAAATAAGACATGCAAAGGACTAATTTTTCTTTGGGAAATAAAACAGAGCTCTCGTTGGGATATGGTATTTTGCCTGTCGAAGGCTCTCACAGCTGATCTAATCATATTAGCCTTATGAATCTCGATATATTTAATCTACATAACATACTTAGTGACATATCTATTTTTCCTAGTAGTATTAGTTTCCTTTCAGGTAGTGAAAGATTTATCATTAACATTTAAAAAAATATATTTATTTTGGTTTGCTTTTATTTTACTTCACATTAAATAGTTATTTATCTTTTATGCCAGAATTAATTAATTCGCTTGTAATTACCTATTATTGGAAACAATCCTCATTAAGCAATCATGTAAAAATATACGCGAAAAAGATAGATTTATATATTTTTTTATGACTACTTTTATATATCTGTCATGGGAAAAAGCCACGGAAAGTTTATATTAAGGTATTTATTAGTGATGAGAAAAAATGCTACTATTGACTCACTGGTGTGATTGTGATTAGTATTAAATAATATCAGTTATTGAAAACTGTGACTGTGATCACAATTTCATTACTAATACGCACGTGCTGCACGATATCACAATACATGAAATAAATATTAAAACATAATTTTGAGCATATTTATTTATATTATTAAACGTAAAGTTTGCGTAAAAAACATATTCTAACATAAATAATTAATATATATCTAAATTAGTACTATTACAAATAGAATGAAAACGCTTTAAAAAAATGTGAGTTTATTTTTCGGGTCAAATTCTCAGCGTTTCGGGTCAAATATATAAAATGTTTTGGCAGAATTGATCACGAATTATAAAGTCATTCCTTCGTAAATATTTTTGTCTCAAATGAGCATGTGCCAAATCACGGTTCACAACCAAATATAAATAAAATAATAAAATGAATCACGACATTCCCAGATACTCAATCACTGAGTGTGACTCAACTCACAACTCACGGTTCGTGATCTTGAGATCATCACTAGTAAAAAAATAGGGTGATTTTTTGTTTGTCTAGTGCAAAACCACCATTGAAAATCGTTACCTGATAAGGCTGTACTTAGTAGTCGGAGAAAAATTTTCAAGATATATTCTACATTTCTACATACTTTCACTATATACATTTGATAGATTAATAATGCAAATATTTAAATAAACCACCTCACGATATTGTTATAAATATAATATCTCAATATCTTTCTGTATATAACTGTTATGAAAATTATAAACTAATGCATAACATTGGAGTAAAGCGTTCTCTGAAATGTATGATTTACCTTGACCATTTTGTTCTGAAGGTATACTTTTTAAATAGAAAACAAATAAGTGAATTTTTATTGTACATAATTGAAAATCTATAATGCTGCTGTCTGTAATGATAATTTTTAAATTATGTCTGCCTTTCTTTTTCTAATTATGTACATATTTTTGCCCATCCTAGAACGAATTTAAATACTAGTACAAAAATACACACTAATTCTAAATAATACAATATTAACACAGTAAAGGTAAGTATGTACGAACAAGAATAATAAGATTTAGATCAATATATAAACACGCCTCTGCCAAGCGTAAAACTAATATTAGAATCCTAAGTGCACCTCTCAGACGATTTTTGCTTTCATGGAAAATGTCAATATCCGAAGCGACATGGTTTGTTACACTCTCATATCCGTTTCCTTTTCACGGCATCTTGATGTATTGAATTACACCGTGTATTTATCTAAAAGCGAATTAACGTAAAAAATTAAAATAATTATTAAGGAGAACACATTCTGAATGTGGAATTGTAATTATTCAGAATATAAGTCTGTGATATTTTAAATACTAATTAAATGTATTAATTAGAAAGATATACATATAAAATCAATTTTATAGAAAAATATTGTTGTTGCGCTACCGGGATTCGAATCTGGATCTCTTTCCAAACTGGGGAAGGTGTATTATCCAATTATGCTACAGCGATAGTACTTTTGACAACAAATTTTCGAACCCATATGTTACACTTTTTAAAATTAATACATCTATCTTTCCTTTATTTGAAAGGCATCTACTATGTTTTCACGGAATCTCAAATACCTTTAAGTAAATCGATAGTAGACACCAGAATTAACAATTCATTTTTATTGTTGTAAAAAGTACTGTCGCTGTCCCATAGTTGGATAATGCACCTTCCCCGGTTTGGAAAGAGATCCAGCGCAATAACAGTATTTTACGATAAATTGATTTTATATGTATGATATATCTTTCTAATTAATACATTTAATTAGTATTAAAATAATTATTGGTGTGTATTAAGAATATTAATTTTACTGTTTTCTCTTTTATTTCAAGTTTTGTAATGCATGCCAATTTAGGACTCTTGACTCGAAAAATCTTTGAATGGATTATATTATTTAACAGTATTCGTGTGTATTTACAAGTTAATTCTAAATTTAAAAATGTCTTATTGTTAATTTGGAAATTTTTTTGTTGTGAAGTTGCATTTTTCAGAACACCGCCCTGTGGTATTTTAATACAAATTAAATGAATCAACTAGAAATATATACAGAAAAAATCTATCTATCAGAAAAATATTCAGTTACTACCGGGTAGCAAGATTATTAAAATTACAAGGTAGTTGATTCATTTAATTTGTATTAAAATTGATTTAATGTACAATTTTTTTGTTTAGTTTTCTTTAGTGATTTTTTAAATTATTTTGGAACTAAGCTAAGTGCTTGTGCAAAGAAAAAAAGGACTCCCTTGATGGTTCACAAATAAATGTGAATTCATTTAATCTTATATTTTATCTTTAAAAAAAAATTTCTTCTATTTTTTTCTTCTTATTTTTTATTTTATTTTCCTACTCCTTCAATAGAAGATAAAGTTTTCACGCTTTTTATTGTCTACTACGCAGTATAAAATTTAATCTCTTATACTAAAGTCTTAAATAAATCATTATTAAGTCTGAATCAATGTACGTCTTTCACTATATCACTAGTCACTAGTCACTAGTCACTAGTCTATTATTAATTTAGAAAAAACATGAAACTGGTTTAATATATTGTTTATATTTTAATAGTTTTACATTTGATTAACTGTTTGTTTTACAAATAAATAAATAAAAAGTTATGTGTTTTATTAAGTCGTTGTTTATAAAAAAAACTGATGTTAAAAAAAAACTAAACAGAACAAACAAAGGATTCAAAAATCTCATGTTGAAAAACCAAACAATTAAAAAAATGAGCATAACGCTCTTGTAAAAAAAATGAACAAACGGAGGGAAATAAACTTAAAGTTTTTGCTGACTCGGAAAATATTTTTTTAGATGGGCAGTCAACCGGTTCATTTTTATTGTAACCCTGGGCAGTCAACCGGTTAAGAAATTAAAAAATAGTTTCGGTGTTCACATAATAGTATGGTACATATATTGCTTATTGTGGGAACAATATCCGATGATATGACGGTACCTATTAGCTAATTATTATAATATATTGGTAACTTCGATACCCTCTGAAATATTATCCCCTAGGTCGTCCCATAAACACACATATATCGACAATCTATAATATAAATTCGATCGATGGTTTTATAATTGGTATTGCAATATACTTGAGTGAAAACGAATAACGTAATATACAACGTTAACCTGCCGAAAAAGAAGAAGAGAACTTCCGGTTTGTGCATCTCAGTATTACGGCCAAATAAGTTTTAACATCGAATGGAGAAATCAGACTTGTCGATGTTGATAAATTTCTACACAGTTTGTTTATTAATTTTCAAATATGTAAACCATCTTACAAATTCTTTATATTCCGATAATCACAATACATTTACTTTATAATTGTAAAAAAAAATATCACCTTTTTTGCTTGATTCTCGTTAGTAGCCAGTATATTTTTATATATTGTTCATGTTTATAGTGTTAACTTTGTAGTTAAACATAATTAAAAATTGTATCTATATTTAACATTGTTTAAACCACTGTGTTAATTTTACGACAACTGATTTCGAATTTTGTTATGACGCCAGAACTGACGAAGATACGTTAGTATCGAAACTGGTTGATATAAAAATAACAGTGGCTTAAACAAAGTTAAATATAGATATCTTTTTAAAACATATTATTATTATTAATAAAAGATAATTATTTTATACGCACTTTTAAAACATTTTTAGGAGAACACATTTATATTACGAAGTTCCAATTTAAGAACTAGTTCTGTGATATATTTAATACAAAGTAAAGGAATCAACTGCATTCATATATAGGAAAAACGTATTTATTATATATGCCGCTAGCAACTTTAATATTTTTTCTGTATATCTTTATAGGTGATCCATTTAATTTCAATTAGAATATTAATATGTATGTGTGATTAATGTTTATAATAAGATTGTTTGTATGTTTCTATGTTGTATTGTATTTATTTTAGAATATTGGACAACGTTTTATGTTATCCATATTTTAGTAATTTTTTTGTTACAGTTTTCTGTTCTACTGTTTTTTGAACAATTTATAATTATATTGTAAAGATTCAGAACAAAGAAAAGCATCGATAAGAAATAGTTGTTGCTTTTAGTATTAGTATGCACATGTTTATTTTGTTATTGCCAATGTTGCCATATACTGGGTTATATGTGTAGGGTAGAAATCGAAGTCTGATGTACAATTATTTTACATCTATAACACCATATTATTTTAAAAGGTGGTTCTATCCATATATAGGTTAATGAGCGACCATTTACAACATGGAGAATTATTGCCTTTTGCGCTCTTTTAGTCGGTTCCACTAATGTTTTCGCAGCTTTTCTCCCCCGAACTAATATTGCATAATTAATTAGTGTAATAAAGTGAAAATTATACTGACCTTAAGATTAGATATATAAATTACGTCTAGTAGGTCTTTGCAGTTTTATTTGAAGTGCTGTTCTGTTTTTTTTTGTGACAAAAAAATTTTGTGGTTATAAAATAATGGATGGCTTTAATAAAAAAATGTTTATTTTGCATTTAAGTACAGTCCATAGGAATTTAGTTTTTTAAAATTATGTGTTATTAATGTGATACATTATTTCGCTGGCACTCTTCTAAACGAGAGGCAACATTTCTGAGAGCTGCTCGGTACGTATTCTCCGTGATCGCTATCATTTCTTCTCGAATATTTTCTTTTAATTTCTACAGATAGGGAGAGGATTGTTACTGTATAGTTTTGATTTAAGGTAGCCCTATAGGAAAAAGTCCATCGGTATCAAGTCGGGGCTACATGGAGGCCAGTTTATATCACCTCGTTGGGATATCAATTTTACAGGGAAAATTTTACGAACAATTGGTAAGGGCACGCTTCATAGTGACTGAATTCCTAAGGATGCGGCTAGCGGTCGGCATACCCCCCGCCCCTCTCCTACTCATTGAGTTGGTGTAGCGAATAACCAAAATGAAAAAGACTTTTGGGACACACTGTACTATTTGATTGCATTATTTCTGATCTTAAAAGTCAGTCACCGTTTTCCTGTACCTTATAATTTTTGAGCTTAAATAATGGAGTATCAAGTTAAAAAAAACAAACATTTTCGACACATCCTTATTTTCGCCTATAATCAAGGTTTCAATGGTTCCAAAATGGCATTCCAGGAGGTCAACTGGAAAATTCTGCCCCATTCACCCGACAGTCTCGATCTCGCACGGTCAGATTATCACCTTTTTCGGTCGCTCTTCAATCAAATGCGTGGTTTTACGTTCAACAACGACGATGACCTCAGAAAATAGCTCGATAACTATTTCAATACTAGACTACCTGATTTCTATAGAAAAGGCATCAACAATTTGTTTGAAAGATGGGATTAAGTTCTAAACAACAACGAAGAACACATCATTGATTGAAATGTTTTTGTTTAAAATTTTTATTTTATTGTAGATAATTGAAGAAAATTGCAATGACTTATTAGGCAACCCGATACTTAAATAACTAATATTCGGCGTACGAACATATTATCGTGTGCTTATATTAAACTGATAGAGTTTCATTAGTTATATGAATATCATCGCTGATTCTGCTGTGGAATTTCAGATAGTTTTAGCGCACAACATTCCAAGAACATTATTTGATTTCATTACTCACCCAATTTCAAGGGTACTGTAGTATAATCTTGCATAATTTGGTTAGTATGTTTAATTTTAGGATTATACTATGTTACGAATCTTGGCTTGTTCAGATTACGGAATCACTTATCAACGAATCAAATGATTTGAAATTGAGCGAAGTGCTTAAAACCCTTAGTGGGTAAGTCTTCTTTTGAAAATGTAAACACATTCGAAAACTTTATTCGCCTGAAACATTCCAGTTGTTCTAATAATTTGATTATATTTGAGAAATCAAAAAAAGTTTCTGAAAATTTTCATTATATGTAGCATAAATCTTCTGGGTAGTATGTACCTTTCAATATTTAATTTAATTTAATTACTTATATTTTCATTAAAAAAACTACATATATATATGCTTTATTAATGATAATAATAATATGATAATTTTTATTTATTAAATATTTACATTTCTTGAGAATAATATAATCAATTCGATAATTTCACAGAAATATAAATTGGTTTGACATTAAAAAAATTGTCTTTTTTTTATATCCTGGAATGACGCTGCACTGATAACTGATATTGACTGTAAGTACGTATTGACGTCGAATAAAAATAAATGAGGGTGTTATTTTCAATATTGACTAGAAATAATGCACATATAATATATGTATAATTAGTTGACAAAATAGTACGATGCACTACTTTATTTTATAGCACGAATATTATTAGCACGCCGGCATAAATACTATTTGAAAAGTATATCACAGATTCAGATACGAGTGAGAAAATTATGTTAATGATTAGGAATTGTTCCTGTATTGAAAAAGCCAAAAATTAAAGATATTACAATTTTTTTCCTTAATCTTGTCTTAAAATACATGATATTAAAGAATCTTCATTCGATGTCAAGAGTATTTAACGTATCTTACTGTTCGTTAATAATAATTATAAATAAATAATTTCATATTTTTGATTACTGAAACAATAAAACATATCACATTGTTGGATCGAACGGGATGATTTATCAAAATACGTTAGGCTAACAAAAATTGCTTTATCTAAATCTACGTACATATATTCAATCGTTGTTTACTGAAGAAATATTACGCGATAGCACGTGTATTTTCATAATTTATTCAAATATTGGACAGAATATCCAAAAAAGTACTTAATTTTATTTAATATATCTGTTTATATTATTTGGTACCAAATAGTTAGCATTTAGTGTGAGGTATATTACATTACTCAAGGGCGTGCAGTGCATACAAGCAAAAAAGCTGTAGATTAGTGATAATGAAATAATAAATAATCTATAATATGGATCATATCTATAAATTAATAAATAATCTATAATATGGATCGTGATTTATTACAATTAGCGCCATCTGTGTACCAGTAGAAACTTTAATGGCTTAGTTCTAAAAACTACCACTACAACCCACCGCGATAGCTGTAGCGTTAGTACCTACAATCGACGCATTGGAGCTATTCACATTACTATATTCTATTTTTATGCTAGTGCATTGCTCAAGTTATACAATTGGCTATTTACTGAATTGAAATTTTCTTTCGGTTGATCCGTTTTGTACAGTTGCTGTTATGATTATGCTGTTTTTTTTAACAGAATACCATTTGAGACGCTTACAACTGCGTGTATATCATTGAAGTGTCTACTCCCTCTTTTACTAATTCACAAGTTGTACTATTAACACAAGTTTTGATTTCATGATAGTTCTTTGCATTTTGTGTGATTTCTTTTCGATTTGGGAAAAACAAAAAGCAATTGGCAAAACTATTTCTTACGTTAACCTATAATAAAAATTATCATTTCCTTTAGTTATTACGTAAACGATTTTCAAATAATAAAATAATCATGTTCAATCAGTCATAGATAATGTTCTTTAAAAACACTATTAATAGTACTCTAAAAATACAAATACATACATAGTAGGGTCGAATAAGCGACGGATTCATTTTGGCTAAAAACGTTGGTTAAATTAAAGTACGTAATTATACGTACAACATATATTATATATGATTGTATAGTATCATTGGTAACAGCATAACCTAAACCTATTCCTACTGCACGCCACTGACATTACTGCAGATCGTTAAACGGAATGATGCTGCATAATTTATTGATATTGCTACGTGGTAAAGAAATAAACGAATTATTAAATCCACGAGATACGAATTCAATCGTAGTATGACGCCATTCATCGGCCAAAAATATATTTTAGAAAACGCAAATATTATTGTGAAGAAATATTTTTCATTCATTGATCATCATTCAAATTGTTTACACTGATAACGAAACAAATGAAATAATACAATTTTCAGGAATAATCGTAAGAAATTAAAAAAATATGTACTTAGAGAAAAATCGGATACACAATTATATTTGTACAGATCTTTTTAAAAAAAAAAATCAAAATAATCTCACGTATTCGATGCTGGATTAAGCATTGGAAAATGAAATAAACTACTTTAACATATGAACCATATAATTTAAATATTTTAACTAATCCAACGTTTATTAGATTAGTTATTTCATTTTAAAAGTTGTAAACTGACCCCATTTTCAATCATCGTGACTGACTACGAAATGAAATATATAAATCATTTTTAATCATGAATAATATGTACGTATACTTTGGAAAATAAGTAATATGCATTTTTATATTAGGTTTGGAATGTAATACAAATATTACTTTTATAAAGTTTTATTTTTCTTAAGCTTTATCAGTTTATGTACTTTTTGAGCTACAAAGATATATTTTTTCATCAAGTCTGATTGCAATAGGCAAGTGTCAAATTAATTGATTATTACGCGATATATTATATTAAAAATAAACCAAGTTGGGCAATCTATTCTATGACGGGTTAAATATTTTTATATGTACGTATGTATGTTATATTTACACATTATAATATCCACATATCTATCTGCACCAGCTGTCGCACAGCAGTAATGGCATCTGGCTAAAAAATCAGGTTCCCGATTCGTTTCGTTTATTTTAATTAATGTAATTAATTTACCTAATTTTTATATCATTTTTAAATTTAATTTGAATAATCACATATACTGCGATATACGACAGTGGCATGGTGTACACTGCGTGCATTTAGTAAAACACCTACAGCTTTATTTATATTTTCAAATTACGGTCAAGGTACGGAAACAATGTTACTTAAAAATACAATTAAAATTTTAATTATTCGTATAAAACGTTCGGGATAACTATCTAAATTAATTAATGGGTCTTCTTCAGAACAAAACTCTGTGATATATTAAATATGAATTAAATATATTAATTAGAAAGATAATTTTATCGAAAAATATTATTGTTGCGTCACCGGGATTCATTTCTTTCCTAACCGGGGAAGGTACATTATCCAACTATGCTACAGCGACAATATTTTTAGCGACAAATTTTCGAACCTACATGTTACCTTTTAGATATCAATACATTTAATCGTTCCATTATTTGAAATTTAATAAAAATGAATTGATAATTCTGGCGTCTGCTATCAGATTACTCAAAGGTTTTTGAGATTCTGTAAAAATAAGGTAGATGGCTCTTTCAAATAATGGGACGATTAAATGTATTAATATCAAAAAAGGTAACATATAGGTTCGAAATTTTGTCGCTGTAGCATAGTTGGATGATGCACCTTCCCCGGTATATATATAATATATTTAATTCATATTTTAAATTAGATTATCCTGATGTGTATTTTACTCATAGATAAATAAAGAAAAAGTATATATTTTTAAAATCACGTGATGAAAATTAATTTTTCTGTTGTTTGTTTATTATTACGTTCCATGATATTCATTTCTTTTCTACCGTTTTCAATACATCCTACGATTCTATACATCATTTCCTTTTTATCTGTATTTTTCTTTCTATAGTAGACACTTCTTCTCAGAACTCTACTGCTTACTTTCTCATACCCAGCCATATGTTTACTATATTTTACCACATCTACAAGGTTACATAAAAAGTTATTTTAGTTTATCCAGATACAAAAATGCTAATGTTCCGAGACTTTTTTCCGAAGATTAATACATATTTGATAATTGAAATTTTATCATTAACCACTTCTAAACGTGAGGCAAAACTTCTGAGAACTGCTCGGCTCGTATTTTCCGTGATCGCTGCCATTTCTCCTAGGATATTTTCTTTTAATTGATTCAAAGAGGGAGAATTATTACTATATACTTTTCATTTAAGGTAGCCCCATAGGAAAAGTCAATTAGTGTCAAGTCTGAGTTACGCGGAGGCCAGTTTATGTCACCTCGTCGGCATATCAATTTTCCAGGGAAAATTTCACGAACAACTGGTAAAGATGCTCATTGCGTTGGTGCAGCGAATGAACCAAAATCAAAAGGACTTTTTGGACATGCTGTATTAAACATACACATTTATAAAATATAAAATAATATTTATTATTTATAATCTCTTTCTCGGAAAAAATATATCAGATTGATTCATACGTTCGTAGCATTTTTATTATACAAGGGAAGAGTGCTTTGGACATATATTTTGACAAAATAATATATTAATGTCATTTTAATGCCATACTACTGTTTTTTGAATACGTCATGAATTTTACAATTTGTAGAAAGTTTGTGTCTGGCTAAAAAATAGTGTACAATAATTGTCGTTTTCTATATAACCTTTTGTTTGAGTTGAGCTGAAGTTTCAAAATACGGAAGGCTGCCATCATTTCTTATAAATTTTGTCATCTATTATGAATTACTACCCAGGAGTATAACAATTACTTCTGAGTTTTATTGCTAATTACTATGTTGCTTTGAGGCCGCAATTCAAGAAAAACGACCGGAAATACGGTATTAATTGATTTTTCAGTATGATAATGCCAATTTGTATACTACTAATATTACAAAAGCGGTTATTCAAGAACTCGTTTTGGAGGATATTCCACATCTAGCCTATTTTCTTGATCTTGCTCCATTTTCATCTTTATACTTTTTATCCAACAATCTCTGTGGAATATTTTTTAATAACGATGATTTTTTCACGACCAGACTTTTTCAGGTGTGGTATCAAACAATTATCAGAACGTTGAGAGCCTTATTAATGATTTATTTGTGTATTTAATTTATTTATAACTGAGATTTTCTGGTGTAAACCAGGATAACCGACCAATTTAAAAAAAATAATTGTTATCATGAAACGGTATGTTATTTATCATAGAAAGAGCACATCAAAACACATTATTTATATTAAAAAAGTGTCACTATGATTTACATCCGAGCGGCTCAATTTAATTAAAACGTTATGTCGCAATATTTGGAGATACCATTTTAGGCCAAGTCGCTGTATATTATTTTTTGAGATGTTTTGTGTGATAACAGGATATGGGTGGGTATATTAAAGTGCCAACGACAATTTTCAATACATGTTTTTTTATCATAAATCAGATATACAGAAAATATACGCATTGTTTGATTTTACATCGCTCTCAACCCTCAACCCAGAGTTCCTTAGCTGCCTCCAGAATTTATCACTATTTCCTTTTATGTACTCAACTACATATATAAATATTATAGTTGTTGATTGTTTTTCTACGCTTGTCGATATAGTATGATTAATAAACCGATGAAATGTAAGGATGTTATATCGGGTGTCAATGTTGGGTTCACCAAATTCAAATATAATTTTAAAATTCGTAGGTATTACATTAATTTAATTTTCTTTGGTGGAGTCGATACTGAGGTACGGGCACAGATCGTTTCACTCATATACCACGAATACAAAGCAGATTCACAACCGCAGGCATTTGATTTATGACTAAATTTGACTTAATATTCTCCTTGTTCATATGGATTGCTTCTACTTATCTTTATAAGGGAGAATCACAACAAGAAAACATAAAAAAAGGATAGTTTTACACGGGAGAACATGTATGAATTGAGGACATTGAAATTTAGTGTTCCCATGTAAAACAATAAATTACTGTTATTCTTATGCACTTGAATGCAAATTCTTAACATTGAGAGGATAATGAATTATTAGATTTTTATAAAATTATAAATTATAACGTCTACTTGTAAATAATAAATTTAACACTGAATTCATTGTTTTAATTCTGTTCTTAAAATATTTTATTTTGGGTTAGTGCATATAAGTTCGAGCATTTTTATTAATTTTAAAATTAATATTTTAAAATAAACAATATACATAAATTAATCAATAATATATTCTCCTGCATTTTTTACGATCGTTTTAACTGTTTTAAAATTCCACATCTGAAGAAATCCGCCATTTGGAGGAGAATAAATCGTCAAATCAATTTTGAAGAATAGCGTCATTATTAAAGGGGATTCCTTGGAGATTATTGGATGGAGAGAGGAAAATATGAAAATCTGATAAAGCGAACAAGATCGGGAAAATAGGATAGATGTGAAATAACTTCACAACCGAGCTCTAGATAGCCACTTTTGTGATGTTGGCAGTATGCGGACGGTCACTATTATGCTGAAAAATCACTTGATGCTTTTTTCTTGATTTACGATCTTTTTCTTTACAGAGGACTCTTGCATCGGAAAACAAAAATACTATGAACTAATGCATTGCATCCAATATATTTTAATGAATTTAATACAGGTACATTAAGTTAATATAACTTCCAGATAAGCATTTAGAATTTGATGTGTTTTTAAAAATATATTTTTATAATAACAGAAAAAAAGTTAGGATTCGCAAATTGAAAGACTTTATATTTTTGTATTCGATATTTATGTGCTGTAAGATGCTTACAAATATTAAATACCACTCAAAATCATTCTAAGTACTTATGTAGACATATAAAAGATATAATAATTAACGTTTACCTTTATTTCGTTTCAAGCTTTTAGTGAAAAAGCGCAAATAAAAAATTCTACACAAATAGTATATTTTATTACCAACCTGTAAAGTTACGGGGATCATGAAAATCTTATTTCTACTTGGTCGCGTCTTCAAGCAGATAGATACATGTATTATTCGAATGTGTATCTTTATTTTAGTCTGACAACATAGAGACAGATACAACATCAATAAATATTACGCATCGTTGCTTACAGCACTTTAGAATAAATTTTCGAAACCAAATAGTCATAACAACAATGTAAATCTATGACATTTACATCTCAAACCAATGTCTTTTCAGTAACAATATTTTTAAGGCTACCACCATTCACATAAAAGCTTACCTGTAAATTACAGATAATTCTCTATATATTTTTGCTTAACTATTTTTATTTGCTTTTTTAATACATTTTTTTGTATTTAACACTAATAATTCTGAGCGATTCTAGAAAGTTACTAACCTATTCAAAGTATTTATAATAACCTGCGGATAACCAATGAAAAAGTTTGTATTTCTCAATTAGCCTGTATACTTAGAATGTTATTATAATATTTTAATCTATTAATTTTTAGTTAACAGCTATATAAAAAATATTCTAAATTGTAGTATGAGCTCACAAGCATCATGTGCCTTTACGCTTTGTAGACCAATTTTGATTCAGAAATAATAATTGTATTAGTGTGTGTGTAACAGTCCATTCAAAAATATGTAATACATTTTTTTTAAAATTAATAATTTAAATAAATAAATATAAATAAAACACACAACACACACAGAGCTCAAATTTTCATGTACACCGTTTTATAGTACAGAGAAAAAATGGTTTATTGGAAAATATTCCCAATGCTTTCAGAAATATTTATTTTTAATATACGGGCTTTATAATGTAAGTACACACTTATATTTATATTTATAATAATGGAAATAAACGACAAATTCGACTAAAACTATGTTGGTAATTATATAAAAACATAAATAAGATATTAATACATTAAAAAAATTAAATGATATAAATATAAATATAAACTATTATTATTTATAAAATTAAAATATTCCGTACATATTGTTTGTGGATACTGGGTTTTTAATTTATTTTAAATGTCGACTCTGCCCACTGACCAATTAAGACGCAGAGCGGCATCAATACACTGTTACAATGTGTATATTACATATGGTATTACTAACACTAATACGATTTTTCTTTCTAAATGGAAAGTAGTATATATGTGGAGGTCCATCGCCTCTACAGCCATCATTACCGCCGACGATCCCTGAATTTATTAGACTAGCGCTCCTGATAGCCGCAAAATCAAGTTCGGTACCGACGCAATAAGCATGTGCTAATAAAATGCACCCGCAACCAAGAAATTTCACTAGTGAGCTTCACTCTACTTGCTGTTGTCTTTTTGATCACAAGTTCTGAGAATTGCCTGCGTTGTCTACTTGCGCGTAACCTTATTGTATGATCCAATTTCAATCCCTTGGGATCGGTTGTGTGAGCAGTAGTCATTTTTTACTATAGTAAAAAAAGTTACTAAAGTAAATAAAAATACGGAAACGGGTTGTTTGATCATTAGACGAATCGATAAAAAAATATTTACATTATAAAGTTACATTCCGTAGTAAACTCATTTTTCTCTGCGATATCCGATTGTAAAAACGAGAATCGATAGTTAAATATGGCGGACTTTTCACAGCTGTTCCAAAAGCAATCCGACACATTGATACTTTGAAAGTTGCAGTACACGACAATTAATCATTCAATATCTCGCTATTTTAGTGATGATAGTTCGTCCGATGATGATTTTGTTATTTAATATACATTATTACACTTAATACGAAAAAACGTCACCACCAAAATGACAGATATCGAACGCCTAGGCAAAAAAAATCCATAGATATTGCATATAATAAAGTAAATTTTATAATTATTTGTCACACCTTCATCTATCCTTTTACAATAGTAAATTTGACGTTCGAACAAACCGCAAACGATTTTAACCACGGGCGTTAATAAAAAGTTACCAAAATAAAAAGTTACCACAGTAAAAGTTACTAAAGTAAAAAGTTACTAATGATCACCCAACCGGCCCTTTTCCACAAAAAATAATGAAACATTATAAAGATGTGTGTGTTATAAATCATATAATAGATGTCTGGAAAGTAATTAGGTATTAACATACAAACATATAATTGAATTTAAAGATAAAAAAACACCAACTTTGAAAAGAATTTGAACCTACGTTCGAATAAGATGTTTGGCCAGACGCTGTGCCACGGCTGCAGATGTGAAGTGTGTGTGTGTGTGTGAACATTACCGTATTAATAATGAAAGAGTCATCATACATACATACATATAAATTTAGCGCCTTATAGGTATATAAGGGTAAAGTCCTAAAAAAATATTTATTAGGATTGTTCTAAATAAGGAGATTAAAATAAATGTTCTTCATTTGGAATAATTTGGCCCAATTAGTATCTTAAATTGATTATGTTTTCGTTTATACTATTTCGTTTAGAATTTATAACTAATACTAAAATCACAATTTGAAATTGATTTCAAATTGAGTTGAATTATGGAAGTACCAATGATAAATTCTTATTTTAGCAGCCGAACGTTATAGCTACTCTGAAGTCGAGAAAAATGAGATGGACAGAACACTTGCCAGATGCGAAGACTCCAGAACATTCTGAAAAGTCATCGTAGGAAATCCGGCGGAAACATAGCCCCTGGGAAGGACATGGATGAGATGGGCGGATAATACAGTAGAAATCGTTTAACATTAAATCATGAGAGACATATATTTTCATAAAAAAAAAATTGAAAGTTTTTTTAATATTATAATAATTTATGTATCACAAGCAAAGTTCCCTTTAATTTTGGATCACGGTGTGCGCATAAAAAAATCTTTTGTGCAATACTAAGTACCAATACTCATTTGTGCGCTGGGGGAAAAAATAAAAGAAACACTTTTTTACCAGTATAGGGCCGGGGTTGACCACATTACTATTGTATTAAGACGCGTAAATGATCCAATAGAACTAATAACAACAATTAATAAAAGCTATATACAAGTACTACAGTCATATTCCCCGCAATGAAAAATATATTTTGCAACTCTTTAGGCTGTGTAACCCAATAAAGTGGTTCAATATCCAAAATGTTGATGATCTTATACAGGATAAATCATTATAGTCGCCAACCTTCGATAGAAGGCGGTACTTGAAGAATGTTGTTAAAATTGTGTGCGCTATGATACCACATCTTAGAGGGAATATTAATCACGTGGTAATAAGTCGTAATCACATGGACAGTTGAGGGAAAGCGAGCAAGAGGATGGTATACAAGATGGACATCCCAAGTAAAGGTTAAACAGTTAAAAGGGAGTAAACAGGATCCTAAAGCTGGCTTCAACATGGCACAAAACCTGGAGGAATGGAGACGCACTGTGCATAATATTCCAAACAAATCAGAGTATCACTTTGGTTGATTAGTACCGGGCCTCGTATTTGAGAATCCCCTCGCCATTTTTACTTGGTTGTGTTTCTGTCTCAATTTCTCCGCCTCTCGTGAGGTCTTTGGTTAAAAAATAGTCCAATTGAAGAGGCACACTCAGGTTCTGTTGACGAATGGTCGCGACTCACTGCTCATTTCCAGCTCGTCTAGCCGCCGCGACACTCCTCCAACTTCCACGATCTTGAGCCACCTGCTCAGGTACTCCACAAAAATTCAGCGTTTTCTGGAGGCAATCTTTGTACCAATCACTGTGCGCAGCATTGAGCATATGTTGAAGAATAATAATTGAAGCTTTAAACAAACACATAAAACGTGTTATGATCATTTTACGCGCGCAAAGATGCTATGCGGTTGTAAATTCTCTGCTGGTGGTCTGCAACTCAATACAAAGATTGACCATGGACCTGAATGGTTTTTAAAGTTAGTAGATGTAAGAAAGTAAGAGAGATGAAATATTAAATTGAAATTATATTGTTAATTGCACACATCGAAATCTAAAATATTACAAGATACCTAAAAAAACAGATTCAGTTCAAGAATCACTAGTTGTCTCATTCCCGGCGTTATCCGGGATTAATTTTATATTTTAATGTAAAATTTGTTTGTAATATAAAGTTATTGTTACATTTTGGATATATGGAGGGGAAGTAGTATTATATTTTGGTAATTATATTTTTTAAGGGTCTTAGAGTACAGCTGAGCTAAATTTTGAATGAATTGCATTCAATTTAATATATTTTTTTATTTGGGGTGGTTGTAGGATGGCGAAGGGGAGTAGGGAGGCTATCAATATTTTACACAGGGTCCTAAAGTGTAACTATGCAAAATTTAGATTTAGAGAATTTAGATCAAAGGGTGTAGAAGTTTATCAAGAATTGACAGGTAGACAGAAAGTCAGACAGGTGGACAAATAGGCAGATATTGAGTTTTATATATATAGTGTATTCCATATTAAAAAACAAAATACACGAGTACTATACTTCATCGACATGTATGATGTGTTTTTTTAGAGGTTTGTTTTTCGAATTGGCAACACTTTTTCCAGCAACAGCCAATTTGACAGCAGATAGCTAATTTGTGCTCAGTTTGGTTTACCATTTTATCATGAATAGACTTACGCCAGAACAACTCTAGCAAATAGTGCAAATTTATTTCTAAAATCGTGATTAAATTCGCGAAATTTACCGTGCGCTACGTCTATTTTACGGTCGACATAATCGTCCATCCGAGTAAGTAATTCGAATAATCATGGATGATTTTCGTATTGCGCATACTCTAATTGAAAATACGCATCCGAAGGGACGTGGTACAGTGCGCACCGAAGAAGCTGTTACTGCAGTGGAGCGTAGTATTCAGGAGGACCTGAATGAGTCGATTCGACATCGTGCATAGCAATTTTTCGACTTTTTCGTTCCCCAATTGAACAACGAACGGCGCAACATATCACACAGTGTGCGCCAAAATCAATTTATTAAAGGAAACATTTGGCGCATAATTTCGCATAATGGACCTGCGAATTGGCCTCCAAGATCGTGTGATTGGGACCTTTGGATTATTTTCTGTGGGAGCAACATTTGTCGCGTTATTTTCGATATACGGCCTGAACTGCTCTAAATAGTGATCGAATTGAACTTCCAGATTGCATTTTATTATATGCTCGAAATTATAATTAAACAGTAATGGCATAACATAATCTTTCTAATATAGAGAATACCATGACCATTACCATGGTTTATATGTATTTTATTTCAATATAATATCGCTAGTCTCTACTACAAGCCAGTCAAGTGTTTCTCATATATATTATGACCATACGCACAACATCGCCACTGGATCTCAAATGGTCAAAAGTGATTAATGTATTCAAACCAAAAATAACAAAGTGGTTGCATGATGTGGGTAGAAAATAAAATGAATGTAATTGGTCATCTGTGTTAATCTAACCTACACATTTTTGCCTCCAACTATAATATAGCTAAAATACTTTTTAACATGTAACTCTTGATTTTACTTAAACAATATACAACTTGTAAAAATTGTACGTCCAGTATACTTTATTTTAAAATTTTATATTTTAAAATCTTTATTTTAAATTTTAAATTCTTTTTATTCTAAAAATAAATAAAGTAAAAATATTACATATTATATCTGATCTTAATGTTTAAGAACTGCTTCAATGTTTCTATCTACAGAGCACCTACATTGTTTTCAATGGCTAAAATTACTTACTTTGGCAGATTTCTAGTAAATATTTATCTAAACTTTATAATTGTTTATTTTAGAATTCATCAAATCTCCAACATGTTGCTTCATTATGCAGTATCCGTCAGGCTCAGTAGTTCCCCATCAGCAGGTTAATTCATCATTAACATACGTTTTATCATCATGTTCTTTTTGTAGTTTAGAAATATAATTGTAATGTTTATAACATTTACTTTATGGTTGGACATAATAATTAATCTGTTTTAAAAATATTTAAGATTTTTTTTCAATGTAGTAATGTTTAATATCTATTTTTTTTTAAATTAACATTAGACCTACAAAATGTCTTGATAGACATTTGTCTGCAAGTAAATTAATATCAATTTGTTACATTTAATAAACTCAAAAAACATAACAATTAATTAGTCACCGTTTATACAATACATATCATTCTTACAGATTATTTGATAAAGGTATTTTTTAATCATTTATTCTCAATCAAGAGAAAGCGTGCTCTTTTTTTAAAACCCAGGCAGTTTATTTTTTATTGTAGAAAAAACAAATTCTATTATTCTCGTTCCATACTACTCGGTGATTTTGGGAATCGTTAGATTCAGATTTGCCACACCACTTGTATTTTTTCCGTGTGAAGCCACCCTATTTAGAGCATCGTTGTTTTAATTTTCTTTTATTAAAAGGAACAGTAACAGCCCGTGTACAGTAAGAACGTTTACAAAAGAGTATAACAATTTTAGATTATACCCCAATTTAAACGCTTCCAGGCTTACAATTTTTTTCACTATGGCTGTTTTAAGATTTTGTATAGTCACAGCAGATTTACGCGAGAGATAAGAATGTCGCTATATAATTTACTGTTAAAAATGTTTAGTCAATGGAAAATTACAATATTTAAGAAAAATTGTTTAAATCACGTTTTTTTCTTCAGAATAAATATGTACTCTCAGTTCAAAGGTTTTAACTTCCAGATTGATTTTCCCTAAAATTACATTTAAAAAAAGAACGTGCCCATTGGACAAGAGGTAAGGTAGGTATCTACTTGGTGATCAAGTCAAGAGTTCGAGCACGTACTAGGAAGCTAGCAAGTTAGTCCTATTTTTATAGCACAACCTTTGAATTTAAGAAAAAAATAGTATTAATCTGACACGTATTATGTTAACTAAATACGTAGGTTAAAAAAAAACAAAATGACTATAAATATGAAGTAGATTTAACAATTTGTTTATTTTAAATATTTGTTTAAATACATATAATATTTAAAAGATCCCACTAATGGTAAAATTAATAATCAGCAGGTTTCTTTTATATTTATAAATATTAATAAGTGATTATTGGCTTATATTAGAGTTATTGTAAATAATAAACTAATTGTACGACTTTTTAATTTCAGGGGACAGTGTATTTACGGTTTTTTGAACACTTATTGTGATGTTCTTGGGATTGTATAGTTTTGTGTGTGAGTGTATGTGTGAATGCCGCACCGCCGGGGCGTGTATGCGGATTTGTAAAGAGCGACGCGCTCTCTCTCTGCGTGTCCATCGACTTTATAGTTTGACATGTACTACTAAATTGTATCTTACTGTAATAAAAGTGTAATTATTACAAATAGTATTTCTTGGACCTTCACATTACGAGGTGGATAAGTACATAACACTTATTCTTAGCGTCCTTTCATCATATCACTTGTTTTATCAGAGATCTTTTTTATGAGGTTTGATTTACCTTGAAATCCCACACTATTAAAATAAATTTAATGTTATTAACTATTCTGTGCAAAGTCTGCTCTAATTTTGTGTATCCATTAATTTCGTGACTCGTTTCATCTCGTTCTCATTTTCTAAAAGGCGGAAAATTAAAATTTTATCTGAAAGCTCACGACTTGGTGGCGTCACTTTCATTTAGCATTGTTGGGGTGTAATAATGCCTCTCCCAGTATTTCAGGGATAATAATTCAAAACTGACATCGGTCAATAGCGTCACGTTTAAATGTAAAATACGTATGTGGTTGTCGG
This sequence comes from Eubasilissa splendida, assembly GCA_031772225.1. Classification (NCBI taxonomy): domain Eukaryota; kingdom Metazoa; phylum Arthropoda; class Insecta; order Trichoptera; family Phryganeidae; genus Eubasilissa; species Eubasilissa splendida. The sequence continues at coordinate 22,442,284 of CM062851.1, read as the reverse complement.
CACCAGTTCTAAATCCCCTAAATATAAAAGACCCAAAAAACTGCTCGAACACCCTCGTCAGTTTTATAGTTAAGCGTACATGAGATAAGAGGATTTTTTTAAGGATCCCCCAAGCGTTTACCGCCTCTATAAAGACCTGCACGCCGTTAATAAATTTCCTATCTATTTTAGTAAAATTGTATAATTTTTACATTTAATTTTCTGATCATAATAATGAACACAGATTAAAAAAATTTCTTGACAAGTAGTCATTTCCTTAAATACCAATTGGTTGCGTAAAATACAATAAATACCGTTGAGGTTCAACTAGATGTTGTCTAATTGTTCTGGGTTTTGATTGTCTAATTATCTGGGTTTTGGTTGTCTAATTATCCGGTCTGCGTTTGGGTTAACTTCCCGAATACCAACTTCCCGACAGACCAATTTCTCGTTAGACCATCTTCCCGAAAGCCTAGTTCTCATAGGAAGTTTATATACGTACCTGTGGATTATCAATTACATATTAATAATACCTAGATTTTAAATTTTCCTTACATAAATTGTTTAGGGTGTTCAATTGTGTTTAGTTGTTGTACAAGGTTTACGAATAATTAATAATCTTAATTCCAGGCAAAACTAATCCCTTAACAGTAAACGCCCTTAGATGAAGTACTAGAATTACCCAGACTATTAGAAATTGTATCATAATTAAAATAAATTCGTAAAAATATGCAAATATATATATATATCTTCATACGCATCAACGTATATATATATATATTTTTTTTTTCTTCGTATAAATATGTAAATATATATGTAAAATTATTCGTGCTTCTTTATATTAGATAGAGACATTATGTACACTGTATAATATAATATTAATTATTTTATTTAGTATTAGCGGTTTGCGCGAGTTGTCCGGGATTCATAATTAGTCATCATTTAAGATAGATAGTGGCATAAAAGGCTAGAATAATAACGATGTATACAATATAATGCAGGCCAAGAATGGTTGAGATTTTCGGGAGTTGGAGGAGGGGAGTTACTATATTAGTTACTACTAGTTATATTTTCATCAGGGTCACAAAGAGTAACTGTGCAAAATTTGGAACAGATATCTTTAAATATAATGCATATTTATATAGTAGTTTGGGGCTGCGGTACGGTATCGTAGTACGGGTGTAGAGCATCCAAATACACAACTTTTCCCGGTTCTCGGGTATTTTTCATGAAAGAACTGGGTATCCAGTTCAGTTCCGGTTCTGGGCAATTTTTTTCCATTATTATAATTATTCTAATCCAGAGTTTAGATTAATATTATACATGAACATATGTACTAAAATGTTTAATTTCAGTATTGTCTTCAAATAATATTTAATTAAATTAATAAAAATTGTTCGAATAGAAAATTTAAAGAGTATATAGAGTTAATAGAGTTGTACTTTGGTATACATCTTTTTTGATATAGGTCCAACTTGGTATACGTCCTACTTGGTAAATGACTATTGTTTAGTATACGACTGAGAACACAGGGAAGAGCAGACCGCTGAGGAGTTGCAAAAACTTGAGAAAGGGGAGCATAAGACTACGATAGATATACTAGCTTCAAGCACTGTGGAGGTGGAGATAGAGGAAGCCTTTACTACATTAATCAAGGAAATCTTTGTCAAATGAATGGATATAAAAATCTTTGCAGAGACCACCCCAACAAAGCCCAAACAAGCCGTAACAGCATTATCTGAAATAACCAAATACGTCGCATTTCCCAAACATCCCTAGGAGAAGGCACAAGTTAATTTCTTTTGACAGATTTTTAGTACCTAAACGTCAAACCTGATGATCTTGTTAAACCTGTTAAATTAATTAATTAAATTTAATTTCTTTTATATATATATATTTAAGTACTAAAAAGTATTTAATATATTTAATACAACCCCATCAATATATAATATGCCAATAAGAATGAGATATTTTTTCATGGGAACGAATTAATCATTTTGTCATTATTTTTTATGGGAAAAATTCGTTTGGATTACGTCCTGTACGGTTGTTAAGTCCAAGAATTGGAACGGATTAAGGACGAATACCGAGGTACCACTGTATTTTATTCAATCGAAATAGTCATGTACACTCATATTGCTTAAACAAAAAGGGGATAATAATAGACAGAAGACGAGAACAAATATATTTTATTTTATTACATACATTATATATTTATATTCTATTGCATTAAGTATACGGGGATGGGAAGATTTTGCCAGGGGGAGGGTATCAATATTTAGTGCAGGATTAAACGAGTAGTTTTTAGATAAACATATTTAAAAAAAAAAAAAAAGTTCATAAGATTTGTTTAGTTTTAAATTGAGAAATATCAATAATTTTTTTAAAACTATTAAATTACATCTTGTAAGCCCTACAAAAAAATGCAGATGAAATTCTTTGAAATTAATGTTTTTCATAATGTATTACAGGGAAAACAGAAATATATGAAAAGTACGAGAGCTGTCTGAAAAGTTTCCGACCTAACAAAGAAACGAGACTTTTTTTTTTCAAATTAATTTTTATTTTTCTACATAGTCTCCTTATAAGTCTATACACTTCTCCCAAGCGATGCTCCCATCCCTTTAACACGTCCAAATAGTACTTTGAGTCATTCTCTCCAATATAGTTATTTACGAAGGTGATGACCTCCTCATTTGACGAAAATCTCTGTTCTCCGAGCGCAACTTTTGGCTTAGAGAACAAAAAAAAGTCACTTGGGACTATATCTGGTCAGTAAAAAGAGTGGTCAAGCAGTTCAAACTGTAATTCGTAAATTTTCGCCTGGGCAACCGCTGAGGTGTGAGACGGCGCATTGTCTTAGTAACAAATTATTTTTCTGCAAATGTGGCTGTTTTTCCGCAATTTCTGCCTTCAGCCTGTCATGTAATGATGCATAGTATGCTCCTGTAATGATTTTTCCTTTTTCAAGATAATCGATTAAGACAACTCTATCCCAGAAAACAGTCGTCATCATTTTCCCAGCCGAAGGAACAGCCTTTGTCTTTTTTGGAACCAATTCTTTCTTCGCTGTCCACTGTTTTGACTGTTTTTATTTCTGGAGTATAATGGTGTATCCAAGTTTCATCTACGGTAATGAATCGGCGCCACAATTCTGATTTATCGCCCCTAAACTGCACCAATAGAGTGTTGGAAATGTTCATACGAATACGTTTTTGGTCCGGAGTGAGTAAACGCGGCACCCAACATGCGGCCAGCTTTCTCACGCCTAAATCTTGATTCAATATGTAACAAATACATTCATTGGACATGTTCATAGCCTCTGCTATCTCTTTAATCTTAATTCGACGGTCGTCCAGTACTATTTGAGAAACTAGAATGATTTTATCGTCAGTGGTTGCAGTAAATTCAGCTGCGCAAAATTTCATTGTGCTAAATGATGGTGCAGAGTCCCCGTACACAACGTCCAACTCGTCTTTAATTTGTGTAGGTGTGTTGCCTTTCAAAAACAAATACTTAATGAGAGCTCGATACTCGTTTTTTTTCCATTTTCACAAAAACACTCTCATATCGACTCACCCAAACGATTGTCAAACAAGAACTGCGCGTCCAAAATAGCTAAAATTTTGGTGAGTACTTATCAAAGCAAACATGTACCCCAACTTTTGTTGCCGAGTGCTGCCATCTTCATGTTGAGGTCGGAAATTTTTCAGACAGCCCTCATACATATCGGCAGGTGTGTCCAAAAGCAATTAACAGTGTTATGGCGCATATAAACAAAAATGTGACTGCTCTCGGAGATTCATCTTGAATGCACGTAAAGGGCAGTACAGTGTTGAGCGCGAAGCGATCTACGATTCATTGCCGTTTGTATTTTCTACGCAGAGTAGAATGACGCAACCGGTACATAACAACCTTTTCCGATAATCTCAGAGATGGGAGGTGAAAAATTAATCCATGAACTCTACACTATTATTATGGCAATGCTTATTATCAGTTTAGTGTACAAGCAAACAAAAATATTATTTAAATTGAGTAGAATACAGTATACTCATTGCAACGCTATTTTGCGGCCCACTTCCTAATCGCTCGCGGTAGATTACCGGGTGTAACGCGACATAAGTTGGAAACCATTATCTTTGGATATACCAATGAACACAGCATTTTTTATATTCTGAATGCCGCATGCAACGCCGTGCACACGAAATTTAGAATGCACGTACCGTATGCACACATCTTTCCTTTTCAAGACAAATGAAGACTTCACCCGAACAACGATTTACAGTACATTTCGGGCTGTGTTGAGTTAAGTATGCCAAATTACGCACATTTTGGTGTAGTCGGTAGTTCAAAATTCTACTAACTGACGGAGTTACAGCTTGTTGAAATATGCCCTGTGGACAACGACAACGCTGTAAAACACTCAATATGCCTGACTTGACGTGGTTCTCTCATATGTTGTGATGTTCGGAGGTTAAATAAACAAAAAAAACATGTCAATCTGGAGATATTAAGAGAAAAATAATCAAAGATGCTGGGCATGTAGCACATTTTATTCATTGAACTCTATCAAACATCATTTTGAAAGCCATTAATATATTGTTCTTACATTTTTTTAAAAATCAACCATGCGAGTGAAGTATTTTTTATTTTTTTTAAATAAACACAACTTTCATATAATATAATCTGTTTTTATTTTATATCAGATATCTTATACAGATGAAGCTATTTTTATTATATTCAATGTAATATATATAGAAATATGGGGTAATTACAGGGCTTACAACCTGTCTTCGGTTGGCTTAATATATATATATATAAAGTTCACCAATTCTCACCCCTCAATATCCACATTTATCAATTTTTTTTAAAGTTGTATATATATAAATGTTAGTACGTGGACTCGCTTCGAGTACCACTACATCATAGTCATCTATGGACCAAATTTAATAATTCATTTTTCCTTGAAACAGCATATATTTCAACTCAATGAGAATCTGATTTTTTTTTATTTTCACCCTATGGAACAACGCTGCCAAGCTCACGCCGTACAGCATTCTTCTACTGAAAAAAGTTTAGTATGTGCATCAATCCTCTAATTTTCATCTTAGATTACAATTTGATATAAAGTATATTATTAAAAACACACATCGAATATTCTTTTTTCCCATCATTAAATAAAATAAATAGTTTTTCTCAGTCTTTGTAAAATCACAAAAATGTGCCGTTCATCGTTGACGTCTTCAAATATTAATTTTATCTAAACAATTGATTCTCCCAAAAACGCGTGTAACCCATATCACATTGGACAGTTGTAAATTTATTGTATAACATAATATGGATGCGATGGGGTGGAGACAGCAGAGAAATATGAATCAGATCCGTAGTCGGTGGGATCGAAAATCGGCAACGAGTTAAAAAATTAAAACGAGCATAGACACAATTCATTTTATTTAACAATATTGTTTTTACTGATGCATTATCGGACTTAAGAAAATCAGGGGTTTTAGATTTTTAAAAAAGTATTTAAAAGTAGGCATTTGTATCATATTATTACGGCCATTGCCGCGCAATGGCTAACATTTACCGTGAAGTGGCCGGTGTCCAGTAAAAACTTTGTTAATTTGTAGTACGTATAATTAAAAAGTACCGTACACATTCATATACAGGTTAATATTATGTTCCAGGCCGGTGTGATTTTTGAATAACTAGAAAATAAAAGACAATTTTATAATTTAATTTCTATTTACCAACAATTTTGTTAATTACAATTATGTGTAGAATATAATATTGGGCCGCCTCTGGCAGTGGCACAAATGCGTGCTCTTTTAACCATATTTTTCATAACATTCTCGCGCACTCGCGTGTTATTTCAGCAATTTCATTTCGAATATTGTGCTATAGTATCGAAATTGTTGTTGGCTTATTAGCGTTGACCTTTTATTTTAAGTACCTTTACGGAAAATAGTCGGGATCCTTCAAATCAGGTGGTCGAAGAGGCCAGTCAATATCACAACTTTTTGATATTATGCGTCTGGGAAAAATTTCTTGCAAAATTTCAAGCGTAGCTCGTGTATGAGGTAGCACCATTCTATTGAAATCGCGTGTATTGCAGGTTCAATCGAACTAATTCGGTAACTACTATTTAATATCAATCAACTACTATTACAAAATGCGAACTGACAAATGTCTGCTAAATTCCGTCTGGAACATAATATTCACCTTGTACATACATTCCGTCCGCCTTTCGGGTTATGGTTCTGTCACATTTACTAAAGACCTCATTATAAAGATTTGAAATTTATATTACTAGTCACGTGGTCATTAAATGAATGCATATGTCGGTGCTAGAAGATTACGTAGCTCTCTCGTTCAGACAGTTCTCATTTTGTTGTACTTTTGCGACCGTATTTTACTCACCGTAAAACATATTTCTCTCACAGTTTGAGGATATTTCAAATAAAGCCATTGCTAATCACTTCACGTCTCTACCGAATACACACGTTAAACTGGGTGACGCTGTAAATCATCAGTAATCCAAAAGCGCCTGAAAAGTTTTCATGATATAAAAGAAGAAAATCACCCGTAAGGATCCACAGCCGATACTTTCATCATATACTTTTCGACATGGATACTTATGTCTTCTGTTAGCAGTGGCGTGCAGTAGGTATAGATTTAGGTTATGCCGTTACCAATGATATTATACAATCATATATAATATATGTACTACAATATATGTTATACATATGATTATGAACTTTCGTTTAACCAACGTCTTTAGACAAAATGAATCCGTCGTTTATACGATCCTACCATATATTTATTTGTAATTTTAGAGAACTATTAAAAGTGTTTCTAAAGTTTAAGTTTTATCGTAAAATAATATCTCCTTACCCATATAAAAATCAATATAAACAATGTATGGATGTTTTTATGAACACTTTTTATGATTAATAATGACTATTTTATTGTTATTTATTACTTCACGTAATAACTAAAGGAAATAATTATTTTTATTAAATAATAACGTAGGAAATAGTTATGCCAATGGCTTTTTGTTTTTCCCAAATCAAAAACAAATCCATGCACCAAATGCACCTTGAACGCAAAAAACGGCCACGAAATTAACACGTTAAAAACAGTAAGATTGTAAAATTCGCGAATTAGCTTCAATGATTTGCACACAGTTGTAAGCCTTTCTAATGGTATTCTGTTTAAAAACAGTATAGGTATCGACTCCATATAAAACGGATCAACCGAAAGGATTCTTTAATTCAGTATATAGCCAATTATATGAATTGAGTAATTCACTAGCTTAAAGATTGAACTCGATGTGGCGAATAAACAAGAGCGCCATAACTACAGCGGTGAGTTGTCGTGCTAGTTTTTAGAACTAAGCCATTAAAGTCTCTACTGGTACACAGATAGCGCTAATTGTAAAAAAATATTTCCGTTTATGTTAATAATCGGAAAATATATATTCCAATAATAATTGCAAAAAAATTATATCGAAATGATTATATTGTGGAATGAGAAATATTATAATAGTTGACTTCAAGCGTCATCAACCGTCCTACAAACTAGTAACGGTTAAATCGTTATTTAAATCGTTTAAATCGTGTTCGATTGTAACGATGATTAGTAACTGATTATTCGTAATTCACACTAGAACCTTCATACGCTGGCACATTAGAAAATAAACCTCCAACAGTTAAATTTTAGTTACCAATCATCATTACAATCATAGCCACATAACGATTATCGATTATCAGTGGTGGTTTCCTAACAGCCCGTTAGAAGCCAACAATTTGTTTCCTCACAATATCCTGACATATCCTGCCCATCTTAACCTTCTCTACTTTATTTGCTGAGATATTGGGTCGTTAGATAGACTCGAAAAATTAAGTATTTTTGCGGATACGGCATCGATGATTATCCTATAAGAAAGAAGACGATTATAAATTTAAATAATTTTTCTTAAAAGTATCAATAAACGTATCTAAATATTTTTGTCATTTCGCAATGAAATCCGGTCTCAGCACCATCGGTACTTCCCGCTTAATTAAACAACAATTAATGTAAACGGAGAATAATTAAACTGCGAAATTGCTGCGTGGTGATTATGACAGAATTTTCGTTGTTAAATATTTCAATAAATTCAGTAAATTCGATAGCCAAATTGAGGCGGCGATGGTGTCGTGCGGAATAAGTTTAAAGGTGGGCGGACCGCGTGACAGCGATCGTATACACGTAGCCTCAATTAATTTAAGTCAGGTCAAATTAAAATTGTTCATCATTTATGGTATATTACGTTCACACTAAATTTCTGTACCTATTCATTTTTGAGAACTATTACAATCAAATAAAGATTTATTAATTTATTCAAAATCGTTTTATAATTTGCGGAATTTTACAATAAAATAAAATTAGGTAAAAATGTTAACATCCTATTCTATTCAACTCTACTCAACTCTACTCTACTTAACTCAAATCTATTCCAATTCAAATATTTCTGTAATCTCCCTTAGTCACATATATTAGCGAATATATATTTCTTATTTTAAATTTATAATTTACTGAGCCATAACAATTCAATGATACGACATATAAAAAAATATGGATTATATTATAATTGACAATGAAATACAATGTACACAAAATGAGATGTTATAACATATATCTGAGCTAATTAACATGAAAAATGTATAAATTAATACATAAGAATATAATTATGAATAAATAAATAACACTAATACATAATATACAAATATGGTTTCAAGAAGAAGTGTCGTGTAAAAGTTTTTTATTGCTTAGTAACAAATTGGAAAATATGTGCAACTCTGTGTTAATGTCTTTATACAAATCATATCAAATTACGCAATATTGCTGTTTTAGGTATTTAGTCTGAATTGTTCATGCCTCTTTAATGATCTGGTACTTGCGTGAAGCCTAACTTTAGAGATTAGCATGCTGTCGACCAAATTATTAACAATCTTGAACTGAAACATCAGTTATATAATGCCTCAACATGAGATATAACTGATAATATATAACTATAACATATAATATATAACTATATAACTGAGATATAACATATAACTGATGTTTCAGAAATAAAATAAATATGTAAAATAAATAAATTAAAATTTGCACATATTTCAACGAATGTGGAAATACTCATATCCCCAGGTATGCAGTTGTAGAGTTCTGTGACTTGGGAATGTTTCTCAAATGCACCAGTTGTGTAATTCCTGGAAAGCTTTTGTTCCAAAACAATGTGTGAAACTTCCCAACCGTAGATATCGTGTAAACTATTTTCCTCTTTCAACAGATGACATTCGGGACTGCTGGATAAAAGTCGTACCTGGTTTTCGAGATAAAAAGTGGATAGGGATGCTAGCACATAAAATATTTAAAAAAATATGAGAATCGTATATTGAACAAAACAAAAACATAGTAGTATAGTAGGATAGTAGTTGATTCAATATATTTTGTGTTTTCATGAAAATAAAAAGCATTCACCTGATTATTTAATTTAATATTTTTAAAAAATATTAATGATTTTTTTTTAACAGATAAATTAATTATCTTCTTTAAATAAAAAACATTTTCATTATAATATTATAGCGCATACGTTAAATAAGGAATTTAATTTGATCTTAGTATGTTAGAATTTAGTTCGTATTACGATTTGTGTAAATTGAATATTGTTGATATTTTTAATAACATTTATTATTTTATTTGAATGTTTGAGTATCGTAATATTTGAGACCGATCTCGGCGTTCTACTGAAACAGCTTTTAACGATACATAATTTTTATTATATAGTAGTATAGTTTGTGTGTTTACAGTTAGGAATACTTTCACAAATGAGTAACACAGCGGCAGAGTGACCCAAGTGAAAAATGTTTTATTTTCAGTTACATACACTAATACACTCAAAATGAATTATTTTGTATTGGTTGTATCTCTATTCGATTACCTTGCAGATAGGCAACTCTGCTGCTGTGAGACTCATATATGATTAATTCAATTTTTTTGATAAAATCATAAAAATATATTAAATTTATATACATGACAATACTGAAGGTTTTTTTAAAATACCTTTTCATCATTATCACACGATTTTTATTGATTGCTAGATAAAGGCCTCTCTAACAGTCTCTCAAGTGTTTTCTGTCCATTGTTATTCGATGCCACTTATTTCTGCAGCGTTTGATGATTTCGTTAGACCAGCAGGTTTTAGGGTGGCCTATCACCCTCTTGATTCGATTTACCACCGTATATCACTTTAAATTCTACTAATATCATCACACTCGTATATATTATAATTTATATACTATTATATTTGTTATATATACTATTTATAACAATGTGTATCGTCACTGTTACTTCAGATAAGAGAGAAAAAATAAGTGTATTTTCCAAAAAAATTACCAATACATAAATTTTATGAACATTATTTATGAGTTTGTTAATCTGTATTTTTGTATCATTTTTTTTTTTGTAACATTCAAACTTGCTGTATTGTTTTGACGTATAAAATAATTACACTCAAAAGTTTTGTCCGCAGGAGTTAAGATGAAAAGTTTTTTTTTAATAAACGCTAAAATATTTTTTTGTCACTGCTAACAGTTTTTCAAGACAACACATTTAAAACATGCTGCTTTTGATAAAATATTATTTATTATTTCGGATGAGCTTTTTTAATAATATCAGTCATGGATCGTCATGGACATCCGATATATACAAGTATAGGGTATGTTGATGGCGTATCTTAGGTACTGCGTTGACGGCTGCGTTCAGCAATGTCGGTATTCGGTCTGAACTACTTACCACTAGAGATTCTGTATTCTCGACTTTTTTCAATTCCCGGGACTCGAGAATCAACAATTTCAAGTCCCAAGAATTCCAGGGAATCGGGACCATGAATTTTATTTATTAAAACAAAACGTTTTTTATCAATGCGTATGTATAAAGTATAAATCTGTTATAAATAAAATAGAAATATTTTGATATATATATGTAATAAATATTAGTAGATTTCTTAAATTAAATTAGGTTTACATTTATAAATTGATTACAAAAAACAAATACGTTTATAAAAATTACATAAAATAATAAAAATAAAAATATATACTTATAAAATAAACAATTGATAAAGAAACATATCGGAAGATAATAACGTATATATTTGGTCAAAATTAATGACAAACTGAAGCCCCCTAATAAATTTTTCCAAATAATTTCATGTTATCAAAATTTTATTTCGTCAAACGATTTTATCTTAAAGATTTACATCACATTTTAAAAGAAATATTATCCCGTGTTTGAACAAACCAACAAAATCATTTCCTTCAGATTTTTTTGTTAATAGTAAATATCTGAGGACTAATTTCTGCCTGATGCAAAATTTTATAACTGACCATATATTTTGCAATGTTGAAGAATTTGAAACTTTTTTTTTAAAACACATACACTGCTCGCTGTAGGGTCACTACCTGGCTTAATACTTAATTTGTTTAAAATAAATAATATGAAGATAAATGAGAGTCTAGAGTCTCAGAACATTTTTTTTAGTGCTGAGACTCGAGACCAAAGAAGTAAATATGTGTTATATTGGAGTAAGCAACCAACCAATACATTGTTTGTGAGATATTTTAGATTTAAGAAGGGAATGAATAAGAGGGATATAATTGTTTGCAAGAAATAAGGAATTCTGGTGGAATAACGACATTCAGGGTAGAGTGGGTGGATTTGGATAAGAGAGTATATTGGGCCGTATGATGATTACATAAGAAAGAGCCTTAATTTATGGCCGCAGAGCGGACAATAATATTGAGCTACTCCGAGACCCTTAACAGTACCAACTGTAAACCGCTTGTCCCCGTATTGAGTGCTGACCCAGTATAGTGAATCATTTGAATGAGTTTCATGTAAATTGTATTATTACGAAAATAAGGTTTGATATATTTTCATAAATTATTACCAAATTTCTCCGTATAAAAAACTTTTGTACCTTCTTATGAAAACGTAAAACTGTCTCACTTGAGATATCTGTATGTATTGTTATTATAAATAGATATATACAGGTATAACAGACCTAGTCCACAATATTTTATAGGTGGATACCCGATTTAATTACGAGTCGAAAATGTTCAAGGAATATGTGTCTTAATTGTGGTACACTTGACGTCCGTCAACCGCATACATATTTGTGTGTGTGTGTGTGTGTGTGTGTGTGTGTGTGTATGCGATGTGCTGGATTACGGATGTCAAGTATAGGTGTGAAGACCGGTCGGGTTGCCTGGCACGGAGTGCGCGGTGGGGAGGGATCCGAAGCGTTGAAATAGCTGAGCTGAGAGAAGCTCATTCTTTACTTCCCGGTCTTCTGTTAAACATCCTAGTTAAGGTATAGTGTAATTATATTATATACGAGTTAATAAATTTGTGATACGCACGAGTTTTATTGCTACACAAACCATGTAGATAAATCTGTAAAAAGAATTACACTTCTAGGATTTGTGAATTGAATAACCCAAGGTTAAACTAATCTTAAACATATCAGAGACACAAGCATTTCATAAAAAAACGTAATTATGCGATTATTTCGATTAATTGAAATATTGTTCTGATTTCAAATTATATATTGAACTCAAAAAATAAGGGTTACTGAATTTCGAGCCGTCAGACTAAATTTTATTTAATGACTTAGGGCCTGAAGCAAAGATAATGGAAAAATTTCTCAAATATTTATTTCAAAGTACGTTAAATAATTTTGAGAAAATTTCAAACAATAATATTTTCCGCAGTGGTTACCAATATATGATATTGTAAAATATATATGTGGTTGTAAATGATTAGTGAACGAATAAGTTGAATAATATTATTTAGTGTATTAAATATAATATATAAAAGATGTGTACCTAAATAGAACTTTATGAAGAGAATTGTATTTAATAAGAGAGAAAGCTTAATTAGAAGTAAGTACTATGGATAGTTTTTGCTTTATGTGAAAAAGAGTTCATAATATAATATTTAATAAATAAATTTCATGAAAAACATACATTTAAGCTGTTTATGTTCGTTTTATAAAATATTGAGACGGAATCACTGTGCTGTGATAAAAAAAATACAAATAACGATAGATGTTCGAAACAACATCGGATTCAGATGGAAACTATACAGATATATATTAAATAATGGAAAAATAATTTATGTATTTGAATAAAAAAATAAAAAAGATATGTGACTGGCTAAAAAAATAATATGAATAAAAACAATGAAATATTTATTTTTAAATAATTTTATTTTTGATACTTCACAAAGATTACACGATTTATAAATAGGCTAATTTAAAGATAACCTTTGATCATTCTGTTGTATTTGAAAATATTTTTGTAAACACTAATGCCTACATAATCCAACCTTTTCGCTGAAAGAAAAACATGGAAAATAAAAGAAGCAACTGTATTATTCTTAGAATAGTAGTTCCATACGAGCGTGTTCTGTATTAAATGGAAAACAAACAGTAATATCATGTAAAAGACGGGCACAAGATTTAAGAATTTCATAATTACTCGGGTTTAAAAATACAGAAATAAAATAAGAAAATGTTAAACATTTCTGTGTAGTTTTCTGGACCATATAAATGAGAGTTATAAGAAAACTGTAAAGGTTTCTTATGAAAATATTACTTATAAATCTGTCCATAGCTTAAAACTATAAAACATAACGTTAGAAGTAATTTTATTTTAAAATTTATATTATATTTAATAATAAAAATACTTAGGATGTTTTCGATGTGAGAAATAAAATATTTTAATAATTTTTTAAGTAGATATGCGAATATGAATAAATATAAAATTAATATTCCTACTATTTTAAAACTAAACACTATTTTAACTATTAGGAAAATAAAATTAGATGAGACTCAAACCTCCAATATCTTGATCACAAGTCGAGTGTCTTGTAATTAGATCAAATAAGGAATATATAATTTAAAAATAATTAATATAGCAATACTTCTAACAAAATTCAAAGAAATGTCAGATTTAAAAACAGAATATGACAGATAACAGACCGTATAGAAATGACGGATTTTAAGATAATAAATGTATTTCGAAAAGTTTAGTTAAACCCTGTATCCCATTTATTTTACGTCCAGTGGAAAGAGTCGAGAAGATAATTGAGTTTGTCTCGAAAAGAATTAAATACTGATAAATGACTATGCCGTTCCACCAGTTTGTTGTCTAAAAAACGAATGGTTTTCAGTATAAATCATTTATCTGATTGCGCAATTCTCAAACTAAACAAAAATTATTTTGACTAAATGATAAGCCCTTAATAAAGACTCAACACAAGTGAAAAGTAACTTTGTGAAAAAGATTTTAAATAAAATAAATTAACAAAAAGAGATTCCAAGTTTAATGAATAAATTTTTAGAACAATGTGTCTTTAATCTAACAAATCGAGATACTAGATAGTAAAGTTATACATTAAAAGAAACATAATATTATAAAAATGTTGTCATGTTTTTACGGCCGATCTTCTGCGTAATTTTTTAGGTGGATCTACCAAATGTTTCCAACCTCTGGCTGACATTTCAGATCACATTGCAGGGACCGTCATCCGAATCCGAAACGTTGGCCAAAGAATGCGGAGACATTCGACAGAATTGCCTATAAAACTCTACACAGAATATAGTATTATGTACATACGATAGAATAACCTAAAATATACCTTTCATTAATTTATTAATTTTATTTTTCATGTGAATATTGTTAATATACCGTGTATACTTCGATTCCCATTCAGGGTCTACATTAGCCTTGATGATGGACTTTGCAATGGCAACTGAAACGTTGACAAGAAAAGTCAGATATACACGGCAGATTGGTCCAGAAAACTGTCCACAGAAAATAATAAATGGTATATTGGGTTGATGTATTTATAACATTTTTGTTATCCAAGTCATGAGTGGTTTGGAAATATTTTGTTTTGACATATTATATTAATGTGATTTTAATGTCATAATATTATTTTATGGAAAACTCATTGAATTTTTAAATTTGATTAAAGGTTGTGTTAATTGTCAGCTAAAGATAATTAAAAGAGGAAACAAACATTTCAGACATACCCTATTGTTTGAGTTTAACCGATGAGTTATAATATTAATTGGATACTACTACTAATTTAATTATCATTTCTGATACTCATTTCCAACAATTCTGTCACCTTGAGGTTGAAATATAAGAAAAACGACCGGAAAGATGGCATCAAGTGATATATCAGCATGATATTACTCGTCCGCTTACAGCTAATGTTAGAAAAACGGCTGTTCGATGGCTCGGTAGGAAAGTTACTCCACATCAGCCCTATTTACCTGATCTTGTTCTATGATTCCATCTTTCCACTCTAATCCAACAATCCGAGGAATCTTCTTAAAAATTGGCTTGATGACTTCTTCACAAATGTGAAAATAACTTGTTTTTTTTATTCTACACGTTAAATTTACTTAAGACGTATTTCGGCTTGCAAGGGCATTATCAATCTAACAATTTAACTCAAAAACGTGTATTTATAACTATAATGTGGGACACCTATATATACAACTTTGTTTACATGAGATGAAAAGGGACAACATTATTCATTGGAATATTGAGCATACTTCTTATTATTCTAAGTAACCATTCAGTTTCAACACGAATAGAATTTTTATTTCTTGGATAATTTGTAGAAAAGGATGGCTATTTTTGATGTTCTGAAATTTATATTTATTCTTCACTCTTTCACCTCTAAATTGCCGAATTTATTCAGATTTGGAACCACGATACTGCCATAATGTTGACTGTTAATTATAAACAATGTAGAAGAATATATTATTGATTAGTTTATGTATGTTGTTTATTTAAAAAAATAAAAAGCCATGAACATATGTACCAACCATAGATAAAATAAATAGGTGAATTACAATAGCGATTTATCTTATGGAACATTCGGTCTTAAGTTATTTTTTGTTGTAGTCGAAGTTAAGACCATATCGCTGTGGTAAAAATCGATCACTATTTTCCAGGTTACGGCTAATTTATTAATTTTTCAATTTCATCACATTTATCCTGATAGGATGAAATGTAATATCTCACCCTCTAAAATATAATTCGTTACATTGCATATAACATAAACTTATTAAAGATGTTTATTGAAAAAGAACGCTTGTATTTTGTAATCAAATTGTAATATAAATTTGTTTTTTAATGTTTTTGAGATTACAATTCCGTAATTCGTAGAAGTATCTGAAGATATTTTACGAAACTTTTGTTTGCGTTGAAACTATGAGTGTCGGAATATTAATTAAAACTCTGCATTTTTACTTGAGAACCCTTTCGAGATTAGAAATCTGCATTCTTTGAATTTTTCTTTCAATTCTCTTTTCATCTTATCTACTAGAGTTATTTTCACATTTAATTAATGCGAAAGACAAAATGAAGAACTAAAAAGATATAAAACTATTTAACTTTCTGAAATAAATTTAGAAAATCATCATCTTATCTAGTAGAGTTATTTTCACATTTAATTAATGCGAAGGAAAAATGAAGAACTAAAACGATATAAAACAATTTTTAATTTCGTGAGGACTTGTGAAATAAATTTTGAAAACAAGCTTTTGGGATTTTGAAATATAATATCAAAGTGAACTATTATAAAATTATTTCACGGATGTAAGAGAACAATATTTTATCCTTTAGGAAACAAACGAACATAAAATTGACATTGTTATTGGTCAATGTTTCATTGTTGTTTGGGAAGGCATATGTCCAGTACAGGCCGTATTGCGCCTCCCCAATTTTTTATAAGGTTCTCTGTTTCTAGAATTGTGAGTTCACTGTTTGGACTTAACTGTTATCGGTCCAGGAGTTTTTGACTTGCCTATAATTCTTCTTTCTGTTCGAGGTCTTCACTCAGTCATCTTTATCACCCATTTGCTGTATTTTCGTCTCATCTAATATCTAATTTCTGCTTTGCCACACGATATTCTATGTAGTAGTGTTAAAATGCAAAATTACCCAAAACAATATTATGTTCAAGGCTACAAAAGCACTTAGTTAAAGTAAGGGACGGACGGTTATAAATACTCGGTATTGTTAGACGCAGGTGGACCGACACAGCTTGGGTACAGTGGCGAATACAGCGGCGGTAATCCAGCAAACATGATTAGAGTCATGTAGGCAAATGCGCCTTGAGGGATGCATCACCATAGGCAGTCTTCTGATATTCTCCTCCGTGAGAAGTGGCTTTGTCTAAGGCGAGATTTTATTTTTAATTCGAAAATAAAATCAATATCGTCTCTAAAAGTATCAAGTAAGCGCTTCATAGATTGTAATTCCGGGGAAAGTTTAAACTGTGCGTCTCGAATTTAAGCTTAGACTGTGATGTTTTCTGCGTTTAGTTGTAATTGAGAAAGTATCAAAAAGTTGATGAATATAATCGGTGTAGTAAGAACAGACTGTCGCTATAGCATCAGAATATCGCGTCTAGAGTCCCGGCTTGCCTGGATAATTGGGCATCATCTCGTCATCAACTACAAGCCTGAACTCCGTCACCCTACGCTGGCACCACAAGGAGCTGACCACACTTCACGTCCAGGATCCAGGATCATCCTAAGAGGTAATCCCTTACGTGAGGGACTTGTATAATCAACATCAGACAAGCGTCAGTATAGACAATTTGTCAGAGAAATTATTGCTGGCATGATAAACATAAATATTTAATGTTCATTTTATTGTAGTTATTGTTGATTAGCCTTATTTATAAGTATTAAAGTAAATTGATAATTTTCCACTTTTAACACATGCAAGCATCTTAAAATATAGAATATAAATTTTCTTATATAAAAACATTCTTTCATTTCATAACCATTTGACTTGTCAATATTTAAAAAAAGCACCAATTAGGCTAGATGCCTCCCTCCTGAACATGAAGCCGAGGCAGAAAGAGGAAATTACCTAACAGTAGAGTTAAGTTTTTACTCATTTGTTCTTATTCATGTAGCAACATTTTCAAAGATGTATACACCATAGCATCGTTGCTTCCGGAAGTCTTTTGAAGTTTTACAATCATACGGAAGGACACGCGTTGCTAAACTACTTTCTTAATAAGAAGTTTGTTAGATTTCATTGCAAGAAAAGTTTGGTGACGTGGATTATCTCAGCAGTTTCCGCAAATACAACGATATTGTCAGTTAATCGAATGCTCGATAGCAATAAAAAGATAAATGCAAATAATATGTAATAATAAATTAATACATTTCTCATATGTAAAAATAAAACACTTATTTTTTTATTCTACTCGTTTTATTTACTTGATACGCGTTTCGCATTGGAAGGGCATTAAGAATCTAACAATTTAACTTAACAACTTAAATTTATATCTATAGTGGAGAACAGGTACACAACTTTTTTTGCATGTGATGAAAAAGGACTATATTATTCATAGAAATTCTGAAGATTTCCATAAAGTTTTGAATGCTTTTAATGATTTTTTATTTTCATAAGTAGTATATGGAAAAAGATAGCTATATAATTTTACAACGTAAGAAGATAATATATATTTTTTGGTATTCTGGAATTTAAATATGCTTTCATGATTTTAGGTAATAATTATGTTAAACAAGAATGATATTTTTAAATTAATACAGCAATGTCGAATTGGTGATCTTGTTTCACATCCTTGGTAGATCTATAACAAAAAAAAATGTTTCGACAGAAACAAATATACTTAAGAGAATAATCAAAAAAGGAATATTTTATCTTCACTTGTGTGATTATGGAGTTCTACAAACTTACCTCGGAAACAGTAAATAAATTTCTTCTTAAAGTTCATTAGCAACTCTTCTCCAAAAATATCTTAAATGTATCTTCGAAGATACATATTCGACCAAAATATCCGAATATGTTATTGAATAGTTTATGCAAAATATTATCTTTTTGATAAACTTTTTCTCAGATTAATTTATCTGGATATACAAAATATGTATTTATTGATTATCTGTCCTGGTACTATTATAAAGTTATCTGTATCAAAATATATAATTAGCACCTACAGTTTTAGAGAAAATTAAACGCTGATTCAAATTGACGGCTTAAAAACTCAATGACGTGCTTGTGATCTAGTGGTTACAATACTCGCCTAATGATCTAGTAGTCGTGGGTTCGAGCCTCGTTCCAGGAGGCCAACAAGGTAGTCCTATTTTCATTGCAAGAACATTTTGCTTAGTTTGAAAATAGTAAGAATATTGACGTGACACGTATTTCGTGTACGCATCTCTTTTTAAAATATTTTTAAATGGTAAATATTATGTTTGCATAAATTAAAACAAACATATTAATTTGTCAATTTATTGTAAAAAGTGTGTATGAATTAATTAGTTACCATTTCGTTTGCCATTTATCTACATGGATAGAGACCTGACAAAATCGTTAAATCTGTAGAAATTGCGTGAAAAACATAATTTTACATGACACTCACCAACGACCACTGTTGATTCTTAAAACGATCAACAAAAATGTATTTTTAAATTTTCATGGCCATTTAGAATATTCTGTATACAGATTGTTAGCTAATCTTCGGTGTATATCTGACTTTTCTGGCCGACGTTTCCGATCCCATTGCGGGATATACCATCAGGACTGATGTTCATCATCAGGCCACATCAGCCCTGATGATGGACCTTGCAACGGGATCTAATACGTCAGATCGGAAGATATATACAGCAGATTAGATCGGAAAAAATATTTTTCAAAGTTTTTATATTTTATGAAATCTTACGTATATCTCTAGATTTAAAGGATAAATAATAAAGAAAAATAATGACATATCTCATAGATAAAGACAGAATAGTAAGCGCGATACGGGGAAGAAGCAATGGTTGTCACAGTGAAACAAAGTGAATTTTTTTTTTGACGCGTCATGATGCCAACAAAACAAACCATACATTATGAATATATGCTAATGTCAGTTAGTTTATTTCCAATCACTTTTATGAAATAAATGAATCCAGAGCTTGCATATCAGAGTTTTAATAATAATTTTATGAGACAACGGTTCAATGTTGCTTTCGCTATTGATAAATATTTAAAATAAATGTACACATTTTATTTACATTAAACGCATTCGTTAATAATTGAATAAAAATATATATATATATATATACCTATTATTATTTTATTATCCACGGTATCTAATGAGTTAAATATAAATAATATTATAATATAACCACTTTTCTAGTTATATTTTGTTATAAATAACTGTTGAGGCCCTACTCATATCTCACAGACCTGGCTGTCAAACCAGACATTTTACAGCCATTCCACGCCACCGAGTATCGACAGAATTCAGACAACAATACATCGCGACGCAACCGGTCTGAAAAGCCAGCTGAAGCGATCAGTTTTCCCCTGGCCATCTTCTCGGAACCCTCTCCATTGAAATAAACGTCAACATTATTTATTTATTTAACACCGACACTTATACTACACGCACACTTTGTAACATGAATATACGCTTCGACATTCGAAAATCTGAGGAGGATTAGGGTTCTTAGTAAATACCTTTATCAACCTTTCTGATATATATATATATAAATAACTAAAAACATCAGTCACTCTATTCGAGTGACTACCACAATACAATCAAATCAATCCCTAAATAAATTTAAGTGTTAAGTTACTTCAAAATGAATAAAAATAAAATGTGGCTGTGATGTTTGAGAAATGCTCATTCACATTTTTTTATTTCTGAATGACTTCGACTTGAAAGTTATAAAATAGCAAGATATAAAATGTTATGGTTACTGCTCACCAGCATCTATTTGAAGGATTTCAGCGCTAACCGAAGTTAAATTTAATATCGAGATCTGTAACGGGCGATTTGTTCGCGCCAGTGAACTCTACTTAGGGTTGTTAAAAACACATTGTCGTTTTTAACATAAAACAAGGGCTGCGGTCTCAACATTGCCAGATATTTTATTGAAAAACTTTTTTTTACTGGGTATATAATAATCAACCAACATTTATAGGTTCAGAAGATATACATCGACATATTCTACCTAAAGTACCGTAACCCACACATATGACTATATTTGATTTTCTTTTATTTAATACACAATTTAAGCGGCAGTAAAATTATTTTTAATGTTAATAGTATTTTTTTTTAATAAAAACACATTTTTTTGTGAAATTACAATTTTTCTGAACATAGTTCATAATTTTAATAATACTAACATAAATGCACTGTTATTAAAATAAATAATAGATATCTCATAGAGACGAATCTATTTTTTATTATATTTAATGGAAAATATATGGAAGTATGGGTAATTACAGGGCTTACGACCTGTCTTCGGCTGATTTAAGTGATCACTTTATATTAATATAATGTTCACCATTCTCATCCATTAATCTCAATTTTTGAAAGTTGTATATATGTTGATATGTGGACTCACTTCGAGTACCACTATACTATCGCCATCTAAGGACTAAACCAGTATATTATCAATATTTGAATATGTCCAAGAACACACAATTACTGGATTTTCACCTATAAAGGCAAGTCGTAAGCCCTGTAATTACCCATAATAAAAAATTGCTTCGTCTCTATGAGATATCTATTATTTGTTATAGTAATTGTGTGTTCTTGGACATATTCAAAAATTAATAATAACATAATTTTACTGGCGTTTTGAATGTGCATCAAATGTTAGAAAATCAAATAATAATGTGTTTTTCTTAAAAATATATGTTGTATTAATAGTTTAAAAAAATTAATAATTAATTTCATTCTGGCATCCCCTATCGGGTTAAACTCAAAGGTATTTGAGATTCTCCGTAATATAAAATTGATTGCTTATAAAAGGAATAATAGATGTATCAATTTTAAAAATAGAATTGTAATATATAGGTTCGAAAATTTGTCGTTAACTTACCAGGGTTGACATGGTCAGCGCATTTCCCCGGATAGGAAATGTTTCTAGTTCGAATCCTAGTAGCAACCAAAATATTTTTTTGATAAATTAATTTTATCTTTGTAATTAATACATTTAATTTGTATTTATTATATTAGTGATTTTCAAGCTACACTGTTCATATGCGCGGGGTGGAAGGATGCATTTCGCGCGTGGTTTTATGTTTAACTTAACTTTTGATTTTATCTTATTTTAATGAAAATAGAAACTCGTACTATCAAAACGATGCAAATAAAGCTAACTAGAGCACACTCAATTTGTGACTTAACTCGTTGAATGAAATCTCTCTGCGCAGTGCCGCTAATCATAAAATGCAAAATTGTATTTGAAAGATAACGGATACAAAATTCAGGGTAATTTTATACCACAATTTACTTATTTAAATTATACTTTATTTTTACATGACAACGTATAATATTTATAGTGTTACATTTCTTCCGTGTACCTTATGATTATCGTATGTAACACATGTAAAAAAAAATAATCCTAGCGTTTAATATCGTACATGAGTAATGCCATATTTATAACGTCGTAAGTTAGAAGTCGTGCAATAATTGCAAGAATCGTAAAGAATTTTGACATTTTTAATCATGAAACTACATATAATAATAAATATTTATGTGCCACACGCAGACCAGTAAATGAATAGACATTAAATAAAGTGTTCATATAGGAGAGGGGTTTGAAACCGATAGTTATTTATACTACAGTAAAAGTATTTACTCTTCGAAAATTAAATCTTTGTGTAAACTAGACGTATTTTTTACGTTGATGCATATTATATTGTAAACGTTTAAATTTTCGTTCCAATCGTGTCATATTTAAAAAAAAATCGCTATTTGATTGAGTAAGTGGTACCAATGTGATCACGTGGGTGACACCTAAATGAAAATATTGGGACAAGAAATTTGCGTTAGTTCATGTCTATATATTTGGTGGTCTGCGATGCCACATTTGGATTAAATCGGTCTATATCTAGACTTAAAATGGGCTTGATAAATACTAATAATTTACAATTTCAAGTTAAGATTCTTTATGTAGGAGGTGTCGATATTCAAGTGCACTTGACTTAACTACCAATACAAGAACTGTATACTTCTATTGTTAGAAATTATTTATATATATATATATATGAACTTAATGCTTTTGTTCATCACAAAGAGAAAATTAATGGTAAATTTATACATTTCATTGAAAAAGAGTGACAAATAACTTTGAAATATGGATATTTTTTGGTGACCTTTTTGTTCTCTAGGTGTATTTTTTTCAAAAAAATAAACAATGAAGAATTATCAGAAATTTGAAAATTCGAACATTACAGTACTACCTACTGTAACTAATTTAAATGAATGTAATTAAAATTAATAACATTATTTTTTACGAAGTATAGGTAAGTAATAAAAATAATATCGGTTTTAAATGTTGAAACGTCAAACTATTTTTCTTAACATTTCATTCCTTTCATAAGAAGTTGATTTTTGCCTTTCATAAGTTCTGTGTTTCGTTAATATTAAAGACGATTCAGTTCAAAAAAAGTGACCGTCAGATACAGAAATATAACAGAAATTAGCTACACAGAATAACAAAATTTTAAGTAGTCTTCGTAGTGAAAATATTGATATAATGATAAATTGTTACACTCAAGAAAAATGGAAATAATCGGAAAGTTTTGATACATAGTTTTGGTTATTACAAATTTTTGTGGTATTGTGACATTTAATTAAGTTGAGAAGAAGTGACGCTTAAATACATCCTAGGACAGGTTTTTAATGGTAGTTTGTAATAATATTTAGAATGCCGATATACATAAGTATCTTAGTTGCATAAGTATTCTAGTACATATGTAGCGCCTATTTCCAAAACCCCCAAAAACGACTATGAGTTTTGGAGTTATGGATGAAAACGTATATTTTGAAAGCAACTGTACAAAATGTTTGTTATTACATCAGCATTTTTTAAAGAGACAATTCTGTAATGTTTTTTTTTCCGTATATATCGTTCTGGCAGCCATACTGGATTTTAGATCACGTGATCATCAACAAGTGTTGTGGTTGGCTGATTTCAGTTTACGGGGCATAGAAACTTACACTCTGTCTGCTTTGGGGTATTTTTGAATTAACCTTGATTTAGAACATGCAATAATAATGGATTTAAGTGGCTTTTGTGAGAAACAATATGTTGTGCATGTAGCTGACAAAACAATATACTAAACTGCATATTTAACTCTAATTATCTCAAATCCGTTTTAGAGGGTTTTGGAATTAGACGCTACATATAGCAAAACCTCACAAAAGCAGTTTGCAAAATGCTGGGATATCCGACCAATAAAACAAAGAGTTACCCAAGGGCATCGGGTCGATAGTACAAATTCAAATGATTTAGAGATGAAAATAGTTATACTCTTATATTAAATATATTTTTTTAAATCTGATTGGAACTGACATATTACATCAATAAAAAAACATGTTTAGTCAACAACTATATTTTTAAAGTACAAAACAACTAAGTGGATAAATATCGGGTAAAAAAAGTATTGCTAAATATTAGTTGACTGCTTTTTTCTACCAGAGTGGTATTTATTTCTCTTGATGTGAAGTATCCACGTAACTATGTACGCGAAATATTAATTATATAATATTATTATGATACCCGGTGGACGAATAAAGTTAATCGAAATATTTCGGTAATAAATCAAAAATATTGTGTTATTGGATAAAATATTAGAGTTGAGAGAAAGAATTTCTATTCTCGGGAGTGTTCTCGTATATGAATTGTAATTGACTTTAGAACTTTTGCGAGGGCTGATTTAATTGGATGGGAAATTTTATAATAACAGTTATTTTAAGGTACCTATATACGTGGTATGTAGATTTGTGAGAATAAGCTTTCGAGAAGATTTTCGGAGGAAAGAGAATTTAATTAGGAGAGTGAATTTGATTGTGAGGATAGTATTTACATAAAACGTTTATATAAAGAAATATTATCTTGATTGATACATTTACAGTATGTCTTATACATGCAAACTTTCAAATCAAAGATTCAAACGTCCAAGCGCAAAATTAAAAATTGTATCGCAATTCCAAATTTGGCGGCAGCGCCTAAGGTTAGTTCGTGTCTTTGTAGTTTAACGACGTGTAATGTTTACAGTTGTCACGTGCAATCTTTTTTAATTAATGTATTTGCTCTTCAGTGTTCCTACGTTTTGTTAAATTACTGTTCGATTAAAATTAACGCTAGCACTGCGTAATGTCGGATGTATAATAAAAACCAAGAACGGTGGCCATGCTACGAAGTCTCAGGATGTCATAATGGAAATAAAAGTGAAAATTAGAGAGAAAGTAGAAGGAGGCGAGAAAATATTTGAGTTCACCAGTTCGTATAAATCGAATCGTTTCATCATTAGCATGATGATAGAACAAGGGCATGAGGTGTTACATCTTGCCCTCTGTCTTCTATTGTTGATGAGGCATTTTCATCATCTTCTCTAGTAAGTAACTCGGTTCTCCTCGCCACTTAAAGCCAGTTCACGTACTCTAGTTATTTTAGTTTATTACTGTAAATACTGGATGTCTGGCCTAACTTTGTTTTACTTGCGAACTCTCGGAATAGAACTCGTTCGTATGTAGAGGACTTATCGTATTTTAAATCAGATTATGTTTTGATATGGTATTGGATCATAATTTAGATATTTGAAATCCTGACAAAACAAAATTCGAACAAAATCCTTATATACGAGTGTATAAAAGGTTAAAGTATGTAGGTATCTCTGTTTGTCTATTGCATTCAAACTCTAGAATTGATTATGATGCGTTAAAAACTTTACTTTTAGTTGTTCAAAAGATTGGATATTTATATTAAATAGTTTTAAGCTATGTATCATCACGGTGCAACATCACGAATCTAAGCAGTGATGAAATATGTAGCGCGTGGTGGTAAAAAATAGTGTGTTCTACATGTTAATTTTGATACGATGGCAAGAAGTATTCTAGGGCCTACATCTCAGATTAATAAAGGTTGGGCTAACTTGGGCTTACTGTTTTTAAAAATGTATAACTTTGGTGGTGTTTATTTTTAATTATATTTTTTTAGCAGATAATAAAGAATTTATAAAAGTTTATAATGGCTACATACCCAGTGCAAGAGCGCGTTAAAATTATTGAATTTTATTCGCGACGATCTATTATTATAACGCAAAGAAAATACCGCCAACATATTAATGCAGCAACAGCTCCTAGTGCAAACATGATAAGAAACTTAATCACCAGTTTTGAGGAGCGGGGTACGGTATTTGATCTGCCAAGACCAGCAACAATTCAGGAGCTTAAACAAAATATTCGTGCAGAAATAATAAATTTGGAGACAGAAACGTTGCCTAATATAATGCAAAATACTTTAGAAAGATCAATTATTTGTCAACAAGAAAATTGAGGTAATTTAAATGGTATTATTTTCCACACATAGATTAAAAAAAAGTTGACAAAGTACACTTTCATGTAATAATAAATTAAAATTTCAAAAGTTATATGCATTTTTCGTCAATAAATAGTTTACAAATTAAAATGATTTTTTCACACCTAGAAAAAGTCAGATTTTTACCAGTCACATATTAGATATTAATTGATTTTATTGAATTCCACTACGTACAAAAATAATGAACATGTAGATTGAAGTTTTATAAAATATTTAAATCACATATATCTCATACATCTTATATATTTTATCTTACAGCCGTAGTATATTTAACCATTCCTGGTCGAATTATATAAAAGTCTACCATCGTTTAGATAACATCACCTAATCTAAAATGTTATTGTAACAATAGCTATAACGATAGTTGTTATTCTTGTTTATCAGTTTTAAAAAAAATTATATTAGTCTCGGGACTTGTCGGGATTTTGGCCGTCGGGGTTTTGGCTTTGGAGATTTCGATCGACATCTAACCTTTTCGAAGTGACAAATTTGGCCGGTCGTCAACTCAATCCATTACCGTGCAAGGATCATATTAATTTTAAGAATTTTTGCGATTTTTAAAATTCATCGAAAAATGTGAATTTGAATCCGAGTTTTTTTTTATTTTTAAATAGAGATCCATATTTATAGAAAAAAAAAATTTGCAAATATAAATGACTTTTTAATAGTAATTTGAAAATAAATCTATGCTTTCATTCTCTTACTACAATGTACGGGTACGAATAAGATGAGAAGTTTATCCGAGGAACCAATAAACATTTAATAGCCCATTTATACTGTTCGAATGATTCACTGTTTTACTGGTTGCACTTTTTCATGAATCTTTATTATAAGTTATTTTACTAACTTGGCGTTGATTTTAATATGTCAATTATATCTACGGTGTTCAAATATTTTATTTCAATTCAATATTAACGTATGTAAAGTACATACATGGTGAATGCTACACACGCATATAAATATACTGGCAGAAGGCAATCAATTTCGACGATTGATTCTGCTGGGCAGTATCCGGTTCGCGGTCAACGTTAGCCGCTGCATGGCCATGCTCGGTGATTCAGTAAAATCTATTTTTTAATGTTGAAAATATACAATTTTATAAGTGGTCTCGGCGGTATTCGAATCACAGTACAACAAAACTTAACTAATCAACGCAAACAAGTACATCCATAGACATTATTAAAGTTATTTAAATAACGTACCCTTTACCATTTCCGCGTGAGTCGTAATTACCACCTAGCGACAGATTATAATTCCGAGTCTCACTTACCCTAGCGGCAACTATTATTATTAGCTTACTTTTAAATATTACAACAGAGCCGAATGTTTTGTGTCTTGATTAAATGTAGTGTTACTTTAACCTACTTAAGGTTTAAAAAATTTTTTTTTTCTCACTTAATGACACTAATTGAATATCAATTAACAGATAATATACCTATAATGTTTTGTTAAATTTGGTAGAATAATCTATATATAAGATCATTAAATGCCATTAGAATCGATAGAAACATTTATGTTTTTTCTTGTTAGCAATAGAGACTACATTTTGATATAATATAATGAAGGATTACTTGTTTGATATTTGTTAATATCCGTCAAAGTTCTTCTGATAACCAATAATTAACATGACAATTTCTTTGTAGTGAAACATTATTTTTTTTAAAAAATAAACTGAACTTTATGCACACACTATTGAGATATATTTTTGTTACAGAGGTGTAGTCCCTCTCATCAAGACGTGTACATTATAACTAAATAAATACAACTGGGTAATGATCTATTCAGGTAGCTGACACCAACTCACGTATTTTGCAGAAAATTCTTCTTATCTTTAAAACTATAATTAAGTATTATAAAAAATAGAATACATTAAATAACTTGTGGGGATTGTGACAAAAAATATATCGGTTAAGCCGTTAAGAACCTAAATACGAAAATAAAAGAACATCACCGTAATAAAATAAAAAATACTTCCCTGAATTTTCTAATCACTTAATTGAAACTAATAACTTTTTAGATAGCTTAAGTTTTTTCATTCTTTACCACATACATGATTATAAATTAATAAAAAAACACTAATTATAATATTATATTCCCTCATATTTCATCCCCACTTTTCATATTCCCAATAAAAATCACGAAATCTCGCTAAAACATGTCACCCCTCCTCTACCTGAATAGGTTGTGATCCAGCTGTATTTAATTTAGTTGTCATTTGAACCCATTGAAGAAAAATATTACACCTTTCTAAATAATAGTCATGACAAAAATGTAACCACGCTGTATATATAGTACAAAGTTTAGTTTAGTTAACCAGGTAAACCAGATACTGGAAGATGGTCCTCTTAGAAGCCACAATAACCGGCAAGATTGTATGAGAAGATGTATGAATGTGAATGAGGCGAGAATTGTGTCAGGATAGAAGAGTATGTCGCTCAATCCTCTCTGACTACCCCCGCGTGGAAACGGTATATTGGTAAGTAAGTAAAAAAACTAAAATTTATAAATTTGGTAGCATATTTAAATAGGTAATAAACATGAAAAAATACCATAACAATATTTTCATTCTACGTAAAATCGTTTATTTTTCACGAACAATTCAATAACTTTTTTAAATCTTTACGTTATGAGCAAACTGTTACCTAGATAAAATGTGCTACATACTCATGTTTGACTTCACATTTTTTAGATTTATTTCCGATGTAAAATTGCAAAATATGGAGAACTTTGTTTTTCGAGAACAAATATTACAATTTGTCTTACTGCCCTCGGGGTATGGGAAGGGTCGACCGTACATATCTGTGACTTGAAAATAAATCTCAATTTAAATCATACCAACCATGCACATCCATACGGTATACTTAGTGTGCAATATAAGATTGTGTACGGAAAATAATAAAAACTAAGTAGGCATAACTCAGTTCAAGGTTTTTTGCCAAGTCATTTTTTGTATAATAAAATCAGCAGACTTAGAATTGGCTGCCTACAAAATTTGTTGCAATATTCTCCAATGAATTCGGATTCACGTGGATACTCGTGAAATGTAAGGTTATAAAAAACGTGATGTCCTTGTTAGCAGTGGCGTGCAGTAGGTATAAATTTAGGTTATGCTGTTACCAACAATATTATACAATCATACATACTATAATATATGTTATACATAAGATTATAAACATTCGTTTAACCAATGTCTTTAGACAAAATAAATACATCATTTATTCGACTCTACCATGTATTTAATTGTAATTTTAGAGTACCATAAATAGTGTTTTTAAAGTTAAAATTTTAACGTAAAATAATAACTACTTACCCATATAAAAATCAATTAAAAAAATGTATGGACGTTTTTAAGAACACTTTTTATGACTGAAAGCGATTCTTTTATTGTTTAAAAATTCATCACGTAATAACTAAACGAAACAATTATTTTTCATTAAAGGTTAATGTAGAAAATAGTTCTGCCAATTGATTTTTGTTTTTTCCAAATCAAAAACAGCAAAGAACGTCCATGAAATCGAGTTGTTAAAAACAGTAAGATAGTAAAATTCACGAATTAGTAGAAGAGTACTTCAATGATTTGCACGCAGTTGTAAGCCTTTCTAATAATATTCTGTTAAAAACAGCATAGGTAACGACTCCATACAAAACGGATCGACCAAAAGGAATTTTCAATTCAATTAATAGCCAATTATATGATTTGAGTAATTCAATAGCTTAGACATAGAACATAGTAATGTAAATATATCGATGCGGCGAAAGCATCAGAGCGCCATGCCATGTCAGTACTACTGGCGCTAATTATAAGAAAAATGTTTCCATTTATGTTAATCTAATTATTATATTTGTTTCCCAGATTTTTTAGTAATGCTCAGCTTTTTTGCATGTACGCACTGCACCCCTCTGCTTGCAGCTTTAGCACAAGCGTTTAGTTTGAAAATATTAAGAATTTTGATGTGACCCGTTTTTCTTACACGCATCTCAATTTAAAAAAAAAGATACTTTTAAAGAATTTGTCAAAATCAGCCGATCTGAAGTGCAGGTAATTCCTTGTAGCTTCAATTATATTTATGCATATTATACGTTGCAATTCTGATCTATTACTTCTGTTTACGCACCTTTTGTTCCTTCGACGGGCACCCCTGAGATTTCTTGTTGATTGATATTGATCATTTATGTTGTGTGAATGTTGCCACTTTCAGAGATTGAATGATCGCTGTCAAACCACAGTTGGAGCTCAATTGCGGTCAGTACATCGTCCGGTAAGGAGCTCTCAATAATCCGAGCGACGGGAGTGTGCATTTCGGTCGGTCAGAATACTACTCAGAGATGAGAATTATAAGAATAGAAAGAATAAGAAGAAACGGTTTTATAATATATAACATCGTTTATTATTTTGGTATATTTTGTATAGGTAATATTTCAATTTTTAGAATAGAATCGCTGAGGTGGTTTGGATATGTGGAACATATAATCGATGAGAGTATGGTAAAGAAGATGTAAGAAGCGAGTGTTGAAGGTATCAGGAACAGAGGGCATCCGTGAAAGACCTGACATGACCAGACAAGACAAGTACAAGTACTGGAAGATGTCGCTATACTAAAAAAACATGCATGAGAAGATGTATAAATGTGGAAAATACAAGAATGGTGTGCCAGGATAGAAAAGTGTGGCGTTCTATTCTCTTTGCCTATACATGTGGATAAACTGAGCGATGGTAAGTTAGTTACTCATGTTATAAATTAAGGTAGCTGATATGAAGATAGGTATACCAAGAATATACATCTCTGAGATAATGTTTTATTTCAAATCAATTATTAAATTGTATATTTTGACGAAATGCTAGAAAAAAAGTAATATTTTTTTATTATATTAAGATAAATTGGCATCTAAAATTTTTAATTAATTTCTGTTTGATGTAGATCTTAGGTCGTATTATATAATAAGTAAAATGTGAAATTTCTATAAAAATTTCAATTTTTTCTATTTTCGTGTAACCTTCATACACAATTCTAAAAAAATATTTTTCACTACAATAACCCTATTAAATTTAAAGTAATATATCAGATGTTATGATCGTGTTTTAAATATCTTTTCGTCTTTGTAATATTCCAGCGAGTTGCCTGGTAATAAATTGGCAATCAATTCATTCATTTTGCTATCGTACCATACTCGTACACATTTTTAAAACAATATTTTAAATGAAAAAATAAAGGGAAATCAAATATTTAAAGTTTTATGTATAATTGCGTTATTCTATGTGGTTTAAACATCATAATATATATTTAAAATTAATAAATGTGCAGCATACTGAATTTAATGATTTATATTTATAGATAATACGTCTGGGCATTTTTTCAATATATTAGTTGCGAAAATTCGTATATTTATATTTAATGCAAGTGTAGGGGTTGTGGTTGTAGAATAATATGATTGACTCATGAGGTTATTTATTGTGTGATCGTATCAGAAGGTTTTGTGGATGGTGAGACTAAAGCCCTTGACTATATTCTAGTATCACGCGTGTTGGTGCATGTCGCAGTATATATGAAAATGCGTGTGTGATTATTTATGCTGTGTCTAGAGCAAGGTATTCAAATAAAACATAACTTATAAAAGTTGGCGTTAATTACGAGATGACTCACAATGGCGGTACGATGAGTACAATGTAAAATGCGCGCATGTAGTTGAAGACTGAAAGATTGAAAGAACGGTCTGCGGAGAAGTAGTAGGCTTGATCCGTGAACTTCGTCACCATGTATTGGAATCTACTTGTTGGTCAATTCACCTTAGTCTTATACGGCAGGTGAGTCCTTACACGACCATGTATGTGAGGCGCGTGTAGAATCACCACACAAGTAATAAATTACATATATATATCATCTATTTTATTTTTATTTCTACAAGGATGCGGAAAAATCTTTGCTCTCGCGTTTCGAAGATTTGACGGAAAAGGTCGACATGAATTAGTCAGTCAACTTACGAACAACGAACGGTAAAATAACCAACAGAGCAATATATTTATAGAACAGTTTAAATGATTAACAATAGCAAATAATAATAATAAATAATTAAGCACATAACTGTGTTTACAATAAGATAATATATTATAAACGATACATTAATAATTTATAACCTATAATAGCATAATACTTAATATATATGATATTAATATAAATAGTTTAAATCATACCATAATTATGGAACCCAGTTTTGGTCTCAAGATATTTATGTTGCTACAATTTTTGTGATTTTTAAATATGTAATGCTCACAAATTTACTGCTTTCTTTGTTAACTAACGTAATCGGTGATTTTGGTAAAAATAGAGAGATTATTTTTTTAGAAAACGCGTGTTAGAAACGTACATTCTACTTATATACATTTATTTTTGGTCGCTCTGTATTTTTGGTTCCAACTGTTTGGAATGCGGACTTAAATTCTTTATCCAGGATGTGCTGCTTCTTCCGGAACCTTTTTTGCTAACAATTTTGCCTTTAATATTTTTTTATAATCTAGCATAAATTGATACAGTTGTAGATTTTATATAGTTTTAAATGTAAATTTTTCGTAAAAATTCATATTTTAAAATTAATATATTCATCCAACCAATTCGTTATAGTTATCTATAGATCTTGTGGGGTTGAGCGCCATTGTAAGGTGTAGGCCACGGCTTGCCCCCCCACCGACTAGCTACAACGGAGACATGAGTAGTGAGTCTTTCGTTATCAGATGCTACCTACTTACCATCACCGGAAAAAAAAAAGGTAAGATTTTAGACGTGATATTTCAGAATAAAAAAAGTCAATAAATATTAATTGAATTTATTCAAATTGACATTTGGGACATGAATACTATTAAAAATTTTAAACTCAAAAAAAATGTATGTACAAATCTACTTAAATATGAACTGCGACGATACTGATGGGTCAATCAGCGTCGATTCTTCTAGTACGCATTGCATAACACGGCATCTTCCCGCATCCGTCTCTCGTGGTGTCCTGGGAGCAGCATCTGCCGAGGTATCCGAGTGCCTGGCAATTTCGGTCAGGTACTCCATCGACCATCGGCACATGTACGCGTCCTCTTCTCCAAGGGAGACCATTGTGAGATAATGTCGACGGGTGTTAGGATTAAACCGTAATTTTGCATGGTAAATTATTGTAACATCATAGCAAAATTAATTTCTTCTAGGTAGGAAGAAATTTTATGGATTCAAAAGAAAAAACAGAAAGAAGAAGGAAAATTTCAATTATTTCCCTTCATTGTCATCCTGGGCGCTACGTTCCAAGGCCAATTTGGCGTCGTATTTGCTCCTGGATACTGTATGGGCTCCTTCTCCAAGAAAAAAAATTCGAAACACGCGGGACGACCACACCGCCTGCATAGCGTGTATTTACAGCGCGACATGCGAATGCCAAATGCAGCTACTTCGCGCCGGTCTGATACGTACCCGGTCGCTCTAGCGACCAACTTTGAAACTGGTTATAGGCGTTCCGCTCTGCGCGTCAAATTTACTAACCATGGAGATCTTAGTTTTATTTAGGTACTATGGTTATTTATTTTTTTGTATCTGAAATTTATAACGTTACAGTCTACTCAAATATATTATTTTAGTTAATCATTTTCTAGTGGCATATTAGTATTATTTTCTCTTTCATTCTATGCAAGACTGCAGATAACATGTTGTATCATTCTCGTTAGTATATTAAAATTGATGTAATTTTTGCTGCATAATACTTCCATTAAAAAATGTCGCACGAGCTAGCCCAATTGGATTTAATAGATAGGTCTCAGTTTTCATTTAATCTGCATCTCAGGCACAATTTTTTCGACTCTTTCTACTCAACCTCTCCGGTAAGTAGTATTTTGAGTTACGTAGTTTATTTGCAAATACAAAGATCAACCTACTTGCAAATAATTGGATTGGATTGGGGTATTTATTTATTTCTAAAATATACGTGAATTGTATAGTAAATATCAGAATTTTATATTGCACGTTAGTAGATATTTAAGTATAAATTAAATGTATTAATTAGAAAAATATACATATAAAATCAATTTGATCGAAATTCCCGGTAGCAACAATAATATTTTTTTATAAAATTAATTTTATGTGTATATATTTCTAATTAATACATTTAATTTGTATTTAAAATATTACAGACCTACGTTCTGAATAATTACAACTTCATAATAATAATGTGTTCTCTTTAATAATATAAGTAGAATCAATATGTCCAAAATGTAATATAAATTAATTATTTAGGAGAACACATTCTTATTGTGAAGTTGTAATTATTCAGAACATAGGTCTGTGATATTTTAAATATGAATTAAATATATTAATTATAAAGATATACATATAAAATCAATTTTATCGAAAAATATTGTTGTTGCGCCACCGGGATTCGAACCTGGATCTCTTTCCTAACCGGGGAAGGTGCTTTATCCAACTAAGGTACAGCGACATTATTTTTAGCGAAAATTTAATAAAAACGAATTGATAATTCTGGCGTCTGCTATCAGTTTACTCAAAGGTATTTGAGATTCTGTAAAAATAAGGTAGATGGCTCTGTCGAATGATGGAACGATTAAATGTATTAATATCAAAAAGGTAACATATAGGGTCGAAAATTGTCGCTAAAAATAATGTCGCTGTAGCTTAGTTAGATAAAGCACCTTCCCCGGTTAGGAAAGAGATCCAGGTTCGAATCCCGGTGGTGCAACAACAATATTTTTCGATAAAATTGATTTTATATGTATATCTTTATAATTAATATATTTAATTCATATTTATAAATTAATTGTTAATTTTGGCGTCTCCTACCGGTTCACTCAAAGGTATTTGAGATTCTGTAAAAACAAAGTAGATGGCTTTCAAATAATGGAACGATAGATGCATTCATTTGAAAAGTGTAATATATAATGTGAGTTTTTGAGCACGCGTCATAATTGATTAAAGTAAGGAAGGGTGGGTATGACGACCTATCTGGTTGCTGGGAACGGGGTGCGCTGTGGGGAAGGGGGGGGACCCGAAACGTTTAAATAGCTCTGAAAATCTGAGAAGAGCTCCTTCTTTACTTCTCAGTTTTCAGATAACTTCCTAGTTACGGTGTATTATAAATATATTATATAAATTATAAATTGTTGTAAGCACCGATTTTATTGCTACACCAACCACCATTCAGATAAATCTTCAAGAAAAAGTATTAGATTATTCATTTTATGAGTTATAAATGTATATAACCTAAGATTATTACACATACGTCTACTGTCAAAACTAAAGCCGATGAAAACCCCTGAAATATATTATTTCACCTTATAATATGGATTACCGTATAATGTGTATGTGCGCAATCAGCAGATAGGGGTTGTAACTAGATTGATTAGCAAATAAAAAAAGATATATATTTATTATGGTTTTTCCAAATTACATCATGAAAACCTATATTATGCGAGTGTAACGTATCAAACTAGGTGATTTCAGCACACTGTGAATTGCTGACTCTAAAAGGGTCAAGACAAATGGCCTTAATTTCCTCTTCACTGTGAGATTACTCTCGTATCTCACATTTATTTCACTGTAAAGAGGAAGATATTTAGTAGAATAAATGACGGGACGACGCTTTGCCCATAAGCGGAAAAAATGTAACGTTATAAAAATATATATTGCAGATCTAACTGTTTTATGTATTGTACTGCGGTCGTATTTTACGTCAAGGATGCATTCCTGAGAACCAAAATTAATAAATAGTCAAGACTGGTTTCTTTGAAAGTAGAAGTGATTAATTTTCCTTGTGCACATTTATTATAATATTAAAGAAGCACGTTATATTAAATTCAAAGTATGTTTTAATTACATTAATTAAAATATTATATAAAATCGTCAACATCAATATAACCCTACGATGTATCTATAGGTATCTTCTTCGTATTGATTTATCACACATAAAATGAAACACAAGTTATATTTATCGATTATTTGGTTAATTACAATTATGTATATTATTCGATAAATATTTTTTTCTATACAGGGTGTAACAGACCTAGTCCACAATATATTTGGGTGGACACCTGACTAAATTATGAGTCGAAAATGTTCAAGGAATATGTGAAAATTTTGCACCGTTACGGAAAATATTATTGTTTGAATTTTTTACAAAATCGTGTTAAGCATGAAGTCTGCGTCTAATAAATATTTGCGAAATTGTTTCATTACTAATCTATATCTTTGCTTCAGGCCCTAAATCATCTAACAAAAAATAGTCTAGCCGTTCAAAATTCGATGAGCTTTAATTTTTTGTTTTCAATATATAATTTGGAATCAACAAAATATTCCAATTAATCGAAATAATCGCTTAATTACGATTTTTTTGAAATGCTTACATCTCTGACATGGTTAAAATTAAGCATATATCCCTTGAACATTTTTGACTGATAATTTGGTCATGTATCCACCCATAAAATATTGTAGACTAGGTCTGTTATAGCCTGTATATCTTTCTAATTGATTACGTAATTTAATTTTTTAATTTTTTTTGGTTGCTATGATTCTATTCCTATCTAGATCCAGGTTCAATAATATTCGAATCTGGACCTAGATAGGAAGAGGTCTAGGTTCGAATAATAATGCACCTTCCCCGGTGTGAAAAAAGATCCAGTTTCGAATCTTGGTAGCGCAATAACAATATTTTTTAATAATATAGATTTTATATGTATATCTTTCTAATTAATACATTTAATTAGCATTTAAAATATCACAAACCTATGTTCTGAATAATTACGACTTCACAATAAGAATGTGTTCTCCTTAATAAGGATATTTTTTTGTACATATTTCTAATTGATTAACTCAATTTGTATTAAACCAATTATATTCAAGAAAAAATAATTTTTCGTAAAGAAAATCTTTTCATGCTGAAAATGTTCCTGATGTATTATAGAAATTAAGCTAAGATGATGCGCAAGATACTCATGTCATCGATTTCTGGATGCCAAGATAGGTTAGGTTAAGTTAAATGTATTTAAACATTCAGTATTATAATTAAACAATATTGGCCGGTCAAAGTAATTAACACACAAATACCAGAGTACTATGCATAATTAATTTGGTCCAAAACATATATTATATATCTCTAGTTTAGTGACTTTGTGTGAATGATTATGTACTCATTAGGGTCAGCAATAGGGATTATTTGTGTCAGAAGGATGTGATCGGTGAGGATCGAGGGCCCTATATTTCCTCACTTCTTCTGTATGCATTATTAAAAATGCTAATGTTCCGAGACTTTTTTCCTAAACGTGTTCTACCTTTTTTCGAAAATTATTACATATTTGATAATTGAAATTTTACCAATAACCTCTAGTTCCAGCTTCTTGTGTAAAATAATTATTTTTGTAAATTAAGCTATTGACGTGGGTTCGCTGATTCTATAAGTAGCGTAATCTCCAGAAATAGAAAACACCCACGACGCATTAAACATACACATTTTAACGTTATACATACGTTAGTAAAGTTGAATTATTTAAATTGTCGATATGATTCGATTGGTAAAAAAAAATTGAATAGCGACACTCTCGCACATGCGCGGTAGTTTGTCGCTATTGGTAACCGGGCATCTTAGGCCGCGCCGCGAAGAGATTTAATTTAGAGACATGCCTGGCGGTTGACCACGCTAGATGTCGACGCTGGCGGCCATAGATCGAGTTAATCTAAACTCGTATAAATTAATAAATCCATAATAGGATACCGGGTAAAAAAATAGTCACAATTAC
This sequence comes from Eubasilissa splendida, assembly GCA_031772225.1. Lineage (NCBI taxonomy): Eukaryota > Metazoa > Arthropoda > Insecta > Trichoptera > Phryganeidae > Eubasilissa > Eubasilissa splendida. Next base: position 22,404,041 of record CM062851.1, on the reverse strand, counting down.
TAGTGCATTAATTTCTACTAATCTTGTTATAAATCATAATTTGCATTATATTCATCTCTTCTGCAGAAATATTATACTTCTCTTGGGTACGGGATGAAGAACTCCAGAACTAATTATGAACTATGTCGCATATGGGTTGTGGATAGATTTTCGATTGCTGGCCACGATATACCGATAAGGTAGCAGATGACCCGGGTCTAAAAGCCAATTCATTCCAAATCAGTATGCGTTGATAGGGAATTATAAGTAACGAGTCCAAAACATGGAGGAAGCACGTCTCAAACCTAAGGTTATTGTTGTTCTATTTTTCTGTTTGCGCAGGATTGTGAACCTACCGTGATAGCGGTTCCACATCTTCAACTTCGGATATTCTGTGCAAACTATATTTGTTCAGGATTACTCTAGTTTGCATTTGTAATGATCGCTTTGTTCCTTTTAATAATCAACTGTGATTAAATAGTAACTTCTTTAAACAATGAAGATTAGATTCCTGTTAATCCAAATTACACAAGTTGTCATAAATTTATCATAAGTGAAGAGAAAAGTCGTCAGCAAGGTGATTTTTGAGTTTCGTACCCGCATTTCATGTTTTCTCCGCTCATTTGGCCGGTGGAGTATAGACCGCCCAGCTATACCTCAACAGTATATGGAATGTTACCAATATTGAGGCTAGTATTGAGTGTTTGTAGCAAGAGCGGGGCTATTATTGTTGAAACAGTACAAAGCGGTGCGAGAAGATGTGTCCGAGGAACTGGCCAGGAGAAGCGTGATCGGTTCTATGGATTTTCGGACTGGTTTGATCGCGGTGTATTGTTGACTGTAATTTGGCGGGTACCAGGCGGACTATATGGCTGTCAAGAGATTTTTTATCTGGATCTGTGAGGCATGAGCAGGGCCTCCACAGGGAGTTTAAACCATGTAGTGGGGATCTACCACATAGTGGGAGTCCTCCATATAGTGGAGGTCTTCTATGCAGTGGGAAACCACCATGTAGTGGGGTTTATCATGTAGAGGGATTCCACCATTTAGTAAGGGTCTGCCTTGTAGTGGGAGTCCACAATGTAGTGAGGGTCTACCATGTAGTGGGAGTCCATCATGTAGTGAGGATCTACCATGTAGTGGGAGTCCACCATGTAGTGGGGGTATACACCCGAAGTGTAAAGGGCCTCGGGCCGCTAGTTAAAAAGAGAATGCGTATTTCACTGGGATGATAAACTATGTGACTATATTTAACAAATACTTTTAAGTAGAAGGTATACTATTAAAAGTTTTTTCCATATTAAAAAAATGTAATACTTAAAATAAAAAATATACGTAATTGAATATTTTGAAGTGTCAATTTTGCGAAATATCTTCATTGCGGTTCTCCTATAATTATAAACTACCTATATGAAATGCCCCTGATGTTGGACTACTATTGAATTTGATATATTAACCGGCCATTAGCTGATAGATTAAAAGTCGCGCGGCTAGACGCGTATACAGCATTTTGCTCACGCTCTTTAGTCAGTTACTTAGTGTTGTGGATAATACTTTTCCGTGTAGATTCTTCTAAAATAAATAAAATTAGTCCACTGTTATTAAAATGTGGCTTCATTATAAAAATTGTTTGCATAGTTCAAAAAATATGTTACATAAAATATTTCATATTTTCTCATAAAAAGAACGGAATTTGCGTTATCTCATTAAACAATAAAACACATACACATTTTTATTTATTTACATACATATATTCTTGTTTATTATTTGTATGTTTTTCAACACGCAGAATACACGAATACATTGCAGAGTAATTCAGAACATAATGAGTTTTTTTTTTTACTTAATTATTTTTCTACGCGAACAGACTAAATATTCTGTGCCTATTTTAGATAACAGTTAGTCATAAATGTTCGTCAATATGTGAATCTTTTAACTCTTTGAAGAAGATCTGGAAACGTTTTTAAGACATTTTCTTATCAAGTTCGTCGCCAGTTGCTTTAGAAATGATCAACGTGGTACTTATTTGAATTACAGTATTAGATTTATTTAAATATAAAATAATATAATATTATTAAGTAGTATATATAAGAATTAATACTGGGAATATTATTAATCAAAATAAAACTTTTAAAGGCCATTGACAACTAAATCTGGTGCTCTGATGAGGATATAACTCCAGAACCAGATTGTGCTGCATCAGTAAAATCTCCAGAATATTCACTGGACCACGTATTATGACTAGTTTCAACGTATTCAAAATGTTTCTTTTAAAAATTTAAAATATTTAACATTTGTATAATGCACGTTTACCCGAAATAATAATTTATCCTTGTAAAATACCTTTGTCGTGATACGTCCGTTTATTTTCTCATAGATGTTTGGACAGGAAAATATAAAAAGGCGAGAAGCTATACTCTTGCAACAGTACAAGCTAGATCATATCGTCATCTTAATATTAAGACCTCGTCAGTCTGATATATAATATGAATATAATTTAATCACAAATTTATCTTGAAAGATAAAAATATAAAATAAATGTGATTTTAATATGATATCTTTGATGTTTAATAAGAGTGAGAAATATATTTCTTTTAAACTTTTTTCTTTTAATAAATTTTTGATTAAGTTTTATTCTTCCCCTCGATATTTTTCTCAAACAGACTTAGTAAAGTGACGATATTTTACATTTAACGTGAGCGAAATGTTCGTGTAGCGATCGGTTATTAGCGGGTAGATATTCTCATTTTTTTGCATATTTCAGTATCATTTCGTATTCTCTTTTCTTACATGGAAACGAGGTGAGGTATATCTTTGATTTATAAAAAACGTTGTGTTCCATATTAAGATAAACATAAACGGAAACATTATTTTGCAATTAGCGCCATCTGTGTACCAGTAGAGACTTTAATTGGTTAGTTCTAAAAACTACCACGACAACTCACCGCATCGAGCTATTCACATTACTCTGTCCTGTCTTTAAGCTAATGAATTCCTTAAGTCATATAATTGGCTATTTACTGAATTGAAAATTTCTTTCGGTTGATCCATTTTGTATCGATATATATATATATCGTTACCTATGCTGTTTATTAACAGAATACCATTAGAAAGGCTTACGTAAAACTGCGTGCAAATCATTAAAGTGTCTACTTCATCTTTTATTAATTCGAGAATTTTACTATCTTACTGTTTTTAACGTATTGATTTCATAATAGTTCTTTAAATTTGGTGCATGGATTGGTTTTTAATTTTAATTATCGTTATTACGATAACGATTTTGAAACAATAAATAAATCGTGTTCAGTTATAGAAAGTGTTCTTAAAAACGTCCTAACATTTTGTATATGGGTAAGAAGGTATTGTTTTAAGTTAAATCTTAAAATTTAAAAACATTATTGATAGTGCTCTAAAATTTCAAATAAATACATAGTAGGATCGTATAAACTGATTTATGTTGTCTAATGGATAAACGAAAGAACATATATTGTATTATATATATATAACCTAAATCTATACCTATTGCACGCCACTGCATATAAGTGATATTAAAAATGACATGATAAATCCCTATACGGATGTAACTGTGAGACCCAAGGCTACTCGAATTATTTATATTGTCAAAAATTCTTTCTCGCTTTTATTCGAATTTAATATTGTGGGGTTATCGCGATAAACCACATAGCTGATAAATAACTTAATAAATAGTTTTCAATATTTATGCGCGTTTCATTTCTTACTTTTCTAAAACACAAATTAGGTGCGTTATTAGTGAAACTTCTGTGATAAGAGCGAGAAAAATTTATTTTTAAATTAATGGTTCTAATTGAGCCTTTTACACTAGACATAATGTATTAAAGTAATGCATAAAGTAAAATAAAAACAAAAAAGATAGGATAAAAACAATACACGGCGAAAATAATACACAGTAAAAAAAATGTTGGAAATAAAAATTATATAATGTTTACAGAGTATAGAAATTTTGTTAAGCACCACCTTTTAAAATTTATTTCTTATATACATACATAATAAATAAATACACATAAGAAAAATTCGACAAAATTGTATTTATAAATATAAATATTAATTTACATTATTTGTAGCTTGTGTTGGTCTCAAATCAATCCGTCCGATCTGTTAACTAAATAATTAATAAACATGTTAGAATTAATTTTTCTGTATTTCAGTAATGCTATGTTCCATACATAAATGTATGGAATACAGCATCATCCATTATAGATATTGTAGTAAATGCAATGATGTATTGCAATTTCAGTCCATTTTGCATTTAATTTAATGAAATATATAATACACGCCTTAAGTTACCCTGTATGAGGTCTTGTTATACCTACACTATTCTCAATTGGCTTTTTGCTTAAGAACATCATAATTGAGTGAATAAAACTCATCTTCTTGGGGTACTAGAAATACACTAAATGATGAATTGAAAGCACCCTTTAAATACACAGCGCTGCTTTTGTATTTTCAATCTTCGTTTTAAAATAGTTTAATTATTTTTTCTGTTAACTATAGAAACTTACATCAATTTCCATAATGTTTCCTATTACAAACCAATAGGAAAATTATATAAAATGCACCTGCTCAAGTTTTGTTCAATATTGCCTTGAAATCCAATGTTATCCAAAATAGCTGTAATATACATACAATATGATGCTGGTAATAAAGTATACGAAGTTATTATGGAAAGCCGAAATTGTCAATGAAATCGTCACTCAAGATGATTGGTCCACCAACATCTCTCCACTGACTCACTCATTACTTTATATATTTACTCGTCTTTCGTCAGGCACCGAACTATTCGCGTCACAATTGAAGGAGTTGGATTTCTGTTTCACTTATTGTTACGCTTATTTTTACTGGTTGAACTTGTATTATAGTACATTAAGAAATTTCGCTTCAAATATTATTATAAACCTACGAGCAAGTGTAAAAATTTCACTAATAGGTATTTACTTATTATTGTCAGTATACAAATATGTCAGAGTTATTTGTAGCTCCATGGTGCGTTGTTATTATGTTACGATTTACTGAATATATAGGAGGTAATGCAATAAGGCATAAAATGGCAAATAGTTTATAAAGCCATGCGTTGGCACAGATGGCAGTGAATTTATGACGTCATTTTTCAAGTAAGATACATACCCCCTTTTTGATGATGATGATAAATTTCCACTGTTGCGTGCAAAAATAATTTATGTTAATGGCGAGAAAGATTTCAATTTTTCTTTAACAATTGATTGTAGTTTCATTGAACTTAAAATATTCTTAATTTTAATCCGTTTTAATCAACATGTGTGAACGTTTTGCGGATCTTAGAAGGTAATCAAATTCTTTGAAAAACCATTTACATTTGAACAGTCTTGTTTTCCGGTTCCTGTCAATCTCAAGTTCTTTTATTCATTGCTTTCACGACTGTTTACACGAAATTTATTCGTGTCTGCTGAAATTTTATCATAAATTTTATTTTCCAAGCAAAGCGGCATACCGTAGAAATATTTCTCTCTTCAGCCTGAAATACTCTCGTGTTACTTTATTGATTTCTCACTGCGACAACATACCTCCCGGAAGTATATTTTCACAGTCTCACTCACTTAGCTTTGAAATGGTTTACACAGAAGAGAATCTCTATCTCAATACTTTACATGACCATAAACAGTCTCTTCAGAAAATAACGTGACAAAATACTGCCAGTGCTCTTAATATTAAAAGATAAAAAAATTTAATAATTAATTAGATTAGATTTAATATTAACTCATTGCTATTATCCGTTACACTTATTTCATCCATACAATTACAATTTATTTATTATACATAAACTAATTATGTAGCTATACTTCAGCAACCGCGATATAATTTAAAGTTATAAATTCATTTATTATGACAAATATCTCCTATGCTACGATCGAAGATCAATTTTGACCGATGTGTTTTTAATTTTTTTATTATTAATTAAGGGATGTTAATAGTATAAAATACTCATGATACACTAACATAATATAAATCGATACTAATTATAACATATATACATACTCACACCAACCACATATACACTGCGATATACATCCATACGTGTGAGATTTAAATAGAGATAGGGCCTTCAATCTCACCATGTACAAAACCTTCTGATCCGACTTGCATAACTTTCAAACGTCAGATTTAAACAACTCAAATCACACATTTCACCTTATATCACGAGATAAACCTCGTCCATATATAAGTGAATCCTTGTAATGCAGAATTCTACTCCTACATACGATAGCATAGACATGACATTTAAATGTCAGTGGAACAACTACCAATATGCGTCTTCTTAGCAACTCCGGGGAGAGGAAAGGCGGCCCAGAGGGGTGGGTCGCCCTATACTAAGCTGAAATAAATAGAAACATGTAAATAGCGACAGATTGGGTCTCGATTGGTTATCAAGTACTGAAGCGGTGTAAGACAGAGGTAGTTGGAGCACTTTGTTGAGACTTTGGGTCCGCGACTCTCCTAAGATGAGAGGATGAAAATGATGACGATTAGCATGAAAAGATTATTTTATCTATAGATGATAGTGGTTGTAGTAGCAGTGACATATAAAAGTTATAATTATGTATACTAGGTGTATACAAAATGAATGACGTTTTTTAATAAGTTAAGTTTAAATGATCAGGTGAGCTTAGCTTGTTGATACCTGATAAGATGTTTTTTTTAAATATGTGTAGGTGCACAACAGGGCGCTACATTCCTATACTAAAAATATGAATAAAAAATATGGCAGAATTTATACCGAATGAACAATTCACATAAATTTGCATGTTATATGAGTTCCTTAAAAAAATCGGCAACTACAGACACTAAAGACATTTGTGAAGTGGTAGGTGATACTTTAGACATCCGTAAATGTCTAAGATGGTTCAAAAAATTGTGTGGACTGGACTGAACTGAATGTGGAAGACGAACAAAGGTAGACGATGATGTCCTGGCTGCTGAAATGGAAGCAAATTCTACCAGGACTATTCATCAGCTAGCTGAAATGCTAAACTCCTATACAAAAGTATAAAGACACATTGAGAAGATTGGGAAGACCTGAAGTAAAGGTATATAGGTTCCATACGAATTGAGCGAAGAAAACAAATGCTCACCTGGCGATTGTCTCTGGATAAATTAATGAACTTGTCTGGAAGGTTTTGTCTCATTCACCTTATTCTCCATACCTTGTTCATTTCGACTACCATTTATTTTTATCGATGCAACACCTTCTAGATGGAAACAAATTTCAAAATGCAGACGATGTGAAAAAAATGGACTATCTGAATTTTTAAAATCTAAACCTGCAACATTTTATAATAATAGGATTCAAAAATTGACACCGAGGTACGAAAAGGTTATTTCCTTAGATGCAAATTATATTTTGGAACTTTAAAATAAAAATTAACATCTCAAAATATATATTTTTTGTTTTATTAAAAATCGACATTCATTTCAGATACACTTATTATTACGTGTGAGATTAGTACATGTAGCGAAAAACATTTGACAATACCAATTGATTATTGCGGAATAAAAATGCACAGGTTTTGAAATTTTTGGTCAGTATTATAACTCTAGGTTTCAAGTAAATATTTACTGAAAATATTGCATTTATTATGCAAAAATATTACATTAAGAAATACAATGGACAAAAAGTAATCGGTGAAAGCTGAATGCTTCCAGCTAGTATTTCTCAAAGGAAATAAATGACGTTTCATTTTGTACTTGGGGATTTGAACTATGCGCCATTTTCGAAACGTCTAGCATAAAATTGTTTTGTTTGACATTTTTTATCTAGAGACTCGAAAAAACCATTGTACAGCGCTTCAAAATAGAATAATATTAATTTCGTAAACTTAAAAATAAATCGCGTTATGTTATTAATACGATTCGCAAACATCGTGTTATTTATAGGTGTAATCATGCGCTAAGTGATACCGCATTTCGCAACCTCATCATTAAATATGAATCCTATCATCAGGCTCTTGATGTAAAGACGCCGCTGTGTGATCATGTAAGTTTAAAATATATATATATTACTAAAAATATCGCCGAAAAAATATCACCGAACATTCAAAAACATCAATTCGTTATCGTTTGCAGCAATTCAGCATTTCCATAAGTCCTGTGTAACGAATATTAACCAAAAATCTTGGCCTACACGGAACGTCAACCTCTATTTATGATACTATTTAATTTATTTAGTTTAATCCATGTACGTCTCTCAAACAATTTTTGCGTATGAACTGTATGAGTTGACGATTACTTTTTTCGAGGATTTCGGGGTTCATGAATTATTTATTAACTCGGTGAAAGCTTTTAATGACGGAAATAAAACATATTTTCAAATTAAAACATAACAGTAGGTAGGTACCTACCTTCTGTTACCGAATACAAATATTATTGGACACATAGGAAGTAGGCACTTAACTAGGATGGATACGAAAAGCTCAGTTGATTCGTTTGAAAAAATGAGAGGAATATTTTTTCGTGTTCAGTCGTGTTAAAAAAGTACAAGACGATAATAAAATTATCTTATTCGAAATGTGATTACGTACATATGGCGTATTAGTAATAATTTGTTTTTATCATTAGTCAGTTTCCGTGTTTATAATGTATTCAAAATATCACTAGTACCGTAAGTTATTATGAAAGAATATAGCCTACATATATTTCTTACCTATATACCTATAACTTCTACGCATCCGCGTCCGCGCGTGTCGCATAGCAATAACATTTATATATAATTGTGACGTTCTTGGAATGGTGGGATGGTGTGTGTATGTGTGTATGTGTGCCGCACCGCCGGTCCGCGTATGTGTGGCTATAAAGACGGCGCGCAAGAGTGTGCGCATCTCTTCTATCTGCGGTTCATTGGCTTAATAGTTTGACATGTACTAGTTATATACCTTGTACTAAATTGTAACTTATTGTAATAAAATATTAATTGTTACAAAGTCTATTTCTTGGACCTTCATATTACGAGGTGTACACTAAAGACGTACTAAGAAGTCAAGTACGTAACAATAATAGCTTAACTTTTTCATGTTTATAATAATTTTGAAAGTGCATCATCATTATTCGACATCACACCAGGTAAGTAGGAACTTACATACCTACTATCAAAATTCAAAGACGAAAAAATATTTAATTTATTAATAATAATACAATTAAAATTATTTTTAAAATGTATATCCCGAAATTATATAGTTGATTTAACCCTTTCCAAACCATGCAGTAATACAGGTCTACCGCTCTGATTAAATCTGTAATATTTCGGTAAATATATGCAACATACGCTTCATATTTTAGTTAATTTGAAGGAAAATATTTACGCCTAGAAATGACTTGTGAAAAAACCATTATATAAGGCGAATACTACAAAAATAATTATTTTTAATTCATTCCATTGTAAAATTAATACGTTGACAAAAATACCATTTGAGGCAAGACAAAAAGACATCACACATTAATTTCACAGTGAAAATAATAACAAACATACGAATATAATTAATTATCACTAATTAAATGAAGATAGATAAAAAGGAAGGTTGTATTATACAATGCAACCTCTTATACAAAACTTGATAAATGCTCAGAATTATAATATTACATATTTTTTTTATATTTAATGCTCAATACTTAAAGTAAATTTATGGCATTAACCATTTTTTCACATTTTAAAGGCTAATAGAACTCTAATTTCTTACGGTAACACGAGTTGACAGCATGGCTACGTGCGAGTATTTTATATCACGGTATCGTAAATTTTAATGAAACTATGTATTTCCCGCTGTTATTAACGGATCATGTCTAGTTGTATTACATTTGTAATAATAATAGAATTAAAATTATTTTAAAAATGTATATCTTTAAATTATATAGTTGATTTAAAAAATATATATATGATTTATTAAACTATTTACTTCCCGCTATTATTAACGAGTCATGTCTAGTTGTATTATAGTGAAATAATAATTGAAATTCAACTAGGCAGAGCTTATAGCAATAATACGAAAGCAATGAAGATGGACTCAAGGGAATGCGAACATTTATTTCTTGGAATTGAGACATTCTCTTAATTGGAAAATCCCAAGTTACTAATGTTAAAACATAATGTTTTGTGAGAGATAAGTCTACAAAATTTGATATTTTTGAATAATTATTTCTCTTAAAATTTATTTAAAGCATCGCAGTTTCTTCAACTAGTGGCAATTTATTTTAAACTTTAAAAATATCCGTTCCGGAACAAGATTCAGGTACGCGTGTGTACGTTAAACTTTTTTCTTTAGGAAAAATATTACAGATGTTCGAATTTTTTCAATTATTGTACAATTATTTTGAAAATAGATAGCTATAATGAATTTAAACGAGATTATTAATCGGTTTAGGAAAGTGATTTTGGGGTCTACTTGTCGAATAATGATAGTGATTTAAAACTTTTTGGTCGCGAAAGTTGCGTCATGCTTGCAATGTATCTAATCATAATCTACCTTAAAACCATACATGAAATACATCAATATTATTTTATTATTATTTATGCACATATGCCATGACAATAGAATTACCTTAGTTGTCTCTCGAGACGAGCCTCGAATTCTTCCATTCGGTGACTAGATCAAACAAACACATAAATATAATATAATGAACTGATTTGAAAAATCCATACATTAGCTGCTACAAATCTTGTAATCCTGAATTATAATAATTCCGGGTATCGCAGCCCTAGTGGCGATAATTATTATTTTGAAACGTTTACAATATATTCTCTCATCACCTTAATGGCGCTCATTTAATAGCCTGCTTTAAAAAAATATTAATTATTACATAGAAAATAAATATAAATATGGATTTTCTGTCTTTACAAAAATGAGCGCTGTGTCATAAATATTCAACATATTGTGATGAAATTTGGCATACACAGGATGTGATAATGTATCTATCGCATTAATTACCTTGTTTTATAACTAATTAAGAAAATTTGTTTTAACTTTTTTTTACTTATATCAGACATACGGTTTTATTAGATTTGATTACAAATGCTATTTTGGTATTTTTACTTATTGGCAATAAAGACAATATACATTGTTGGATGCATTTCTAAAGCAATATTTATTGATTGTTGTTAATATTATTTTTTAAATTAAAACTGTCAAAAAATAATTTACAGATATTCACATAAAACAAGGCTTGTGAGTGGGTGGTATAAGGGCTTTAATTTATTATATAAATACATAAGTTTTAATTTATTATTCACATAAGTTTTAATTTATTATGTACACAAATACTTATAAAAGTACAGCCAATGAAATCCGTATAGGCGTGAATCAAACATATCACCGCCATGACCGCGTTAACACGCCAAACTTTGTACATCACGCCAAGCTATAAGCGTGTTAACATGCACTTGTAAAGTTATATTTGTAAATAATTTTACCATCTGTGAATGACAGGTCCCAGGTTTTGATAGAAAAGTCAAGACCTTTAAAGCCTTGTCTTACCCTATGTGGTATCTTCCAATTCAAATAAAGTTGGCAGTTAAAATGATGTATTTTAATTTTCCTTTCTTTCATCAAATTTGTCAAAAGTAATCCTATATGTCTCCTCCTCCTTTGGAGCTTTTACCCTCTTTCGCCAAATTAATGACCAACGTACAGAATATCTGGTAACCTTTATTTTATATTTTATGTAATAATGATCGGTTTTCAAAGTAAATACGTCCAATTATGGAAAAGGAAATAAAAAGTATAATCAAAATGGTGCTCATAACAATGAAAAAGTCTACACCTCGCTAGAAGCATTAATATATATATAATATTTACTAGGAATCTATTTTAATAAATCACTTATAAAATATTTGTTTACGAATAATTCCAATGCACTCGTTGTAAGTACGTTTTAAGCGCTGACATTTTGAACACTAGTAATATATGTACAGATCTGGATAGTAAATATAACGGGCAGCTCAAATATCACGGAAATAATTATTTTTTTGGTTAAATTCGAATATAAATAAAAATAATCTGTTTTTTATTAGCATCGAATTTGTGTCCTCTTTTTAATAATTACAAAAAGTAGTTTTCCAGTATCTACTAATCGTTAATATTTATTATTTCAGTAATTATCTTATCATTCAAATTCCACCTTCTTAATGGCCTGCTTTTAAAATACAGATTTTTTTAAATCATTTACATTTAAGTAAGTATAAAAGTATACTTGATTTGTTATTTAAAAAGATATAAACATGATCGAAATTTGTTTTTTTAAAAAAACATAATTTAAACTATTATATGATTAATTAATTTTCCAAGTTTAATATGTGGATTTTTTTGACGGCCGTGACAATGAATTCGTTTTCAGTGTACCAGATATCTTTCTAGCTTTGGAAAATTATTACTAAAAATATTTCAGAATTAACTGGTCGTACTTTTTTAATGGTATATATCATTTAATTTACACAATATTATTTTAATTTGCCTCGTATTGGTATAAATATCCGATTTTAATTAATATATAGTATTTACTCACGTGATTCAGAGCTTTCACTACTATATTATTTAAAACTATATTTTCTATACTTTGTTACTACATTTATTGATCGTATAATTTACGTTTTCATTTTATTATTTATCGTGTTATTTGAATTAATAATTTTAAATAAAACCTGAAAATGGATCTATTTTTGGATTGTTCATGGACCTTACAAGCATATTTTTGACTGCTTTTGATACATAGATAGGGAAAACTGAGTGTTTGTTAGTTTATCAGTAACTTTTCTAGTGAGTAAGTAAGTGGTCGGGGGGTTCGAGCCTCGTCTTAGGAGACCAGCAAGTTAGTTCTATAACACAAGGGCTTAGAATCGTTTGAAGTTACATGTATTTAAAATACATATGGTATATGTACTATTGAAAAAAAAACATTACATATATTGAAAAACTGGTATAGGTAATTTAAATAAAATTAAAATAACAATATAAAGTGTGCTTTTTAACTAATTGATAATATGGTTAAATATTTTTTTAAACATCTTGTACCAGATCAAAAATCCATCCACTAAATATAAAACGCCTTACATTAGCTGTACGTACTTGAGAAAATTATTTAATTTTAGATTGATTAATAATTAATTGCAACACGTATATTATTATGAAAATCGTTAGAGAAATGATTATTTTCTGACAGCTTCTCAACGATGATGTGAGAAAACCAAGCATTTTATTTTTGTTCTTCTCTATAAACACTTTTTTATATAGCAAAATTTATGTGAAACGTAACGCACTGTAATATTTCTTGAGATTATCAATAAATTAACCGTTATTGTTGAATTTATAACTTGAAAAAGAAAGGAATGGCTTTCATATACAAACACCAAAGATAAAGCTAACTATTTCAGTTTTACCAACATAACGTGTACACAAAATCGTGGACTTAACTCAGTCATACTTTATTGTGTACACAATAACGTTAGTAATATTGTCTTTTGCAAATATTTGAATGTGGCCCAGTACAATACAAACAATTAATATTACAAAAATACTGATTTATAACTCAAAACAAATCAGAATTAAAAATAGACATACGATGAATAACTGAACACCGACTGCTATTTGGACAGACATGTTTTACTGAAGAGTCAGATGTAATTTATGTTTAAGTAAACTTTTTTGTTTATTTATGCTTTTATTACTATAAAGTCATGAGTAAAATTAACCTTGCTCATTGAAACGAAAGATTCTATTTAACTCCTTACAGTAACTTTTTTGCCGGAACATTTGATTTTAACACTCTCGAAATCCGTTCATGGAGACAAAAATGCATCACTGATGTTATTTAGTCATCTATATCCACCGTCAACTTTGTATACACTCTTTTATTAGTTTATTCCGACGCTAATACTTTGGGGTAGCGACTGGAACACGTTTCCGTCTCGAGAGTTGTACCTCGAAATTTTGAAGAAATAAATATGAATCATTAATTATATAATAATACAATATGAAATGAATATCAAATTAAAAGATAGTATACGTCTAAAAAATCTACTTGGAAAGTGAAACGTTTTTACATAAAATATATATATTTTTAAAACTTATTTATGCTGATTTTTGTGTACCAATATTCGAAAACATTCAGTGATTATATTTATAAATATGAATTAAATATATTAATTAGAAAGATATACATATAAAATCAATTTTATCGAAAAATATTGTTGTTGCGCCATCAGGATTCAAATCTGGATCTCTTTCCAAACCGGGGAAGGTGCATTATCCAACTATGCTACAGCGACAATATTTTTAGCGACACATTTTCGAACCAATATGTTATCTTTTTGTAATTACAACTTCACAATACGAATGTGTTCTCCTAATATTATATAAGTGTTTAGCTTAGTTTGAAAATACTACAAATATTTATGTGATATGTATTCCGTGTACGCTTTTCGAACCTATATGCTACCTTTTTGATATTAATAGATTTAATATTAATTTTTGGATAAAATTGATTTTATATGTATATCTTTCTTATAATATATTTAATTCATATTTAAAATATCACAGACCTATGTTCTGAATAATTACAACTTCATAATAAGAATGTGTTCTCCTAATGATTATATTGTAACGTAAAATGGGGGGGGGTGTACGGTGAGGCGCGTGAAGCGCACCGATTCCATCCCACCCCCGGAAATCCACGCATTCCACCTAAACAAGGCTTTTCTCGATTAATGCAGCCGAGCGGTGATCGGGGCCGGCATGCCGCTACACAATACACGCCAACTCGTCTCCTCACATAGGTTGCTGATATTCAGGATAGGAACCGGGAAGGTTGTCAAAGAGAAGTCTGGTTGTATAAAATCATGTATTATAAACACATAAAAATAACTTACAAGCTATAACTTAATTAACTAAATTATTCTAATACTTAAAAGCTACCTTACAAATAATCTAAATCTAGGCTTAATCTAAACCAGCCATCCTCGGGGTCAATGGCTCCTGGATCCCCGCCACGCGGTACCCGGCGCCGTCCCTCGACCCCTCCTGATGCTGTGTGGGTACCGGACAGCCGTCACCGAACGGTATCCCTCCGAGCGTGATACGTCCACCTGAGCGCCCCACCTGCTCCAGCAGCCCTCCTCCCTACTCCCGGCTGCTCCGTGGGCTCTTGATACGCTGGATAGGCGTATCCACCAGAGCGGCCCACACTCTCGACAGCTCCTGCAGAGCTTGTGTCTCACAGACACACAGGCTGTCATCAGCCTCAGCATCGTCCTCGATGCTCCGTAGGTCTGGGCACCATCACCGCGCGGACTCCATCCGGGCGGGATACCTTATTACCAGCGTGCCCCACCTACCAGCAGTCCTTCTCCCTACTCTGACTGCACCGTGAGCTCTGGGTGTAAAACACCCTCCTGAGCGGCCCACACACTCAACAGCTTCTGGCAAAGCTACTGCGTCTAACAGACGCACAGGCTGTGCACAGCCTCAGCACCTTCCGCGACTGGAGCCTCCGAGCGCCCCGCAAGGCGGATCCACGGCGCCCTCCTCCAATCCTTCATGATGCTCTGTGGGTACTGGTCACAAGGTGACCTCCTGAACGCCCCACCTGCTCGGGTCCTTACGGACGTCGCCAGCCTTGGCCTTGATGCCGAGGCACCTCGAGCTTTTGGAGCGTTGTCGGGGCTAAAGCCCTTATTGTGCTGACCCGATAGCCCTCCGCTACCTCCAGTTGGAGATATCGGCCGCGGATGACCCTCCTCCTCTGGTCGCCTCCGCTACAACCGATAGAACGTCCTCCGTATTCAAGCCTCCGTCCGAAGAGGGATGGCCCAGAGTCTTTAGACGTTCTATCCTCCTCTGGTCGCCTCCGCTACAACCGATAGAACGTCCTCCGTATTCAAGCCTCCGTCCGAAGAGGGATGGCCCAGAGTCTTTAGACGTTCTATCCTCCTCCTCCGCGCCATCTAGGGTAAACAACGTACCGAGTCCCAAGGGACAGGATAAACGTCAGCATCCCTAGACGCGCTCTCCTCGGGTTTGTCCGGTATACCAGTTATCATTAACCAGGGTCCAGCGACTCCCCCCCACCTCCTCTGCCTTCTCTAGGATTTGCTGAGCCTTATATACCCAATTTCTGGGTTCCATCTCTTTCTCACTCAAGGGCAACCCTTAGGGAGAGATGTCCTTTTCCCACTTATTGTTTTAAATGGCATGTCAGCTTTCTCCTCTGTTGGCCGTTACTTGATCCTAATTCCTGGTAAAAATGTCAATATTCAGAGAGGCCAGATTTCCAAAAGAATAACATCCCTTAACTGCCGAGGTCGCCGGGACATGTTTTAACGGTCCTCAAAACAATGGGCTATTGTGTGTGGCCTCGCACACCACATGAAGATGCCAACGATTTCTCTTTTACCAGGAATTTTAGATCTCGCTTACTTTTGTTACAATATTTATATTGTTAATTGCGAAGTTGTAATTATTCAGAACATAGATCTGTGATATTTTTATACTAATTAAACGTATTCATTAGAAAGACATATAAAATCAATTTTATCAAAAAATATTGTTGTTACTACCGGCATTCGAACCTGGATCTCTTCCTATCCGAGGAACGTGCATTAACCTATTATGATATATCAACACAGTGCATTGACGTGTTCTCCTTAATAATATATAAGTTGTATCAATGTGTCCAAAATGTAATAAAAAATCATTATTAATTCTGGCGTCTACTATTGGATAACTCAAAGGCATTTGAGATTCCGTGAAAACAAAGAAGATGGCTTTCAAATAATGGAACGATAGACGTATTAATTTAAAAATTGTAACACATATTTTTAAAATGTCACTGTACTGTGCTGGTATAGCATAATCGGTTAATGCATGTTCCCCAAATAGAAAGAGATCCAGATTCGAATCCTGATAGCAACAACAATATTTTTCGATAAAATTGATTTTGTATGTATATCTTTGTAATTGATGCATGTAATTTGTATTTTAAAATATCTATATTGTATTATTGAACGTATCATAAAAAGGTAATGATTAACATATTAACCATCAAATTTATGAATAATTAAGTGGTTCAGTGTGATTTTTGCGGATTTAATTAAACCTCAATCAATCGATGTTGCAAAATGGTTGCCTTCGACATTTAATCCTTAAACAGAAAAAATAATACATAATCTTCAGAAGTGCCATCTTCGTAATAATATAAATTATGCACGTACATAATAAAACTAATATAAATTACTGTCACATAAAACGAAATAAATACCTTTAAAATACGTAAATCTAAAATGTACGATTTAAAAGCGCTATTTTAAATTCGGAAAATTACTGATACCGACTGATATTTAAAAAAAATCTTTTTTGTTCGAAAAGGCTTAAATATTACACGGTGAGAGCTGGTTTTACTTTTTTCATAATAAAAATTACGTAAAAGCACGTTCTCTCATTTTATAAATTGACAATTAATTAAAATGTTATTTATAATTTGTAAATTGTCTACCACAAAAAGAAAAATGGAAAGCTGCATAGTTTCATTAATCTTTTCGTTTAATTTTTTTTAAATATCTTCGCTGACAAATTCAACCTACAAGTTTTTTATTTCAGCGACTAGCAATTTGTAAAAGGAGTTAAATTTTTTGTGAAATATAATTTTACAAGACTGCCAAAAATGTGAACGTTCCTTTCCGCTCAATTTATTGATACGAAAAGTCGTAAATGTTAGGGTTAAATCAATTTTTAGAATTTTCGTTTTTATATTACGTATTGCCAGTGGCATGCAGTATATATAGATTTAGGTTATGCTATTACCAATGATATTATACAATCATATATAATATATGTACTACAATATAAGTTGTACATAGGATTATGAACTTTCGTTTAACCAATGTCTTTAGGCAAAATGAATCCGTCGTTTATACGACACTATCATGTATTTATTTATAATTTTATTAATTTTATTCATTGTGTTTTTAAACTTTAAGTTTTAACGTAAAATAATACCTTCTTATCCATATAAAAATTAATATTATAAATGTATGGACACTTTTCATGACTGAACATGATTCTTTTAATGTTTGAAAATTCTTCACGGAATAACTAAACGAAATAATTATTTTTATTAAATAATAACGTAGGAAATATTTCTGCCAATTGGTTTTTTCCAAATCGAAATCAAATTCATGCACCAAATGCAGCTCGAACGCAAAGAACGACCATAAAATCAATACGTTAAAAACAGTAAGATAGTAAAATTTGCGAATTAGTAAAAGAGGAACTAGACACTTCAGTGATTTGCAGGTAGTTGTAAACATTTCTAATATTATTCTGTTAAAAAACAGCATAAGTAACGACTCCATACAAAACGGATTAATCGAAAAGAATTTTCAATTCAGTATGTAGCCAATTGTATGACTTGAGTAATCCACTATCTTAAAAATAGAAGATAGTAATGTTAATAGCTACAATGTGTCGATTGTAGCTACTAGCACTACGGCTGCGGCGGTGGGTTGTCGTGGTAGTTTTTAAAACTAAGACATTCAAGTTCTACCGGAATACAGATGGTGCTGATTATAATAAATCCGTAAATATATGTTCACAGTCCATATTATAGATTATTTCATTAAAAATTTTTTCCCAGACTTTTTAGTAATGCACAGCTTTTTTGGTTGTATGCACTGTACACCCCTTTGTGTTACATAATACAGAATAAGAAATAAGTACTCATCACCACCATTAGAACTATAGCCCGAGCGGGCTTTAGCCTCTATAAAGTATCTCCTATGTTTCTAATAAAGTCGCGGTCTACTGATATTCCATTTCCTCTCTTTGTGGCCTAATGTTTGTCTTATCAGTGTAGTTGGATTTTAATAATTTTGATGACGTCAGGCTAATCGTAGACTAAGTAAAGTAAGAAATTTCAATTCAGAGTGGCAATAAGTGTCACACTTTAAGGATGTGTCTTTATTGAATTATTTTAATGGATTTGTTTTCCAGAGCCGCACCTAAATGGCGACGCATAAGAATTATCGCAAATTGAAAAGCGTAACTTATCTTTATGTCAGATTTTAAGGTTGATTGACACTTACTTTCAAAGACATTGACGCCCTGGACAATAACTTTATGGAATTTAACTTCTATGGAGTTCACTGATGTTGACAGGTCGAGTTGAAAATCAAGTAAAGTGTTATAGCGGCGGCGAGTTTAATTTTACGTACTTATCATGTTTTCTGTATATTAAAGGTTTATTAATAATAAATTAATATGTACAAAACAACGAAATGATAGGAATATTCTAAGATAATTAATAGGTAGTCAAGCTAGTAATACTTTATATCAGTTTAAAAATAAAGAAAAACATAATTAAATCTAAGCAAAAATAGAGCCAGTAGCCAGAGCAAGAATTTTACTGGGCACTTATGAGTAATCGTAAAATATATATTGTGAAACACTAATCTACTTTGATGATTCCAGCATACGAATGTATAACATATAAATGTCTAAAGAGTACTTACAGGTAATGTTTAATCACTGATTCTAAAGCTAAAGTTATATTTATTTGTATTTGGTAGACCGGCATCACCGCCAGAGATGCCTAAGAGATAATAATTCACGTTGCCGGCGTGTCCCCGCTCGGCGTTCTGATCACGTGATTTGGTGTGCGTTCCGGGTGCAGTTTGAAGGTTGTTTAACATTCCGCTAGAGGGCGACTGCTATTCATACCACAAATATGTACCCATTCGTAAATATATTTTATTATTATGCTAATTAATTCATTTCATTTCACAGATAAAATGTATATAACACATGTCATATATAGATCGGTTTAATGTTTTAGCTTGAAAATATCTATGCAATCTTTATGAACATGATACTCGTAACATAGATATTACATAGTTTATAAAAAAAATCATATAAAATAAATAAATAAGGGTATTGTTGCAAGAAAAATAAGAGAGTGAAGTAGTTAATAATTATTGTCTGAATTCTTCATAATGGCTGAATATTTAGTAATAGTCCAAAATTCTAATTATTGGATATCTTAATATAATTTTAATTTTAATGCCTCTTATTAAGCCTAAAACTGGTGTTAAAGCATAAACGGTGTGAAAAAAAGATATAAAACTAACATGTATGGTACAACAAACTAAGTGCGAGGGAGAATAATACCTAATGTTATAGGATATTGTATATTATTACATTATTATATATTTTACATACGAAAGATGTAGAATATATAATAATATCGTTAGGGTTATGGCCCCCACTGTTATGCAGACGATACGAAAATTATTTTTTTCTGTAAGCCGGGCGATACAGAGGTATTAAAAGGAAAAATAGCAAGATGCGTATACAAAATCATAAGAAATAGTGCATCAAGACTCTTTAAGAATAAAATAAAATCTCACCTTTTCAAAAAATGCATCACAAAACAAATTTTTAATTTTAAAAACAAAGTTAATGTAACTATAAACAATTTATGTGCAAAGCGTCCTTAAGGTGAAAATTTTTCCAAAAATAGCGCTATACAAATTATCCAATATTATTATTATAGGTTTAAATATTAAAATACGTAATATGTGATTATGTAGCGTTACATTTTCAATGCATAATTCATTTTTGAATAAAACGTTCTCGTGTCTACGTAAGGGCTATTCTCATTAGGTGATTTTTCTCATTTGGGTTAACAAGGCCAGCCGCCTTAGTTTCAGATAATTTCATTAGATGGTTCATGTTCAAGGATTTTTCAAGTGATACAATTAAAATAACATAAAGATCGAAATGAAACCCAGATAAAAATATCAAATTGCCACAGAGTATCAGTACAATGATTGTGCTGTTTTGATCTGCCTACTATGTAAAGGTGTATTTTATAGAGGTTTGTTTTTTCTAATTGTCAACATTTTTTCCAGCGACAGTCAATTTGGCAGCTAACAGCTGATTTGTGCTCAGTTTGGTTTGCCATTTCACCATAAGTAGACTTACGCCAGAACAATAATTGAAAATTATGCAAATTTATTTCGATAATCGTGGTTCAGTTCGCTAAACTGAACGTGCATTTTACGGTCGACATAATTGTCCATCCGAGCAAATTATTCGAATAACCATGGATCGTTTTCGTACCACGCATACTTTAATTGATAATACGCATCCGCAGAGACATCGTACAGTGCGCACCGAAAAAACTGTTTCTGTAGTAGCGTAGTATTGAGGAGGACTCGAATGAGTCGATTCGCCATCGTACACAGCAATTTTTCGATTTTTTCATTCCCCAATTGAATGGCATTAATGTAGAATAGCTGTAGTTTTCACAAGATAGCGCAACATACTACACAGCGCGCGCTACAGTCGATTTATTGAAGGAAATATTCGATGAGCGCCTAATTTTGCGTAATGACTTCCAAGATCGTGTGATTTAACACCTTTAGATTATTTTCTGTGAAGATATATGAAACTGCTAGTCTACACTGATAAACCATAGACGATATACGACTTGGAAGCCAACATTCGTCCCGTTATTGCCGATATACGGCCCCAGCTGCTTCAAATAGTGGTCGAAAATTGGACTTCCATATTGCGCTGTATTCGAGCCAGCCGCGACGCCCATATTTGCGAAATCATATTTAAATACTAATGGCATAAAATTATCTTTTAAATAAAGCCAATATTATGGCCATTACCACGATTTTTATGTGTTTAATTTCTTTTTAAATTTCTATACCATTAAAAAAACAGTCTTTAGGTAATGTATTTTTTTTTACAGAAAATATTATTTCGATATTATTCGAGTAAATAATTTATAATTCACAATTCTAAAATGTTTTTATAAATTGATGTCAGTAATAATTTAAGAATCAATTTTAGCCTAAATATAAAATACATACGATTTTAACAAACATAATATAAAAAATATAAAACAGAGATGCGTACACGGAATACGTATTATGTTAATATTATTACTATTTTATAATTAAGCTAAACACTTGTACTACGAAAATAGAACTAACTTGATGGCCTCCTGGAACGAGGCCTGAATCCCCGACCATAAGTTCACTAGGTATCGTAACCACTAGACCACAAAGATATATGTTTTTAATCATATTTAGTGAAGGAGATCTAATACGATTCTTAGAATGAAATGTAAGTGTACTGATGTATTTTATGAGGTATTTTTAGGTAATGAATTGAGAGAAATAAATGAACTAAGGTAAGTAAATATCTGATTATAAACAGCATTACTCTATGGGTGAACGATAAGTAAATAAATAGTTAAGGCTGCAGGTAGTAAGTAATAACACATTCATTCCTGTCTCTTGTATAATACAATATGATATGTACGAGGTTTTGGAACAAGCTTAGAAGAACGAGAAAATCCTAACAGCCTGTATGGAAGTGGGTGAGTCGTCCAAATTATGGAAAAAATATGAGCTGCCATACGGCTCGCTTCTTAGTGATCTTTAACTACCTTACTATCGAATTATTTCCCCGCAGTTTAAATACTAAGAATACATTTTATCTTGTAAAGTTACATTTTTTAGAATATTTTGTGTTTTTTAAAAATAATATTTCAATTATTCAAATATAATGTGATGTGGGCGGTGAAGGAATCGGACGGGGTGGAATGGGAATAGGAAATGGGGATGGCTAGATGGATGACATAGGAAAAGGAATAGGGAAATTAAAATAGGGAATCCTTCGATAATAGCGAACCAGGTTATTGAATAAGGAGGACAGTTCCACTCATCTGATGATGACGCCGTCCCTTGCTTCTCCTGAAGTCCACCCAATTTGAACGGCATGACAAGCGGCTCTGGTGAATTCACCGTTCAATGTTCAATAACTTACACATACAGAAATACTCTGTTGAGTACGTCCTACTGATCAATCAATCACACTGATTTCAATGAAATTTCACTCCGACTCTCGACGAATTTCACAAAACTAATAGAACTGGTCGAGCTGCCAAACGAAAGGGTACTGAATTGGGAGTAGGCGAGGTGAGAGATTAAACAAAAACCGGTGAAAATAATACTGTACTATATTTTAACAATAATAACTTTGTTTCAAACGTATGATGCAAAGTATGCAAACGTATGCAAATCGATGTTGCACTTTCAAATGAATACATCTGTTATTCCATCATTGTACAGCAATCTACTTTATATTTACGGAAAATCTCAAATACGTTTGAGTAAAGTCCGATAGGAGACGCCAGAATTAAATGAATTAATTCATTTTTAATAAATTTTTGGAACTTATATATTATTAAGAAGAACGCATTATTATTGTGAAGTTACAGTTTTTTCAGAACATAGGTCTGTGATATTTTAATACAAATTAAATGTATCAATAAGAAAAATATACAGATAAAATCAATTTATCTGAATATCTGTATAAGGGTTCCTGGTTCGAGTCCGGATGGCAACAAAAATATATTTTCGATAAATTGATTTTATCTGTATGTCTTTCTTATTGATAGATTTAAAAATATTACAACGTAATTCACTTCATAAATCGCACTACTGCCGAGCAAAAACATCACGTCAGTATTTGGAGTCGTGTTTGGACGTAGTTAACATGTACGATTTGTTCATATTATTTATAAAATCATGTGCAAAGAAAAATATCACTGCAGTAAAATATATTTTTACATATATCCATCATCAAGTGAAATCCTGTTCACTTATTGGATTTATATGGTTCCAACTAGTTTTATCACCTTTCCAGATATATTTCTAACTCACAGTGGGCCTTGGATAATACTGAAAATAAGTTCTCAAAACTGAACATATTTGTATACTCAAAACAAAATAAATACAATTTATCTAAAACTTTGGAGCTCATTATCTCAAAACAGTGTTAGATGGAAACTAGTTATTCTGAGGGGTTTATAATTGATCATATTTTGAAAGTATTTATTTTTCCAAAATGCGTGTAAGCGATATTAGAAACACGGCATATTTAAATGAATTCAATTTAATGGCGAGAAAAGTAGCTTCTTAAATTAATATTTATTACAAAAATAGTTTAGTATATATAATTTACACAAATACTCATATATTTACAAGAATTTACAAATCAAAAATAAATAATCAAAATTATGATCATATGCAATGAAAAATATAGGTTTTTATTGAATTAAAAAAATGTGTCGCGATTACGTTATTGAAAATTTTTGCGATGTTGAAGAATGATTGACTCTACGAATGTAAAACATAGAACAATACCTACTGCAGATAACTGAACGTAACTATGACCGTAACATATTGAAATGTTTTTTTAACTATAAATTAAACAAACAAAAATTGTCATTGTCATTGGAGACCGTTGAGTGTTCGTGCAAATATGAGGTGAAGAGCATCCTGTTTAAATCGTTCTTCACCAGCATGTATACCTGCGAGCTCTGGTCGAAATACAAACAAGTGACGTATTACCGTCTCCAAATTCAGTACAACTCATACAGAATACTGTTCGGATTGGCGTGTTATTGCAGCACATCTACAATGTTTACCAAAGGCCGTATATATGGATTCGTTCCGCTTCTGAGACATCGAGTTGTGGGCGTAAAGATACTGCTGCAGCTCAGCACCAACTCTCTGGTGCAAGCGGAGTTCTTATGGAAAACTGGTTCCTTGACCAGAGATGGCAACGCCTACAGAATAGCTACATATACAACAATGGCCGTGTCTGAAGTAGTTATATATGTAATATTTATATTTATGTGTGAACTTTTTACTTTTTATTTATTAATATTTTACTAGGTTTTCTTTTTCATAACAATATATTTATTTCGTAACTTTAATGTATAACATAATATGCATTATCTTTATGGCGAATCAGGTTAAAAAAAACCTGATACGTTAGAATAAACACATTATTATTATTATTATTGTCATGCTTGGTAAATCTGGTGATCCTCCAATTATTATTATTACATTATACAATTATTGGTAATTCTCAAATTATTCAATATTAATATTAAACTGCGTAATAAAGACTTTAATATATATTTTTTTAAATAAATGCGTTATTATGAAACATATGTCAAAAATGCAAGGACATAAGTAATATGCAATCATATTAACGAAACGTTCGTTGAATTAATCCATGCAAAATAATTTTCTAAATTAAAACCTGATAACTGAATAATAAATTAAAACATATTTATTACTCTTTGGACATTTTGATAAATGTTTTTTCGCGAACTGTGCACAATGTCCTATTATTCATTCGGCCCATAACATACACATACGCTATAGTTTTATTTTATTCCGTACACTACTCACAAAAATTAAACACCATTATTCTTCTTTTCTCCATCAGTTTCCTTGTTCAACTCCATCCACTCCCCTCGCAATAAATGGTAGTTCACAAATTCAGTGTCTCTTAGTAGATGGGTAGTACTTAGGTGCCTTTCGTTTTGTGGTTATATCATTTTAAAGGAGGCACACGCAGGTCTGTGCATGTTATCTTTTGTTCATTAGATAAAATACGGATTATATTTTCAAACAATGAAACCCTCAAAATCCAAAAATACGAATTAATTCAGTTAGGTACCACTTGATTTATTTCAATTAAAAAAAGCACTTAATTCTCACAACCTACAGAATTATTTATTACTTTCTTTAGGACTATCATATTATCGTTCTGAATGGGAGGCATTTCAGAAAATTTACTTTGAATAATTATTGGTGTTGTAATTTATCAAAACTGATGTTTTCGCTAATGGTGGTTCTACACGGGATACGATACGATGAAACAAGTTTCAGCGCTTTACTTGAGAAAATTTCATACAATAAATGTAAACCGTGTGTAAATTTCCAGATCATCGCTTGAGATTAGTAAGTTGAGACAATAAGGAATGGATCATTCCGGCTTACTTAACCTTATCTAAGCCTTTTATCAGTCCATGATTTAAATGTAATACAGATTTCTGTGCATGTAAACACTACTATTGAAATAAAGGTGAATTTCCGATGTCAAGTTTTCGAAAATAATGTAAACATAAAGAGAAAAGATTGATGAAAATCCAATATTTTGTTATGCTTTTGTTATTCCCGGTCGAAATGCTTCAAATACTTGAGCTACATTACGAAGGAAAATATTACATGTAATATTATATGTATACTATCATGAAGCATCTTGGATATGTCGCCAAGTTCTCCATTCCAGCTCAACTAAGGGAAGGAGATCTATTTGACCTGAGCGGTGACCTCTGATGCCCGTATGCACACACATACGCACATTATTACACGCATTATATACACGTGTTTTGCAGTTTTGCTTTATTTAAAAATACACTTAATCTCTTTGGAACACCTATTTGTGTGTGTATAAATATATTAATTATTGAACTAAAATAATGCGTTGTGCCTTTCTCCCCCTTCCCTTCCCCTCCTGGCCTAGCGGTGACCCAGTCGATCGCCGACCTTGAACCTGACTTATACGTCTATACTTTGAGTCGGAACCTTGACGAAATAGTGAGTGAAAAATATACAATACAATACATATACAAACTTAAATATAAGGACACAAGACGCAGCATTTCTTTGAAGTGTACATCAAATGGACACAGCGCCGGTGCTAGAAGTTTTTCCGCCTCAAGCAAGATTGTGAAACCATTTCCATAAATCGGCTGCCCCCTACATCGGCTGCCCGCGTGCCGCGTGCCGCATTTTCTGGAATTTCTGATTTTACTGGAGTGGTAAAAATAACAATTCTCTAGTCTCCGGCATCTGAGGTGCAATAATCGGGGGTGAATTTAAGGATCCCGATGAGCGAGGAGAAGTGAATATATATTTTTTTGTGTATGTTGTAAAATTGTAAAAGTTGTAAATTGTTGTATATAATCTTTTTTTTGGTGCTTGGTGGCAATCTTTTGTTGTGTGTGCTTTTAGCAATATTTTTGATTTATTCATCTACGTTATTATATTTTTTTGAGAATTGTGCTTAGAAGCAATCATTTATTTTTCCCGCTAGAATCAGGCATCAGGCTAGATCAGAATCAGGTTCGTAAAAACCGAGGGAATTGATGGTAGGATTTGGGATTTGGTGAAGGTTGGAGTAGAATCTACGGGATAGATCTGTTAAGTATTATTTGAGGGTGGGAATGTTGATGTCGTTGCGGATTATGGTGTTGTGAACGAACCAGGAACTATTGGTCGCAAGGCGAAGGATTTTATTTTGGTGAATTTCTAAGCAGTAGATGTTGCTGGATCCCTATATGGGACAGGTATAGGACATAATAATAATATTACAAGGGGGGTTTGTTGATTAAGGAGTGGATATAGGGCTTCAAAACAGCATTCAGCTTTGTAGTGGATAATTTTTATGTGAGAGGTCTAGGAGAGTTTGTTGTGTAGGGTTAGTCCATGGTATTTAAGCATTTGGCGCCATGAGATGGGGATATTATGGAGAGACACCACTCCAAAGGGTGTGAAATGCTTCTTTATTTTTGAAAAGAATATTTTAATTTCAACAACTTGTATTGACATGAAATCTAGTTTTAATTACTTAAGGGAATTTTGGGTTTTTATATTTTGGCAAGCTTTTAAAAATAATTCTGTTCAAACATTAATTATATTTTAATGAAAGGTATAATAGAGGATAGGTATACATCTTTATGTAAATGAGATAGAGACAACATTATTCATAGGGTTTATTTACATGTGTTTTTGAATGATTCTAGTTAATAATTATGTTCGAACACTAATTCTATTTTAAATATGCAGTAGTTCCAAATTATTGTATTTGCTGCTTTCTGCATAACTACGCTTCTTTGATGAATTT
This sequence comes from Eubasilissa splendida, assembly GCA_031772225.1. Lineage (NCBI taxonomy): Eukaryota > Metazoa > Arthropoda > Insecta > Trichoptera > Phryganeidae > Eubasilissa > Eubasilissa splendida. The sequence goes on along the minus strand of CM062851.1, from coordinate 22,376,232 downwards.
ATTTCAATGTGCATGTAACAAATAAAACAATTACGGCAGAATCAAGGATTAGGATTAAAAAAACATTTTTTATTACAGGTTTTTAAAAATGTCGATTAGAGGGATTTAAATATATTGACATGTTCGTTTATTATTTTTTTATTATCTAGCTGTGAAGCCTTTTGCTACAAAATATAATGCAATTGGTAATTTATTTTACGGTTATTATCTAACAAATATTTCACGAATTGAGAATCTACTTTACTTTTTAAAGTCTTCGTATCTACTTTATCTTTACCTAAATATTTTTATTTACATATGTGTGATTATGGAGTTCTACAAAGTAACCCTCAAAACAATACCTATATTATGCTGTTTTCGATGGCTACCTCTGCGTGGAAATATCTTACGCTAGAGCAACTCCACCTATGAGTCACCTATCGCCTCTGTCTCCGAGTTCCATCTGCATAATGCCCAAGATATTTGGGAACTCAGTAGATCTGATGTGTGTACCTATGGTCGATAGGCGTTTCGCTCTAACTGCCTACAAGGTTCGCTCATTACATAGTCAGGGTCAAGTAAGTTCCCCTAAGGGATATTCAAGATATTCATATACAGAGTGTTACAGCAGTATCCAGAATTTATGAATACTTACTTCCAGTATGCTTTACTTCAAAATTGACACGTTTTTTATATTCAATTCCAATTTTCAAATTTTTTCCATGGCATAAATTAAGTGAGGGATTTTTTATTCCAATTCTTATATATATTCTTACTTTTTTAATTTTTTTTTAAATAAAAGAGATGCGTTCACTTAAAAAATATTACATAAATAAGCTTACCAAATTAAACTCTTATCCTACATAAATAGTACTAACTTGTTGGTCTCCTAGGATGAGTCTCAAACCGCTTGATTGCCAGGCGAGTGTTTTACCACCAAACCAAAATAAGTGTATTTGTTCCAAACCATTATCTTTGTCCTTAACGAGAATGTTTCAAAGTCAACATGCTGATTCCTAGGCAGCTTACTATTCTAATCCTTCTTTTTCCAGATTTTCGTTATTTGTTTTTCCCATAACGAAAAAGTATTCAAGTTCAATCTTGCACAGCATTTTTTTATCTGCAAAAACTCCGTTGTAAATAAAAGGCTCATTCAACCAGCGTATGTAGTGATTTATGACCTATACGATCTCGGGACAAAGCCATTTCAAAATATGCCACAACATGTCGATATTTCCGTTACAGTACATTTTATTGCTTATTGTAAAGTACAACTTCTTGACAAAGTTATTAGACTCACTGTAAAAAATCACTTACTCGTATATATCTCTCGTTATGTAACATGTTTTATGTCACAATCTTCTTCTCGAGCAGATCTAAGAGGTACAAGAAAATAAAATTTTGACTTATTCTCTATATTGGAAAAACAGGACAAAATTTTATCCTTAGAGCTAAAAAGCATTTAAGATATTTAAATAGTAATGGTTTTTCAAAATATTCTGATAATTTACTAGAAAATGATTATAGATACTTTTAATAACAATTTAGGATTGTCTGTTTTACATATAAACAATGTTGGACTTAAATTAAATAATTTAGAATCACTAGAAATACGAAAAGCGTGTAAAATCAACTAAAATATTATATATAGCCAACAAAATTTAAGCACAGGTCAGTCCTATTCTAAAAATAAATATTACAATAATTTTATATTATTAAGTCAATTTCCACATTTCTCATTATCGTAACAAATAAAGTTAGGTACTTGATTTATTTCTTAATTAATTATCATTATTTTAAAAATAGAATTTAAAAAGATTGATTATTACAATTTGACAAATTGTTTATTTGTCTTCTTGAAGGACATGGTATTTTATGAATTCGGTTGGTGTATTAAATTTAACTCATAAATTTGGTTTAAAACAAAGTTATAAATAATTTATATTCAAATTTGTGTTGATTTTTAATTAATTATTATTTTAGTTTAACGCAACGCTTGTAATTTTTCCAATGAAAGTTATAAATTAAAATCTATTCTATAGACTGTGGGATACTAAACTGCTGCAAACTTAAAGTTTAATGCAGTAATATAACTTTACCCGAGCTAAAACTGTTCATGAATGATGACAGGAATATAAAAGAGTAAGAAAAAATGTAATATCTTGATTTTTTGATCAGACGCACTTTTTTACTCTGACAATTAAACAAAAAAACGGTATTCATATTATGGTCCAAATTGCATCGTATAGTCCGTACTTTTATATATACTACGTTGCAAATCTGTGATTCTCATGAAAATAAATCGTGATTCTAATAAAAATAAAACGGGGATTTTTTTTTAATGAATCTTGGTTAGGCATCCCCATAGGAAATATCAATACTAGTTATAGTATAGCCACGTTCATATACGGTTCACTAAAATATAATTACAATTAAAGTTTTTTCTTCAATAGTTATAAACCTAAAGAATGAATTTAAAACCAAAGAGGCTTTCTTATAATGTGTATAATAGGATGGAAATCGAGTAGCAGAAAGACATTTTGGTCCAAAACCAATAAAAAAAGATTCGTGAATGGAAAAACAAAAAAAGCAATTTAAACTGCTAAGTAAACATAATAAAACATTTCGTTCATACTTGTCAAAATGGCCGGAGTAAGAAATATAGATAGTAAACTGAATAACAGATTATCGAAGCAACCACAGATCACTTAATATATGAACTAACGCAAATATCTTGACCCAATATTTTCATTTTGGTGTCACCCACGTGATTACTTTGGTACTAATCACGTAATCAAATCGCTTCGCGACTTTTTTTTTTAAATATGACTCGATTGGAATGAAAATTTAAACGCTGACAATATAATATGTTTTAATGTAAAAAATACGTCTTGTTTACACAAAGATTTAATTTTCGAAGAGTAAATACTTTTACTGTTACATAAATGCATCATAATCTATCGAATTTATGATTCCAGTAAAAATGTGCGTAAAATGCCCCTCGTCTCGTATCTAATGTTCTGAACCCTTCTCCCATATATATACTTCATATCACGTCGTTTCATTTACTAGTCTGTGGAATTAACGTAATATCCGTTTCTACGAAAAAATAAGTCTGCAAATGGCATTGCTGATTTAACAGGATCAGCATCCTGGTGCTTCAGATTTATGAAGAAACACGAGTTCTTCATGCATACAAAAACCACTCTTGCCCAAAAAATGCCAACTGACTATGAAGGTAAAATAATTGAATTCCACAAATTTACATCAGCTAGGAGGAACTTTAAGTTTAGCCAAATTGCAAATATAGATGAAGTGCCTCTAACATTTGATGTGCCTTCAAATCGTATTGTATATTCAAAAGGCATTAGCAGAGTACCAATAAAAACAACATGTCATGAAAAAACACACTACACTGCAGTTTTAGCATGTTGTGCGGACGATAGAAAAGTTACCCCCCATGTTAACCCCCTTTAAATGAAAAAAAATACCGAAAGACTATATCCCCCGTAGAATTTTAGTCCACATTCAATTTAAAGACTGGATAGATGAAATGAGGATGAAATTATGGTTATATAAGATATGGGCATAACGGCCAGGTGCGTCATCAAAAAAGTATGCGATGTTAGTGTGGGATCAATTCAGAGGACATACAACTGAACCAACCAATAAGCTTTTAAGACAAATGAACACGGAAATAGCTGTCACTTAAGAAAAATAACATTAACACTATTTTTAGAACAGAAAATAAAATCATTATTGAGAATCCCTAAAGACAACATACCTCAGGAATCACGCGGAGTGTATACAATTCCCTGCTATTCATTTAACAACATATACAGGGTGGCGCAAAATAAATCATCTAATTTTGTTATGGATAACTTTTTTACTAAATAAAAAAATAATATTTTGAGTGATGGAAATCTTTATTTGAACCTTTAAAAATTGTTCTGTTAAGTGGAAAAGATGATATCCGTCAAGTGGCTGCCGCCAGTGTTAATACATATTTGTGCCCGTTTTATCGCATTTTCCACGACTTTCCTTTAAGGGCTGCGATTTTCTGAGGCTTGTTGGCATAAACCTGCGACTTCAAGTAGCCCCAAAGAAAGAAGTCTGGAATGGTTCAATCGGGCGATCTTGCTGGCCATGCCAAATCGCCAAAACGGGAGATTACGCGACCAGGAAACGCTTCCTTCACAATATCCATTGTGGCTCGTGCTGTGTATGCAGTTGCACCGTCTTGTTGAAACCACATATTCACCAAGTACCGCTCATCCAATTCCGGCAGTAAAAAGTCGTTTATCATGGCCCTGCAGTATTCGCCAGTAACAGTGACCGTATTGCCGATGGCGTCCCCAAAAAATACGGCACAATTACTCCTCCCGCGTGAACCCCGCACCAAACAGTGGCTTTGAGTGAATGTAATGGTTCTTCGTTCATCACACGCGGATTTTCAGTGCCCCAGAAATGAAGATTTTGCTTATTGACGTGACCGCTTAATTGGAAATGCGTCTTGTCGCTCATGATGATTTTCGACACAAAATCGTCCTCTTCGTTGTTGAGATTGAGGATGGCTTGACAGTAATTCACACGCGACTGACGGTCAGCAGGCATTAATTAACTGATGCACTGTTTGCACTTTGTACGGGAACATGTGTAAGTCTTTCACTAAAATTCGCTGTAGGGTTCGTCTGGTGATGCCCATTTGCGTGGCCCGTCGTCTGGTTAATGTTTCTTCGTTCTCAGCGACATCGACAGCCACAGCCGCGATATTCTTGGCCGAACGACCAGTCAGTCCGGTGGCGGCCACGCCCTGAAAAGTCTCCTGTGATTCCAGTCTGTTCGAGTCGAGTAGCTAAGCGCCGGAATGTTTGCCCAGTTGGCGCGACACGATTAGGAAATCTACGTCGAAATTCACGCTGCACTAACACCACCGACCGATTATTGGTCAAAAAAATTGACACAATTATTCCACGCTCTTACGGAGTATAGCGCTTCATTGCTTGTCTGTTTGTAAACTGCAGCTGTCTAATTTGCAAATGTCAAATATGATTGACGTACGACGCTATTTGCAAAAATTATAACATCTTCCGATACGGTGATAATTATATCGGCCGATCAAATGGGTAGATCTCATCACGGGTAGCCGAACATAAGGTAGATTTTAAAAATAAAAAGATTACGTCATCATTAGTGGAGCATATTCTGACCGAGGGTAATACAGTAAATTTCGACAATGTAACCATAGCTTACCTTAACTTAGAAGCATCCCGTATATATATAGAAGCAATAGAAATTTTCACAAATAGAAATAAAGAGTACAGTAGAAATGACTCCATAAGAATTTAAAACATCTGGACAAATATCTTAGATACAGCCGTCTACGAAAATGCATCCATTAAAAAAAAACTCATCAATAATAATAAACTAACAAAATCCCCTTAAAATAATCAAAAAACCACTTAGAAAGGTAATTACGCGTGCACAAAGCCGGCTATTAAATAAATAACTAAACCACAAGTCACCTTTTGTTATCATTAGATACAGTTAATCGCGACGTCAACTAATAATAGTACCTACTAAGATTTTAGCTCACTTTCATTTTGGCTCTTGTTTTGAATGGTCGCATTTACTCGTCAGTTTATAGTAGAATTCAAAATAAAAAGGCCCTTGAGAATGAGTAATGATATTTACTCGAAACGTCGGGAGTATAAAAGTCCTTCTCAGAACTATTTGGCGTGGGTTCCCCTAGAAAATGATCCGTTATATATCTATATTTCCTGTATTAAATTACGATTGTACCGCACATTTTTAAAGCAACATCTTGCCGATGGTACGTATTACCGTGCGGAAACATCGGCCTAAGGTTACAAGGAAACTATCTATAAAAACACGATATAATCTAGAAGTGATGCCAGTTCCATATAAGTATAAAAGAAGAATATATATCTATATTTTTGTTATCTATCCTTACAATCATTTAGAAAAGACGCCAGTTCCATACACTAGTGCTCACGGAAACCTTAAATTAAACAAATATACATTTTAGAGCTAAATAATTGTTATTTTTTATTATTTGTTACATTTTAAAATATGTAACAATAAAATGTTAGATAAATTGATGAATAATAATATTATTCACAAAACAAACAAGGAATACATGTAGCGATTATGGTAAAACGTTTATCCCTTGAATTTTAATTACGTATTTATTTTCCCCTCAATTAGTCTGCCAATCGTCGTTACGTGAAAAGTGTGATGAAGAGAAAAATCAACGCACGAGGCTAAATTCTACATCCCTTAAATCCCACTCAGCTGATGGGTTGACCCAATTCATTATAAAACTTGTTGAAATCGTGTATTTTTATCACGGCACAATGTAGTGAAATAAGTCATTTCGTATGCAGAAATCGTGGCAGCAGGAGTGTGGTTTGCCATTTTTTATACAGAATAAAAAAATGTGTTAAGAGTTATAAGAGAATTACATAGTAAAAATCAAAAAAACTCCGAGATGTAAATTATTGTCGCCGTCTTTTATATATTGTACACCTGAGGTTAGCTCGAGTCACGTTGTGCCATTGTATTCGTAACTTTAATACAGTGTTTTGTATATTTAAGACTGCTAATCTCTAAGAATTATGAGGCGCGTATAACAGCACAACTAAAACAAAAGGAACAATTTTATTTCAGCATTCTTCTTTGGCCCCTTTTCATTTGTCTAATTTAATTATTTCAATTAAATTAAATACAATACGTGTGCCAGTAGACGTGATTGTCTATGTGAAAAGGGAGAGATGGTTTACGTGTTTTAAAGTTGAAAATATTTTAGATATTCTAAATCATTCCTATATGATGTTTGTTATTTTAAATCTAAATATCACGATTAATTAGATAATTCACTTTGAAAACTTACACAGAAAAAATCTAACTATCGAAAAAATATCTAGTTACCACAGGGACTCGAACTTTTTATTGCCGGAAGTAAAAATTACCAATTACATTACGTAAACCATGTATTATGTGTTCATTATATTTTAGTGAGTTATATATTATTTTGGGTTCGATCGTCATACGAAAAATATTAATTTTGTATAAATTTTGTTGTTTACAAATCATTTATTGATACAAATTTCATAGGAATTGTTCTAATTTTATAAAAGAATATGAAATCACAAAGTTTTTAGTCGAAAATGCATGATTTTTAACTATTAAAAAAATAAAATAAAATATTAAACGATTCTAATCAGAGCCTAAAAAGTAACATAACAAATCATGGCCGCAAATCAAAACTGAACTATAATTTTAGTAGTCTGTTATAGCAAAAAGCCATGTAGGAGATCCGTATAGCGAAGTAATGGTGTAAAAAATATTTTTTGTAAAAATTTTTATGCAAAACCTATATTAAAAGTTTAGAACAACCTGTCTATGTACAGGATACGAGAATATTCAACCATCATACATGCCAAAGGTGTAAAGCTAGTTATCTTAAATGAAATATTAATTATCTGTATCTTACTTAACGTATGTCTCTGAGAGACGTGGTTAATAACGTATGTAAGGACAGCGGCAAGGAACTCCCTGTGGCCGTGATATGAGGTATGAGCGTTCCCAGAGAACAATTCAAGGAGAAACAGTTTATGCCTTGTCATTAGGAGTACCTACTGAACGTAGCAATATATGTCGAGAGCTTCTGAGTAAATGCTCAGAATCACATATCGGGGAAATGTACATCGATAGAGGGTTCTACGAAGACTATAAATTAATGAGTACAACATATTTTCGTATAATATATATTTTTAAGAAAATTAAAGACTTATTTTTATAACTCGGACAATTAACATAGAATGAACTTTAAAATTTAAAAACATATTTTCTCTCACTCTACATATTCTCGAACTAATATAATGCAAATTACTTCACACTTGGATACGTTTTAAGTGTGGAGTTTTTAAACAAATTGTAATCAAGTAAATAATCCACCCAAATAATAATATGAAAACTATACCAAAAACTAATAGTAAATAAATATAAAGATAATAAAAAAGTGCTATTTATTTCAAAGTGCAAGTTTACTAAACCAACTATTCTCAACTTGCAATCTCAGGAGCCTCCATATTTTTTTATTTGGAAGAAAACGTGAAAGAGTTATAGAAGCTTGAATAATAATATATTTATTAAGGGACTTCTTATTATGAATGATAAACCCCGTAATCTAATTTAAAATACAAAATAAATACATCTTCATCCAAAAATAAATATAATTTCAAAGCAAATTTATATACTGGTAGCTATTTAAATTTCAGACCGCTATTAGTTGAATTTTAATAGTAATATCAGCGAGCAAAAGCGACTGATTTTGCAACTAACATCGATTTTAAATTACCAATTTACATCAAAAAGAGTTAAGTTTGTTTGTTAAATACAAGGTGTAAAAATTATACGAAAAGGCAACTGCATCGAAAATTATAAAAAAAAAAGAAAAAGGAATTTGCTGACTTATGAATTCAGAGCGAATGCAAAGATCGCTAGAAATCTAGTTCCAAAACAATTTTTTTTAATTATAGATTTTTCTGATTGAACAAAATATAAGAAGAAAAATGACGTTCTTACTTTTTTCTCCAAGACCAATATTAATGGAGTTACAATTTTTGTAAGTATTGTCAGCCGCCATGAAATAGATGGGTTAGTTGACTAAATTAGCCGAGATATTTACCAGATAAATTTTTCAGAAAAGTTTGCCAAAAATCAGATAATTAATAATCAGTAATTATAGAGTCATGTCGATAGTATTTCTATCGAAATATACCTAAAAAATTGTATGCCTTCCCCCGAAATTAAAAATCTACATATAATCATATGAAGATCTATTATTATAATACATAATGATGTGTACTGTATTATAATTTGTAATCTTACATATTTTCACTTAGTTTTACCTTGTATATATGTAATTATATTTTATTAATACGTATTGTATCCCAAATTATTATTTTTATTCTCTAATTTTATATATTTTCACTTTTACTTTGCCTTGTACGTACTTTCATTCTGTATTTAAATTGAGTTATGCTTAGTATTTAATGAGTTAATTTGGTTTGTAACATATTATTTGTTTGCCAATTTGCCCTTGCATTGCAATGCATTTTAAAAATCGATTTTAAAATATCTATAAATATTATATATTAATCAAAATCTATACTATACTATTTAATACATACAGACAGCATTTTGTGTGTTGTTTCATTCGTCCGTACTAAATCCTATTTCCACTATTTGATCCTGTGGTGTAACTTTAACTATGTGTGTTAACATAATTATCTTGTGTAACTTTTACTAGAATGCCCAGAATAACATGAAAATAATCAACAAATAACATTGGCCAAGAAAATTTTGTATTCATGAAATCACCTGACTTATTTCCATCCTTTTTGAACTGAAACGTGATTTCAGGATTGAATCAGTGGGCATGCACGCCCTCAGTAGTTCAATTAATACCGTGTATTGTACCACTCGTCTTATTTTTCTATATAATATTTCTAGATGTTTTCTTTTTACGAATTGATAGAATCTAATCCGATTTCGATTAATTGTTTTTTTGTAAGTTTTTATTGTAATTTATTAATTATTTATTTTAAACTACACGTAACTGGATCTTACCTACTATAAAAAATATCTCTATTTTTTATTGTAGGTAAGGTGTATTGTCAACTCATTTAATAGTAAGAATTTTTTAAAATTATTATTTTTATCACGATTCTGTTTATCTAATTAGAATATTTTTTTTATAATATTTTTTTTTGGTTTAGTAAAAATATTACGCGTATTCATGAAACATTACAGTGAGCTCTGTTATGTAGATCTGTGTTAATGCGTGGCTAGACAAGTATTAAAGAAATATCAGTATTTTTAATAAGAAGATCCTTTTGATTCTATATCACGTTCATCTCGTCAAATCAAATTTATGAAAAAAATGGAATCCGTTGATCTGAATAAATCACATTAAAATTCTACTACCCAACACTACATTAACTTTTGAAATGACTGTATACCTTCAAAAATATTTCCACATTTTTTGCGATTTTTTTTTTTTTTTTAATGATGTGTAAGAAATTCGCGCGATAAGGTATTTCAATTATTGAGAAATGTAGAGAGATTATTCTGTAAAACATACCCATCATTTGTGACGCCATCAAAATAAAATGAAAGACAAGTGAAAATTATATGATATACCTACGATTTTATTAAATCACTAAAACTTTTCCGGCTGGTTCGACGCATTATAAAACGTTATTTACGATTTGCCGCCGCTCGGTTCTCGGATGTCACGTGACTTGCTAGTTTGCCGTTTCATCAATTTCAAGTCGGAACTTTTTCAGACGCTTCCCTTTTTAACCATTAAATTCTTATATATTTTTTCTATCTGTGTTCTCCGTTATGTCGTTCTTTTTTGTGCACAGGTAATTACTGTTTGCACTGTAACAGTGTACGTTACAAGGGGATAATATACTATGTACCAACGTATTCTGGGCCTTTTATTGAAAATAATTTAAGTATTTAATTGGTTTTCCTTACATTTTACATTAATTTCAATGATTTTATTTTGTATTTTTTAAAGAGAACACATTATTATTTTGAAGTTGTAATTTTTTCAGAACGTAGTTCTGTGATATTTTAGTACAAATTAAATGCACAAATTACAAAGATATACATACCTAGACAAAAAATATATTTATCGAAAAAATATTTCTTCTCCGAATAGGAAAAGTTCCTGGTTCAAATCTCGGTGACAGCTAAAATATTTTTTCGATAAATTGATTTTATCTGTATGTATATGTATATTTTTCTAATGGTGCATTTAATTTTTATTATGATTTTATTTTGTATCGTGTTGTTAACTAACAAAAATGAGGTACGAGGTGGTGCCATATGTCTGGACTGCACAATGGATGGATCCAAATAATCACAAGGGTGATCAGCTAAAAATCATTCAAAGATCTATTCCCGTTGGTTCCCCAAAAGGAATCTCTCCTAGAGAACAATATCAAATATCTGTAGAACGTGAATTAGGCATTGCCAGGTAGCCTCACATTTATTCAGATTGAACTTAGAGAACAAAGAGAAGACCCTTAACCATATCTTTTTTGTTTGTCTTTTGCGAATCAATGGTTTTTTTTACAGTGATGTCGTTGATGGTAATTTTCAACTCTCAGTTAACTTATGTCGTCTTCTTTCTTTTAACTCGCCACATATAATCTGTATAATATAACATTTTTTAACGATAATGGTATTGATAATATTTCCTATTATTTAATATGATTGTTGTACTTTTTTTCTTTAAAATAAAGTTTTAACTTGATTAATGGCACAAATCACTCTTGAATAGTGGATTGGAAAAGAATAGGAAGATGGTGAGATAAAACCGTAAATATACATATTAGCCAGTGCACTGCATACAAGCAAAAAAGCTGTGTATTTCTAAAAATTCTGGGAAACAAATATAAATTAATTGTAACTGGTTTAATTATTGTTTATCTTTTATTATGATTTTCGTTTTTAATGATAAACTGTGTGTTTTCCGAATAAAATAAAATAATCCATAATATCTTATAATTATGCTAGCGCCCACCGTGTATCGGTAGAATCATTAGTTGCGTAGTTCTGGGTGCTACCACGCGACGCCACCGGAGCGCTGTAGTCCTTTTCTAGGTCATTATTAATTTATTACTACTACAATTACTAGCCACTGTTTTAATCTATCGTTCTATTCAAGCCATACAATTGCTACCTACTGAATTGAAAATTCCACTCGGCAGAGTTAGAAATGGATCAGCTGATGCATGTCGTACGGAGTGCTTACTTATGCTGTTTCCTAACATTTGAAAGGTTCTGAACTTGGCTAAGAGCTGATCGAAGCATACCTTACTAAACATGTTGTTTTCATATTTATTCTTTGCGTTCAATGATAATGCATTTTTATTAAGATAGATTCATTTTGCTTAAGCAAAAGTTCATAAACCTATGTACAATATTGCATATTGTATATTATATAGTATTATATAATGTCATAGTAACAGCATAACCTAAGTCTATACCTACTGCACGCCACTGATATTAACACACATATATATATTAAGATACATGTTTACTACGTGCAATGTACGAATTGATAATTATAACTAATTTGCACACGTAAGCAAAAATAGTGAAAATTTTAGGGAATACGTTAAATTATAAATTTTAACCTCACTAAAAATATAACTAAAACCTTTGTATTACATTACGATAAAACAAAGTATAATATAATACTAAGTTGAAAACTCAATGTTTTATTATTTTAACTAACATATCCCATGTTTACCGACGAGACTTGATTTGGAGACTCAAAGAATATAAATATACATTTACTGACAAATCTCTGAAATGAGAGATGGTTTGGTTTTATGGTTTGCACACTTGCTAAACAATCTTTGAATGTAGACAGCATTTTGTCCGACCAACCTCTTTCTGACGACAGCTCACATTATTTTACCAGTAATAAAGCAAAAAAATGTAATGTTTGTAAATTCTCTTACTTTCATTTTTATTGGAATTCAAAAGATAATATTCGTACAGTACGGATATTATTATTTTTGTGGAAAATTCATGAATTATTTGATAAATAGGTTCAAAATAAACAATTTAATTCTTACCAAAATTTTTGATTCGCGTCATTGTCGCTTGCTTTCTGCTAGTGTTATTCTGAGTGAAGTATATTTCTGAATGTATTGGTCTCGTGTAATACTTCTGCCCAATATTGAAACATTTCTTGACATTGGCATTGCAATGGTTATCCAAATTTAAACATCCGGGTCAACACAAATGTGTCTCACAAAATGACGTCACTTATGGTTACAGTATAAAAAAAGAACCAAGCCTAAATATGAATTAAATATATTAATTAGAAATATATACATATATCATCAATTTTATCGAAAAATATTGTTGTTGCGCCACCGGGATTCGAACCTGGATCTCTTTCCTAAACGGGGAAGGCGCATTATCCAACTATTTGACAATATTTTTGGCGACAAATTTTCGAACCTATATGTTACCTTTTTGATATTAATACATTTAATCGTTTCATTATTTGATAGAACCATTTACCTTATTTTTACAGAATCTCAAATATCTTTGAGTAATCTGATAGCAGACGCCAGAATTATCAATTCATTTTTATTAAATTTTGGACACATTGATGCAACTTTATTATTATGAGGACACATTCTTATTGTGAAGTTGTAATTATTCGCGGGATTCGAATTAGCCAACCAATGGTTCTTTGAGTGTTAATACAGCGAGATTGGCATTGTTGCGGTTCAGTATTGCATTAGCTCAGCTTCGCTGGCGCGTGCATTGTGTACATTGAACACGTGGACACCTTACAGTGTAAATGCTGTTCACTGTACACGCCCATGCTTCACGCTTTTAATAGAACCTTTAGAATCATATATTAAAATTGTCGTCTTTGTCGTACAATTAAATAATTCGCTTCCTTTCTACCTGTAAAGTTAAAAAAAAAAACTTTCGAAAAATACCATTTTCACAAAAATACAATTTTAACCACACAGTTAATTTTGCTAATTTCAAAAGTAATAATAATAATGTTTATCGAGTCATCGTTGATTACTTATTAGCCGGTGTTCGACAAACAAACAATTTTAACTTCAAGAAACTACAAAAACATCTTTAAATTTGAAATATTTTAAATAACCCGTTCCCACTACGCACTACTTGTTATTGTTAGGCTTGTATAAATCCGGTTTTTACTGTATCCTTAAAACATTTAATTTTGTCTTTTTTTTTTGTAAATAATTTCATTGTGCAATTATCGAGGCTTTGCCTTAAAAGTTACAGTACAATCGAACTTGTTTGCTGATATAAATCTCCCTTCAACGCGTATTTTAAGGATTCCATTGACAAAAACGTGATATAACCTAAAATAGACACTAATTAAGTTTATTGATAGAACATGAGTTGAGTATAACGTTAGATAGGAAGTTTCTTGGTTATCCCACATCTGTTAATTCTAAGAAGGACAATTATTGGCCTAACGTTCTATGTAAATTTCTTAACCTATTTTCAGGAGGTGCCTTATCAGTAAAGTGTCGCTCTAAAATGATCGAGGGACACGTCTTTTCAGGCCGGTAGTTCAGCGCTAAGCGCTTGGCGCTGAGCTGCCGACCTAAAAATACACTATATATATATGCACAGTATATATAATATACATATAAATATACATGCACCCAGTCCCTTATAGAATAGACAGACAGAAATTCGTGGCAATGATTTTATTCAGCCACATAATAATTTTTTATTATATTGATGAACTGCTTAGTTTAAGTTATTGAATATTTAATATTCGAAAAATAGACCAACATAAAATATTGAGCTACCGGTTTAGTGTTACTAATCCAAGCAACATTATGCGATAAATAATTAAATATCTTTCTTCTATTTCCAAGCACGTTTCGTATAAAATGAATTTATTTTACATTAAAATAAAACATTTTTCAAGAAACAAATTGCCTTTTAATAACTTAGCTAATGCGAGTCAACTTTAAAAAAAAAGATTTTCAGTGCCAACGAGAAATTGCGAAGTAGATGTCCGAAATCGCTGAACAATAATTTACCTAATGTTTCCGCAGTGAAAAAGCAGATGTCATTTAATATCCTTAAGTGTTCACTAATGACTGTTTGCACTGTCGGGTAAACAATTTCAGTACAGAACGAAAAAGGTTTTTGTGCGTCCGATATTTAAATTGACCTTGATTATTAATTGCATTAGCAATAAGTACTGTTAGTGGAAAACAAAGTGACATAATATTATCTCGATTAAAGCATTGAGATGCAATAATTATTTACTACATGATTTTTTTCTTTATAATTAAATTACTTATAGTTTTATAGTTAATTTCGTATCAGCAGAAACAGGATGTCATAACTAACTAAAAACATATATTATTGGTTCTTTACCAGAATCTATTTTTTAAAAAACAATTATTTATAAAATAAATTTAGTACCTAACTCAAATTGTTACTTAATACAAATTAACTCGAATAATTTTAAAGAATTTTTTTTTTAAAAATACATCAAGCTTTAATGTTACAGTCATATTATTGTTTGTATGGACTGCGTAAGTTGAAAATGTGGCAGTGATTGGAATCTAGAAATGTTTTTGTCTAAAGGGTTTACGATAGTTGTAATAATTTGAAATAAAAGTAGTCATATATTTACGAGTTTATATTTACAACGATTACAAATGATGAAATATAAATGGAATAATCCTTATATGTAATAGCCATATATTGGTGGAATTTTTCACCTGATTCGTCGCTTACTGCTCTCAGATTTTCCAGAAAGAAATCAAGATGTGAAAGAAGAAAATTAATCTTAAATGACATACTTGCATCAACTTTCTGGTAACAGTCTAATAGCTGTTTTACTAAATAAGCATAGGTGGAGTTTTTTTTATTACCTAAAAAAACCTTTTACTATAGCTCTGAATGACTTCCAGGCAGCTAACTGATCAATAGTGAAATAGTTTTCCAACTCCTTGTCCTGTAACATTTCACGCCTTTGCGGCCCAACAAAAATACCTTGTTTCAAGATGGCTTCTGAAATGTTTTGAAATATTGTCGAGAGATATTGAAATCTAGCGCTATTCTTGTCTGCGGTTTTTGCAATATTTTTTATAAGACCAAAATTAATGTGTGGAGGTGGTAAGAAAACATATTCTGGATTTACAAGTGGATTAAATTGAATTTTTTCTTTTCCAGGCATAAATTCTGTCCTCTGGGCCCATATTCATCTTTTATAATGTTCATGTGTTGTTCTGCTATCCTATAAAGACAGGAAGCAGAAATACTTTGTAAGTCCTCCTTGCAAACCTAGCAATGAGGCAATAATTTTCAAGTCGCCACAAATATTTCATTGGAAGTCATTGTATTTCATAAAATTTATCATATATAAAGACATACTGTCGTAGGTTTATTTAATATTAACAGCTATTGAAAGGCAGAAGTAGCAATCTGTTACATTATCTCTTGGTTCCCCCTCACACTATTGGAATACCAAATGACATAGTTCTTCTTTTTCCATGTAACCATTGAGATAATTTTACCTTACAAGATATGTAATACAAATGAGAAGCCCATAATTGTTTTGGTCACCAACATGTGACACCCAAAGTAGTGAAAATATGCAGTTTTAATATTTGAGATTATATTATTTCTCTGTTTGCCAGATACGCGTGTAACAAAATCTGTTAACTGCGGTCTTGCAGAGTCTTGAGTTGCTCTTGAACATTTCACTGATTTACGTATTATTTTGAGGGTTTATAGTGCACTTTTCCACGAAAACTAACAGCTGACCACGACACATTATTTAAATGTTAGCAGTGTTGCCAATCTAAAAAAAGTATTGCAAACACAAATTATTAAAAAAATTGCACGTTTGGTGCAGAAATGAAAAATTACCTTTTTTTTAAAACAATATCTGTGAAAAATTTGACCTACTAAAATTTTTTTGTATTCGAATTTGAATTCACCTCTGCAAAATGCATAATGATCAGATATTTTCATGCTAGTTACAAAAAAAAGTTTAAAATTGTTAACCAGTGTTATTTAAGAATGGATGGCTCAGATTCATATAATTCAATCAAATCTTCCACACAGAGTCGTGGCTAAGGGTGTTCAGGGGAGCTTAGGATAGAAGTTTCACAATTACGCTACGCTTGCGAGATGCTGTTTTCGAACTACGCAACCCGACATTTCTCTTCGCGGTGGTACTGAGACCAATGTCCTCAGGTTTGTCAGAAGTTAGCACTTACCCACAGGCAGAAAATATGAATTTTCTATTGTTGTCAGGTCGCCTGTATAAGTAGGGATATCTGCCAGTTTTGTCACATGTTTGCCTGTAAATGCGACCTGAACATGTATAGCTGTCAAGTATACCATTGCGTGTATGGCCGGTTTAACAATTAGATTGAGTTTAAATACTTCGTCGGGGTTTTGTTTTTATGTACAACTGTTATAGAATATTAATCTTTTCAATTATGATGCTTGATCAAGCCTTATCTCGGAAGTTCTAATTTTTAATGATACAAACGCAATGTTTGAAAAATGTTAAGAATATAGATAAGTACGCTATTTATTCCGTACTCATCTTGAAAATTAAATAATATTTCCATTTATTTTACTAATTTCTAGAATGATTGACGTTGATTGAGTGGTTGAAACTCGCCTAGTGATTTAGTAGTTGAGGGTCCGAGACTCATTCCAGGAGATCAACAAGTTAGTTATATTTTCATAGCACAAGCGTTTAGGTTAATTTAAAAATAGTAATAAGATTAATGTGACACGCATTTTTATATTTAAAAAAAATTAAGTGATTTGTA
Organism: Eubasilissa splendida; assembly: GCA_031772225.1. Taxonomy (NCBI): domain Eukaryota; kingdom Metazoa; phylum Arthropoda; class Insecta; order Trichoptera; family Phryganeidae; genus Eubasilissa; species Eubasilissa splendida. The sequence continues at coordinate 22,358,818 of CM062851.1, read as the reverse complement.
TTTAATATCATATTGTTGAGTTATTTTCTCATTTAAATATTTTTGTTGCTCCCTAATTAAGTTATTTAGTGATATGACTACTTAACCCAGCTTGGAGATTCTTTCTAATAATGATATATTTTTTTAAGGAAGTCAGTCTAAAATAAGTTCACGATATTTTCGACTATAAATTTGTTGACAGTGTCCACTTAAACCGTAGAATGCCTCCAAGTAATCAAAATTAAATTCTGGAAAAAATTCGCTGATAGTGAATTCCCACATTCCAACAATCTGTGGAGGCAATCGAGGATCCTAATAAAATTCCAATTTTATTAGGAAAATCATTGATTTCAGAATTTTGAAAGTGATCTTTGAAAGAATTTTATCTAGAAGAGAGGTATGTGAGTTGGGCGAGAGATTGAAAAAAGAAGTCCTTCTATAGAAGGACTTCAACAAATAGTAAGCACACGTTTTAGATCTCATCGGTAAAATAAATGCCTAGATACTATCTTTAATTAGGTTGTTTTAATCATTGCTACCTTTGTCCATATTCTTATTTTAGAATGGATATAAAATTTCTGCCTATCTAGACGCGGTATGAAAATAAAAGCTTGAATTAACCTGAAATATAATTTTAGGGATTTCAACGCATAAACTTAGAGATCATTATAACTCTTTCATCGTTATAGAAGGAACGTATTTCTAAATCTGACTTTAATGGTAACTCAATAAATAAATATTCTAAGACAAATGAAAAGTTTGTAAGTACATCATTAAGTATATATTCATAATGGATTTATGTTATTAAATCATTTATTTAGAATAGATAGCTTGAGAAAAGTCCATCCAAATCCAAAAGGAGGCTTATCTGGTAATAAAATAGTTTTTTTTTGTGTGCAAAGGATGTTTTTTTTAGTGGTTAATTTTTCAAATTGGCAACACTTTTTACAGCGACAGTCAATTTGACAGCTGCAAGCTGATTTGTGGTTAGTTTGGTATGCCATTTTACCATAAATATACTTACGTCAGAACAATGCTCGAAAATTTCGGTTCAGTTCGAGAAATTTACCGTGCTCTACGTCCATTTTACGGTCAACATAATCATATATCCGAGCAAGTAATACAAATAACCATATATCATTTTCGTACCACGTATACTCTAATACGCGTTCGCAGAGACGTCGTGCAGTGCGCACTGAGGAGGTCCCGAATGAGTCGATTCGACATTGTGCATAGCAATAGATCCATAATTACTGACTTTTTCATTCTCTAATTGAATGGCATTAATATAAAAGAGTTGTGATTTCAACAAAACGGCAAACATGAGCACATAATTTCGTGTACTGGACCTGTGAATTGGCCTCCAAGATCGTGTGATTTAACATATTTTAATTATTTTTTGTGGGGATATATAAAGTTGCTAGTCTACATCGATAAACCAGAGACGACAGACGACTTGAAAGCCAACATTCGTCGCGTTATTGCCGATATATGGTTCCAGCTGCTCCAAAAAGTTGTCGAAAATTAGACTACGCTTTATTATAAATCATATTTTAACACTAATGACATAAAATTATCTTTCCAGTAAAGCTAATACCATAGCCATTACCACGACTTTTATGTATTTTATTTTATTTTAAAGTTCTATGCTTCTAAAAAAAAACATCCTTTACGAGTATAAAAGCATTTGAATAAAGGAGCTAAAAACTTATTGATTTTGAAAGATTATTATAAGAATTGAAGTTCTTTGTGTAACATGACATCGATCAGGATAAGTAAAGAAGCTAAAGATAGGTTTATTTTAGTTGGTTAAGCCGTAACTTTTAAATTACTTACAGTGAAAAATGTGAGAATTATTGGAACATTGAAAGACATTATAGAAGAATAAATTTTATTACACAGGATATTGAATACTGGAATTAGTAATTTTCATTAGAAATTTTGGTACCGTTACGTTAAAGGTTCTTACTCAATTTATGATTTTTTTCTCTATTAAGGAAATATACCAATAAATACAAATAAGCAAAATAATTGCTGGAACTATCCATCGATGTAAAAGATGCTACCAATCTGTAAATATAACTTTGTCATCTAATTTTACATATAAATATTTCGCAATTTAAAAAAAGACTCATACAAAATATTTGTAAATACTTCATATAAAATTTTGAAAGAAAGCAAATACGTTGTGGCTTGACATTATAATTAAATCAAATAATGTTTTAGTTTTAAACAATAGATTTACGGATAGATACTAAATAACCAAATAAATCTATCCAATAGTCCGATATTAAAGTCGTTCCCAAATTCACTCTGATATACTGTTGCTGTCTTTTCTTTACCTTATATTTAAATATCTGTACTTAGGTTAGTCTATACACTATATTATCCTGAAGAAGGTTGGGTCTAACTGAAACTAGTTGACTTTAGTATATGTGCATAATAAAGTAGTTTAAAACTAAAACAATATTTTATTTAATTGCTTCATATAGAGTCTAATGTATTTTTTGGCTAACATAAAGGAAAAACATTCTCTAGAATAAAGAAATGTACAGGGTTATTGATTTTTTTGTCATCCGATTGAATTGTTTCAAGAATTCTGCACGTACGTACTTACGTAATAAATATATTATTTAAGCGCTGTATAAACTTCGTAGCACAATATTAAATTCATACAATATAACTCTGCGAGTGTTCAAATGAACACGTTTATAGAGTATAGTAAACAAAATATGACATTCTAACAAAAATAATTAATTTAGTATAAATAAGTTTTGTATCCTTCCGGTAGATAACATATTGGAATGATGCATTAAGTTTGTTTTTCATGGCAAGATTTCTTTGGAAATATTTTTTATTAATATACTAGGGAAGATGTCATTAAGTAGTTTTTTAGCATGATAATGCCCGTAATAATTGCTAACATTACAAAAGTGGCTATTCAAGATCTTGGCTGGGAAGTTATTCCGTATCCACCATATTCTCTTAATCTTGCTCCATCAGATTTTCATATTTTACGCTCTCTATCTAACAATCTCCGAGGAATTTCCTTTAATAATTATGGTTTTTTTCATCATTGGCTTGATAACGTCTTCACTCCCTAATCACCAGATGACATTATTGAATTTTGTTTATTTAAAAACAAAAAATAATTTTAATAAAAACGCAACCCTTTGTAAAATGTCATTTCCGTTTCTATTACGTTCATTGCTACCGTTCCTTCCATATACTCTTTGTATTTAATAGATATGATGAATAATTCTCTATTCTTTTCAGTTCAGGCAGAAATTGTGTGGAGTAGAGAGTGGAAAAAGAGGTCCAGCTTTACTACACCCGACATTATAATGGAGATCGCACAAAAGCTGGTAAGTTGACTTTATTTCAAAAATAATAATTTATTTTATAACATGGAAATAATGGAATATTAATATAATACAATATTAATACAAAATAAAGCATTTGTATAAATAATAATGATTTTAAATTTACTTAAAATTGTCATTTGTTTCAAAGCAGACGTTTTAGATTTTTACTCGGAATTTATTACGCGTATTTATGCAAATAACAAGATATTTTCGGTAACAGGTTCAATCTATTTCAATGTCTTGTCAGCAAAGCACTTTAAACAATTTCTTACCGTCAAAAATGTTTAAATTTATATCCTGCAGAATTTATAAAAAAATATTCTGCTTCTATTTATGTTAGGCAAATGAAAATAATTTGTCTTGATGATGATTTTAATATCCACCTTTAAGGCAACATTAACGTAATTGGAAAAAATGAACTTCACATTCCTTATTAAACCATTGTAGATATTGACTATGAGCTCGGTCAACTCTCCAAAATTACAGGAATTTTAGTTCAAGATCTTCAGAAACATCTTTCATTAAATTTTCGTATATTTACTATTTTTCGTCGTCGTTAAAAACTCGAAGTTTACGAGTTCAAAGGTGACCCCATTATCGTAAAATTTTCTTTTATGGGTCGAGAATTATCTTCGATGGAGAAGAAGTATCGGTAGATCACAACTCCATTGACTCTATGTGATCAGAGGGACCTACATAACATGTACACGCTCTCAAAGTCGATGAAACCCAGGCTATAGAGCTGTAATGATGATGTTCCCTCACAGGAGACGCCATACTATGTAAGTATAGCGTCTACTGTATTAGGATGATCTTAAATTATTTGACAAGGTTTTGTGCAATATATGAATTGATAAAATAAGAGATTAAATTTTAATTTATAAATTATGGAATTATTATTATTTATATTTTAATGTAATTTATTGAGATAAAAAAAATCGTTTTATTATGTTTATATCTTTAGCATCACTAGGCTATATACTCTTTGACATGAAACATTCGACTAAAAAATACTTCAACATACACTAATCTAACATTACGCTTGAAAATGATACGAACGTATCGAAAACGTATATAATATAAAATAAATAACAAATGTACATTAAATAAACTCTTCATAAACAAAATAATAACCTATAACTTTTATTCATGCAAACACGTCGACACAAAGGCCTTAGACTTGGTTGGAATACACAATGAAAACAAAACTTTTAGTCTGTTTGCAGTTTGTAAATCAAATATGAAAATATATAGAAGGTGTTTTCAATGAAGATTAATGCTTTTCAAAGACAATAGAATTAAGGACAAATTGTTTGAAAAATACAGAAATTTCGCAGACGTAAAGATACCAACGTAGGTTCAGCAAGAAGATGTTTAGTTCAGTATGATTGTCATACGGATTGAACAAACAACTTAAATGGGTAACGAACTTACGTGCTGGCAAATTGCCTACACGCATCAACATGAAATTATTCATAAATAATTATTAATTTTTCTGAATAACCCACGGCTACACAAAAATCATGGGTTACGCTAATCCGGATTATAACTGGAAGAATTTAATAGGATATTTTCATAAGATGAAGACTATTACATTTATTTTTATTTCCCAGAATTTTTAGTAACGCACAGATTTTTTGCTTGTATGCAGTATGTAGTGTACGCCCCTGGTTATTATTATATAATGTAATGCGTAAATATAGATACAGTAGATATGCTAGAACTGAAAGCATTATCGTCTGACAGTTTGTACTGGAGTGGAATCAGACATGACGTTATTTTGTATGAGATGAGAAGCCTGACAAACTATGTTAATGAAGAAGGCCGAGACGGATAGAAAAATTTACTAAAAAATATTGTGATGTATTTTAAGACCTTTATAAAGCAAGTTTCAATGACCGTGAGTACCATGATTATGAATAATATTCAAAGTTTTATAATTTTTAAAATATTCATTAATATCATAAAATTTAAAAAGTACATATACACATAATTCTTATGGACGGTATACTCAGTACCATGTACATGTGTTGAGATTTTGATCTAGAGATAAACTCAGAGATTAGCTTGAGAGTGGTAGAAAAAACAAATCTCGAAACCATGTAAACGACGTTTTATTTGACAGCGTCATCTAGAATTAAAAATATTTATTTTAAAAAGTTATATATACATCATCTATTAAATTACAAATATTTTTTTCATTTTAACTGCTGTTAACTGACGAATGGAATATCAGTGATAAGTGGACTAACATTTGATTTGAAGTGAGGTGCTAGACGAAAATTTGTCGCTAAAAATATCGTCGCTGTAGCACAGTTGGATAATGCACCTTCCCGGTTTGGAAAGAGATCCAGGTTCGAATCCCGGTGGCGCAACAACAATATTTTTCGATAAAATTGATTTTATATGTACATTTTTTTAATTAATATTTAAAATATCACGGACCTATGTTCTAAATAATTACAACTTCACAATAATAATTTGCTCTCCTAATATGAATTATTTGCATTTACTTCGTATGGTTTACTTAATTTTGCTATATTTAATAAATATCTCAGTAAAATGTTGTGAATAGTCTACCAGGTAGGTCTTCTATAGTAAGATAATACATTATAATAAGTGGTGAGGCAATAACATTGTACCGTGATATAAGGCAAAGAGGGCTGCGGCGTCACTTAATGCGTGATTAATGTGAAAATGAATAAGACTAGGAAGGTTTCGGACTAGAAGTGTTCCAACACGTCACTAAGTTGTGTTGTCAGTATTTTTATTATTCTCCCGAGTTAAATAGCAAGTCAGGGCTATTCCAGAGACTAAATCGACGGTGATGGTGGAACCTTTTTGCAGCCTCTTGGGCAATTCCAGTGGCAATATTCATATCTTATATATTTAGCACAATCGCTTAAGAATTCAGACATTTACAAATAAATATACATTATCTTTATATAGGTATATTAAATGTATTACAAAATTAATATAATTTTGTTACAATTACCGCTAATCAATAAGTATTGTATATAAATAAAATGAATCAATTTAAAAGATACACAGAAAAATCTATTTTTAGAAAAAATATTTTGGTTGCTACCGAAATTCAAACCTGAACCACATCCTCTTCAGGGAAACGTGTTATCATATCACGTCGTAACTACGCCATTTCAGCCAATACGGTGCGGTGCATTGGGGTTCACATTAGACCCAGAGGCCCATAAGGTTTGCGTCATATAAAACTCTCAGCATTGATACTTTTCTATATAGAATTTTAAAATCCACTTCAGCAATAATGGAATTAAAAATTTATACATTTTTTTCTCATCTGTATTAAGAAAACATATAAAAAGATTGTCGGTGTACCTATACAGTTCTCTGCTAATATATAGGGTAAGGATAGGATAGGAAACATACCATCGCTGTAAAGCAAAAATGTGCATACAAGTATAAATGACATTTACGATTGAAAAAAAAACCCACTTATTTTAATTTTTAGGTAGGTAATCAGTATGAGTATTATAAATATAATAATTAATTGGTGATCGTTTTAATAAGGGCACAATATACTTATATGTTATTACATAAGGGGTATTTTTTCCATTTTGCATTTAGAACAAATTTGGAACTTATATTTTAAATATTTTTATGATTGATACATTTATGATTCCATTTGTAAAAGCAATCAACTTTATATCGCGCCAAATTCTTTTTAGTAATATACGCAAGGTGCCGCCAGAATAAATTTTTCTGTAGGTATGTATTTCTAATTGATTCATTTAATTTGTATTAAAAATACCACATAACTATATTCTGAAATTGTAACTTCACAAAAAAAATATTGTTTCTATGTATTACATCTGAAAACTACTTCTGAAAACGTATATAAGACATATGGAGAATAAAATTACATTTTAAAAATTTTAATTTTTCAATAAATTAAACATTGTACTACTCATACATTGATCAAGTTGTGTCACATTGTGTACATTACAGAGTTTAGTTTATTGAAAAAAAATTATGTTCCACCACTGTAATTGTCATGTCAATAAATGATTTATTTATTACGTATCATTTTTAGCTTTTTAACCAGTATGTTATATCACCATGACTTAGCGAAATTTAAAATAATAATATTTTAATGCGCACCAATTAAAATATATACATATATTAATATTGTATTATTTAACTATATTAAAAAAGGATGAATACTTTTATTTTTCGGCGTGCGGGGATAAGGTGTCTTTGTTATATAAGTAATGAACGGATTTTAGACCACCTGATAAGCCTATGTTATTCGCCGCGAAAATATTATACATCTTTAGTAATACCCTTTACTGTGCCCCAATAACTTTTCGTTTCGCCAGGTATCGCGTGCTCATGCACATCCTAAAATGTGTACAAGACCAAGTTTTTTTTAAACAGAGATAAAATGAAAACTAAAACGAGGCGCAAACTCCTGACCAATAGATCAATAGGCCAGCATTTTAACCACTAGACCAAAAAGCTACTCAATCGAATGAAGTATTTATGAAAATATAATATATATTAAATTATTATTACAAATAAAGTCATAACCTTTTCAATTTTTGTCAACTACCTACCTATATTGTAAATCCGAATTGTTTTCAAGACATTGAGTGATCAATGGCAGTCTGGCCAGATGTCTTTGTTTGCACTGACAATAAGGTATTAATCATTTTTTAATTTAGCAGGGCTGTCGCCGGCAGCTAAATGAGTGGACGGAACATTTTGTAAAATGCCTTCACTCAAATGATAAAATGTTCGAGACAATTTTTACCAGGTAAAAGTCGAACATTATTCCTTAATGTTGAACAACAGGTTTTCAGAAAATGTCATTTAAATGTTGTAACGTAAACGACAACCGTTTCAAATTAATAACAAAAATTCGGAAACACGATTTGCGAGCACCAACTATTAAAAAAGTATTATGATAAAGTAGACAAGTGTACCTACATGAAATGTCACATTAATATTATCTTTTTTCAACATGCTAACCGTTTATGATACATTTTATTTTAGAAATAGTCGTTTTTATAATCTAAAAAGCCTAAATATTGTGGGGTAAAAGATCTTCGTCCTTCCCTTTTACCGGATAGACAGTGTAGAACATGAGATCCACGGGTTCTTTTACCTTGAGCACACATACCCACATTTTTGTCACATTATGCCTTCATCCTAAACTGGGAAGAATTTATTATAATACCTGGAGTTGATAAATAAAAGATGTTAGTCATTAGTAAAAGTAAGAGATCTGATCAAGAAAAACTCAAGACTACAAGAAATAAAACAAAATCCAGACGACAAATCCTCATCTCGTTGGGCTGGGCGCGAGTTTGACGTCCTTCTTGTATGGGTCACCAGATGTTTTGGCATCACATCACGTTTTGGCCCACAGCATCTAGGCCGACGCGATCAGATTCGTAGACGTGATTTGTTGTAGATCATCGTGACAAAATTTGTCACCTACAGTGGGGCGACTAACTCCAAGGTAAATTGAAAGTAGAAATTAAAGTTAAAACCCGAGGTATGCACCAAAGTCATAAACCAGAGGCAAAAACCAGAGAGAAACGTCTTGTTTCATGTAAAGATTATTTACCATGCGATTAAATTAACAATTTAATATTAAATTATGCACTAGTGATTGAACAATAAAAAATACTTACCCTCTGGGTATAGTGAATCACACACAGTTACATTTTATTCTGACAGCTTTGACGATGGTTTAAAAATGAACCAAAGATTGTAACCGTTTATATAAGCAGAGACACCGAATGTGATACCAACTTGAGGGTTACTATTTTTAAAATGTCAAGATACTTGACAAAAATAAGTGACGGGACAATTTTGTACATGACCCCCATTTATAACGTCACAATATATATTGGAAATGCCTAAATATAAAATAAGGGATTAATTAAAAAGAGAAATAAGCAATTATCAGTGGGCTTTTATATTTAACAAATAATAGATATCTTATAGAGACGAAACAATTTTTATTATATTTAAGGGAAAAATATGGAAGTATGGGTAATTACTGGGCTTATGACCTGTCTTCGGTTGGCTTAAGTGATCACTTTATACAAATTGAATAAAAATCAGAAGATTATCCGGATTTTCCGTTAGATCAGAAGATCACTTATATTTTCCCGTCTGACTCAGTTTAGCAGTTGGCTTTGCTAACTACCTTTTAGAAAACTACTGTTTTTTGTAACTTCGGTTACAGCATACAACCTAAGTTTTATTTCCTAGCCACAGGGTGTTATATAAATATTGTGGAAATGAATTCGCTTCAAATTCGATTGAGTTTAGACATATTCAAGCCCGACTTTTGTTTTTTAAATCATGAGGTATACACTATCTACACACCCTGTTCACGAATCTTGCCAATTTAAAAAAAAAGTATTATTGTACGCTTGACTATGATATTTTGAGTAGACTTTGTTGTATTTACCTCGATATCAGTACTTTAAACGTCACCGTCTAATTTCACTACTATTTAAAATGTTACCACCTCTGGATACTATTGAATACCTCCCGTAAACATCACAAACATTTTTTTGTTTCCATCGTCACATAGTTTTTTTACGATATTCGTATAATATATAATTTAACAAATTAATATTTATGTGTCACAAATCCCTCTATTTGAATCACGAGCATAAAAAAAATAGATCTACAGATGTCCATTAACCAATGGAAAACAAGAGACATGACATCAATCTAAAAACCAAAGTACGACAGATGGGCAGAAAATACTCACACAAAACGACATTTTCATTAGGTACCTAACTCTAATATTTAGATAAAATTAAAAGTCTATTTTTATATTTAAATAGTTTTTGATACATTATAAAATTATAGTAGACAAATAACATGTGAGTCATCTAGTTTTATTATCCTCTACCTGCCCAATATGTGGGTGAAAAAAACGCTACTATTTTTTAATATTTGACACGTGCTGCTACGGTTTTTGAGAAATTCTATAAAATAAGCATTTCTACAGATATTTAAATTAAATAAATAATATATTATTTAAATACATAATATGTCGACTATAATATTTTTTTACGGATGTTAGATAACTGTAGATTTTGCTTCAGGGTTATTCTGTTGCGGATCGGTTAATATCGTAGTCGACTTTGACGACTTAAGCGAATTAGTAGATAGTAGTAGTATTTAATACCTATAAAAAAGTGAAATAGTTTGGATGTGGTTGTGAAGATGTAAGCATTGTCAGTCACTGATTAATTATTGTGCTTAAGAAAAGGGAAGGAAAATGCCGTAATTTGGATGGGTCTTTTAAAGCGTTTTCAGTCGCCATTTTAACACATTATACTCAATTATAATTTACGGGTTGCTTCCACGTCCGCTTTCACAGATTGCTTCTATGAAAGTTCTCGGTACAGGGTTTATTAGTTTCATTTAAATAATATATCAAACAATAAAATTCTTCAATTGAAAAAAATAAAATATAATAATATAAATAAAATATTGTTACCTGTCTGAAAGAGAGTATGTATCTCGTATTTTAAAAGTCGTTGTAAAGTCCATATAAAATAAACTAAAAACATCAAATCAAAATCAAATGTCAAAATCGATACGACTAGTAGAAAATGCAAATCTAGTTTTAAAAAATATGCTAATATATATGATTCAGAAAAAAGAGGATCATGAATAATTATGATTGGTGTAAATAATGCATTTTTTTTAGGTCACATAATTATTTAAAAAAATGAAGTGAATTACTTACTTTTATCTCTAGTTAACCTGTGACCTTGAAAACACAATTCTTAACTCACTTTAATCTGTGCACGCACTCCAATATCGCTAATAACAGGCTGTTACCAGAATTAATGTGAAACGTATTAGTAATGCTGCTGATGTGATTATAATGGCGTCATTTACAGAAGCAATATGAAAGCTTTTGTAATGTTTTTTGTAACGTAAGCTTTTGTAGAAATATTATGTTTGGAAATTAATATAAAATTAAATATATCACTATTACGTGATAATAAAGTTTTAAAAAAAAATGAAAAAGGACAAGGACCTCCTATGATACGTGATCCTGACATAAAACAAAAGTGTATATTTACGCAGTATTTTCACTGGATAGAGATAATAATAATGATATCGAATGGAATAAGATTGCGAAACGTTCACGAGTATGCTGTGGAATTGTTTCTATCGATGAAGTAAGGATGAAAAAAAAAGATTTTACATGCAAGAAAAGTATATCGTCAAAAAATTCATATTCATATTCCAACTTTTTGAGTTAGGGCAGTGTTGTAATGCTTGAATAACATTTGCCGATGGCAATATTCAATAATTTTATTGCATTCTTAAGATATCGTATTGCTGGTGTTAAATGTTGAATGGAACACAACAGCTTCATCACAGACTATCAAATATATAGACACGAACTAACGCAAATTCCTTGTTTCAATATATTCAATATAGTATCATCCACATGATCACATTGGTACCACTTATGCAATCAAATAGTTACGCGACTTTTTTTTTAAATATGACTCGATTAGAACGAAAATATAAACGCTAACAATATAATATGTATTAATGTAAAAAATACATCTTGTTTACACTAATATTTCATTTTAGAAGAGTAAATACTTCTACTGTTGATAAAATAAGGTTTTAAGATTCATTAATTTAAAATTAAATATACGTTTTGAGAATATCTATTATGATTGTCTCCTTAGCTGTCTGAAATTGTTAAAATTATCAGTGTGACGTACGATGTCCGACCTTATGTTTCTATACAGGATCATCAATGATATGATAGACTGCCTCTAGATTATTAGTCTGCTTGACTTTCACGTACTATTGAGGTCATCGAGACACAATTCATTGTTCTATTACAGTGGTAATGTCAGAACACATGCATTAGCCAACCCGCAGTCCCCATATTGCATTCTTAAAGAAATTAATATGCGAAGATGGTCGACATTTTTTTTGTAAATTGAATTCTTTATAGGACTAAATTTTACAATTTTTTAGGTCTCAACTCAATGGTGACGGATAAATTGCTCTACTTTGCATTTTTTATTTATTTTTATTTTATAATTTTGATTATGTGAAAACATGCTGATATTATATACATTTTTTCTTTGTGCATTGCGCTATTTTCTATTTAAAAAAAAAATTAATGCCCGAATAGTGCGTCTTGTAATGTCTTTTTCGCCATCTTGCGCTGTCACGCCACGCTCTACCGACCGCGTCCACTCGGGTCAATATAGTAGCGCTCGGTTTCGCCGCTCATATTTACAATGTCACAACATTTTTGTATATAATCAGGAAAGGGTAGGGTAGTCAAGGGAAGGAAGGAAGGTACCTGTGTTTGCACAGGTACATTAAGAGGAACTGCAAATTTTGGTTAAGATCGATCAAATGGTATAGGATCGCATACCTACGGTGCGTAAATATGAATATTTATCGTTATTAACTTAAACACATAAAAGTAAACATAAGTTCATAAAATATGTACATTTTAAATGACTAATTCAATGAACTTACCAGGACGGACATTCTAACGAATCCCTGTAATTATAATTTGGAGAATTGTATGTTGGGAGTCGCTATTTTGGTGAATTGGTTATTGAGGTTTAGAAGTGCACTCAAGTTAAGTTACCTTTAGATTGCAGATCAGACGGTTTTACGGGAATGTAAGCATCTCGGGTACAATAGAAATGAAAGGCTTTGATTCGCTATTCATTCGTTTACAGTTGGATTAGCGAATTCACGGTGTCTCGACAATTGCGGGCAAGACAACTGCACGCCGACAATAACGCGCAAGAACGTTTATTTCCATGTATTTCATTTTAATAAGTATTTTAAATGTAAAACATACTCATTTCATGAATAAAATCAGAAAAAGATTATTCTGAAAGGCAGTTTTTTTGTATATAAACTAAAAAATTAAATAAAATGAAAAAATGTTTTAAATTAATCGTATAATTTTTTTTTTATATAATTCATGAATTTTTTCTTATTATTAGTATGTTTTAATTTTTATCGGGTATCAAATAAAATACATAGAAATAAATGTTTTCATTTGCATTAATTCTATGGTTAAAAACCCGCTTATGAAATATAAAAACCCGCTTATGAAATATAAAAACCCGTTTTCGAATTTTGAAAATTAAGCGGAAAACCAAAACCGACAACCTAGTAAATTTCTGTCAATGAGCTATCTTGCGGAATCAAATAAAACAAAAATAGTTTTTTTTTCATTATTTTTAATATTGTATTTTAGTTCTGCGCGTTATAGTCGACGTGCATTTGTATTCGCGCTGATTGTTCTGCGTGCCTTAGCCTTGTGCGCATGTTCTTCGCGTGATTGTCGGCGCGCAATTGTAGGGATGCTGAATTCACAAGTTCAAAAAATTAGGTCCCAATACTACATTTAAGACTGATTACAATATATTACATAATAACAGAATGTACTAGAAAAGCTGCTGGACTTGACGAGAGCGCGATAGAGAATGCCCGCTCATCGTCTGGTACTTCCTCTGTCGACCGAACTACGAAACTATTGACGCCGCATATGCCGGTTGCGTCCTCAAACTTACACGCAACTTCCTACCAAAGGTATTTGTCGCAGCTACAACAGTTTTGCCGCATGGCCACAGATATCGCTCTGTGTTCGCTTTATCCTATTAACTGCCAACTCTATTTGAAATGAATGACACCACACAGGGTAAGACTAGGCTTTAAGGGTCTTGACTTACATATTGATAGGTGGTGCATGTCAAAATGATTTGATAATATAACTTCCCTGCAAGTTTGCAAGGTCCAAAAATGCGTGTAAACATACTTATAGTTTGGCATGATAGACAAATTTTTACGTGTTAACGCGCTCATGGCACTTAAAAGGATAATAATCTGATATTTTTATCCAACACATTATTTTCCAGAACAATTCCTTAAATAAACCTTTTAAAAAGTATGCCAGAAAATATTATAATATGATTTTTGGTGTGAGAATTTAATACGTTGATTTATGTATACTATTTAATAAATTTTATTGATGAAATTTAAACTTATACCCAAATTTATTTTATGAAAACGGTTACCGCTGCTGAACTTTGTAAGAAGCTAGTATTACTAAAGAACTTAAAATATTTTTAAACTACAATATTTAAATGTCATTGATTTCTAGGTAGCATAATAGTTAGTACTTCACATATCATGTGGGACACCGGAGTTTGGCTCGTTGCCAGGAAGATTTTTATTTTATTTATTTGACTAAATTTGTGAATATTTTTTTCGAAATAGATAAACATTCCACGCAGGAATGATATGATAGGTGTATTTTTTTTTCATAATTTTATTTTATATTTATGTTCACGTTCTGTTTACAACACTCCGTATATTATATTTCTACTACTATAATAAACAAAATGTAAATTGTGTACTTATTTGGTTTATGTCCAAATTTACATCATCCGTCATGTCACCGCATCAAGGTAGCTTTTTAGCAAGTTATTTCCTCATTTTATTTGGATTTTTTATTATAGTAAAGCTCATAAGACAACCCGGTGGACGGTAAGAGGATTTTTGTTTTTTTTTCCTTTAATGTACCAACTCTCCAACAACAACAAAGCTGAAATAAAAAAAATGCTTATTTTTAGGGGCTTAAAATTTTCGGTAGGAAAGTGCTAACATTAAGCCTTATTCGGTTTTCACTTAATGGAATGAAACCTTCGCGCTCGTTATACTTCACCGGAAAGGTCCCACGAGTGAAATTCAATTATTATTGATGTCTGCTTGCGGACGTCAAAGACGTGTATTATATATACATACTTAATATGTACATATTAAATAGGCTAATAGTGTATTCATTACAAAATGCTTTTTATAACACATTACTTGTTGCTTTAAAAACAGGATGTAGTTATGTTGTACATTAAATTATTTTTTTGTAAAGACATTATGGGGATGGAAAATTTGTGATTATTTTGACATAAATTCCTAAATTATTCAGTATCATCGTAAAATAATCAGCAAACGTACATGCAGCGCTGATTAAATTGATCTGTTCTTTTTTCTTTTTTTATTTCTTTTAACATAAATATTATTTTGTAACTTGTATGTATTATTTATCGTGTCTAGTATAAATAATTCGACCACGCTGTAATAAACGTATTATTATATAATACAGTCTAGTGTAATAATAGGTTATGATCGAATTTACGTATGGTTTTCCAGAAATGCCATACGGCAGTGGTACTTATTGCTTGAACGTTGTCGATAGTTAATTATTATTCTGGATCTGTACCAATTTGGAATCTAATATAATGTAAACAGAATGTTTTTTTTTTTTAATTTTTAATTGAAATTGTTAGGTAATTTCTTCTTTCTGCCTCGTCTTCATGTTCAGGGGGGAGACATCTAGCCTAATTGGTTCTTTTTTAAATATTGACAAGTCAAATGGTTATGAAATGAAATAATATTTTTATATAAGAAAATTTATAATTTATATTTTAAGATACTTGCATGTGTTAAAAGTGGAAAATGAGCAATTTACTTTAATACTTATAAATAAGGCTATTCAACAATAATTACAATAAAATTAACATTAAATATTTGTGTTTATCATGCCAGCATTAATTTCTCTACCAAATTGCCTATGTTGACGCTTGTCTGATGTAGATTATTCAGGTCCCTCACGTAAGGGATTACCTCTTGAGATGGTCCTGGATCCTGGACATGAAGTGTGGTCAGCTCCTTGTGGTGCCAGCGTAGCATGACGGAGTTCAGGCTTGTAGTTGATGACAAGACGATGCCCAATTATCCAGGCAAACCGGGACTCTGGACGCGATATTCTTATGCTATAGCGACAGTCTGTTCTCACTACACCAATTATATTTATCAACTTTATATAGATCCAGTGGGACCCTTTTTGATACTTTCAGATCAACGATTAAACGCAGAGAACATCACAGACTAAGCTTAAACTCGAGGCGCACAGTTTAAATTTTCCCCGGAATTACAATCTATGAAGCGCTTACTTGATACTTTTAGAGACGATATTAATTTTATTTTCTAATTGAAAATAACATCTCGTCTTAGACGGAGCCACTTCTCACGGCGGAGAATATCAGAAGACTGGTCGCCTATGGTGATGCATCCCTCAAAGCGCATTTGCGTACATGGCTCTAGTCACGTTCGCTGGATTACCGCCGCTGTATTCGCCGCTGTACCCAAGCTGTGTCGGTCCACCTGCGTCTAACAATACCGAGTTTTTATAACCGTCCGTCCCTTACTTTGGCTAAGTGCTTTTGTATCCTTGAACAAAATATTGTTTTGGGTAATTTCGCATTCTAACAAAATGTAATGTACATAACTATAAATATATTTTTTAATTAATTAAGCGATTTCGACAGTGTAAATGAACATGATAGAAACAACATAATAAATATATAAATATTTATGAAAATCCATAGAATGTTCAGGCACATAATATAGCAGAAGATAAAAAAAAAGAAAAAAGGTAGGAGAAAAGCTGAGGAGGTTAAAACTATTGTTGTGGTAAAGGAAGAGTAAGATGTGTTTGTAAGTAGAATGATTGGTTAACATTGAGATTGTGATAGTTCATAAAAATAAACTCTTTAAGGGCGAGCTTTCATTTTTCCGGTTTGAAATTCGTGAAATTATACACGAATTATATATGCTTTTAAGATGACGCTAATAGTTTAATTATTTCAAGTATCAGATAAATAATTAATGACGTTATTTGTTACGTAAATCATACGAGAGAGGAAGGTTTGAATAGAAAGAGACGATAATAAAATTTTAAATACTAATTTAATGTATTAATTATAAATATATACATATAAAATCAGTATATATTTATAATTAATAGATTAAATTAGTATTTGAAACATCACAGACCTATGTTCTGAATAATTACAACTTCACAATATGAATGTGTTCTCCTTGATAATAAAATTGGTGATTTTCTCGCACTCGATACAAGTTTTAAACGTAACTCGTGTCGGGAGTATTTTTTTGTCCATATTGATATATTGGAATCATTTGGAATGAAATAAAAATGTTTGTTGTAATTTGAAATAATCAATCGAAAATTAAATCATTTATTGAGAACCTAATTCATATGTATGAATATGTTTTGAAATCAGACAAAGTCCCTACATATATTTAGATGGTCGCTTAAATCAATGTTCTAATTTTAAAATTTTCATGACAGCTTAAATTTATTATTTTGTTTAAAATTGTCGATTTAAAACGCTCCGTTGCCATTTTGGTGATATGTATGTTTCATAATTATATACTATTTATGAAATAGACAGCTTTATTTAAAATGCAACAGTGTTATATATAAATGAAATATTTAATTCCAACTTACATAAAAATAACGTAATAAAAAATGTTTACTATGTTCAAGAAAACGTTGTTTTCCCTTAAAATCAGTAAAAAGACATCTAATTTATGAAATTCTCTACTACTGTTGTGAATAAGTTTTATATTAATTCAAACCGAGAATAAAATATTCGTAAATACATATATTTTCGGCATTTTTAACAAAAAATAGGAAAGTCCGAACTAGATGTCATTACGGCCGCTGTCGACTGGCGATCTGAAGTTAATAAAAAAAATAAAAAATACACATTATTATTAGGATCGATATAAATATTATTTAGTAAGAAATTATGGCGTTTTTGATATCAAATTTGATTTTGAAGCCTCAAAGCATTTGAGTAAATACAATATATTATTTCAAAATGTATGTTTTTACTAAAACAAAGAATTTTAAAAACGTCGAAATATACAATATGAAAGTCATATGTACTGAAAATTGAATGGTTTATAAATTATTAATTTTTAACATTGTTATAATTTGGTTCAAGAGAGATTTGTCTCCGAAATCATGACTTCAAGGTTATAAGAACATAAATTTCGTTTATGCAATAATTTTGCATACTAACACAATTTTGTAGCACGCGGAAAATGCATCTAATCGTTTCGGTCTTTTTTATAAAGCTTGTATTTCTTAATTATGGAAAATAACATTCAGTTTATTAGTTTTAAATGAGTTTATAAGTTCTATCAAATTAATAGTTTAAAAAAAGTCTAATCTACCCTACCTAATAAAAACAAACATTTTCGTAAAAAAAAATGCGAAAATTTGAAATATCATGGCTAATGTTGAAAAAGTCAATATCTGTTAACTTCAAATTGTTAATTAAGGAGAACACATTCTTATTGTGAAGTTATAATTATTCAGAATACAGGTCGGTGATATATATATCTTTTTAATTAATACATTTAATGAGTATTCTCATTATGGTATTTGCATGAGCGCTGAATAAATGAGTTTTGTGTGTAAGATGTTCTATTTATAGGAATATGGAAGAGAACGAATTTCCGGGTCGATCTAGATGGTATGTGGAAGGATATTAGTTATAATTGGCTGAAACAGTCAATATGGCCTTGCAGTAGTTTAAAATAAATATTTTGTCAGCACGTGTTCTTCGATATTCTAGGGTTTTCAGGTTGTGCAAGTTGTCTGCATCTAAATAGGAGTTAAATGATTACATAACCCGAACAAAAAAAAAAAAAAATATATATATATATATACTTACACGCAACTGTGGTCTCCTAAAGAATTAGTAACTATGGCGAGAAACAATATACAGACAAAAACATTACAAGATATATATTAGAATATTAGGAATAAAGAATAATATCGCATAAGTTATCTTATAAAAATGATAATATTAAAAAATATAAAACATTATCATGAGTATAATATTATATACATATTGACCATATTTACAAACTATATATAATATTGGCATAATTTCAGATTAAATACCTAAAAAGATGTGAGTTTTGAATAGTTTTAAGTCGTCTTTCCATCTAGAATTAGATTTGTATAATACTATACGTTTTATGTTAGATAGTCAAGGATAGTCAGAATATATTCTCCTAACAATACTCATACAATGAACAAACGAAAGAAAATAAATAATGTAACCTACCCCATTGCTACCCTCCCCAAAATTTTCAAATCACATCCACCTCATAAACACTTTACTGCTCACAACCAGACGCCTAAAATATACAATACAAATCCCAATTGCAAAAAAATAACCACAGGATAACATTCGAAATACAGAATGTTTTATATTTAAAAAAAATTGTAAAATGTCTTAATAAATTTCATACATGAATACAATAGCTTAGACAATTATTTAAAATACTATATGTAATATGCTAGAGCTGCGACATTAATAATTCCCATTACTCTAAAAATCTAGAGGCTTTTGTGGAAATTGAGTAGCTTCTACAAATTTGATTAGTCGCTCTGCGATGTGTATAGGTATTTAATGATTGCTTTGCAGCCATCCTTAATGTCTTTCTTTTCATTCCATTTTCCTTTCCTTACAATCCCAATTATACACATACACAAATTACAATATGTGTATAAGTAAAACTACAACCTTTCAACCTCTGGGAAATCAATCGTCTTGTTTGTGAATACTTTTTTTTCTTTCATACAAGCAATTCACCCTCGAAGAGTGATTTGTAAATCAATCATATCTGAAAATATTTTCTCTCTTAAATTTTTTCAAGTACCTAATATGTGCATATTAGAAAAATACGTACCTATAATATTAATACAAATATTCTTATTAAAACATAATTTTGTAATCACACTAGATCTTTATTTATTTACAATATATGCTTACGAGCTTTAAAACCCTCACCTTGGGAACTGACGCTTTGTAAGATTTTCAGATTATTATAGTTAATATTCATGGAAAATGTTTTTCTTTCTGTTTTTGTTTTGATCTCCTTATTTTGTTTGTGTTGTATTTTCATAACGAGCCCATTTATCCGTTAATATAATGGTGGAGTAAATCGTTAAAAATATCTAAAAACAAAATCTCAAATTACGTGAACTGGAAAAAATTGTCGCCGACAAGGTGCAAATATTTGATATGAGTAGTTTTGTCAATTTAGTAAACATCTTATGTATATATATATATGTACTTTATATCCTTATGTGGCAAATCTATTTATGACATAGTAAAGAATGAAGAAATAAGGAAAGAATGTAAAGCTGATCTTAGTATAAAGAGTATGGATCACTTAGGTAGTTTGATCATATAGAATGGATGAATGAGAAGATAATGGTAAGAAAGATATATGACGCAAGTGTAGATGGCTCCAGAAATAGAGGACGTCCGTGGAAGACTTGGCATGACCAGGTAAACCAGATAATGGAGGATGGTTCTGATTGAAGCTTCAACAATCGGCGAGCTTATATAAGAATATGTATGAACGTGGATGAGGCTAGAATTTTGTATCAAGACAGAGGAGTGTGGCGCTCTACCTCTCTGCCTACTCCCCCGGAGAAACGGCGTGATGGCTAGTAAATAAGTAAGTAAGTAAGTATATCCTTATTTTTCTGTAGGTCACTCATTGAGGAATTTGGAAGGAAAGCCATGTATTATATTAAATATATTTAAAAAACTGTAATTTCCATCACGTAGTGAAGTGAAATGTATAATTTCGCTACATACTTTTGTACTGAAAATACATTTTCAAATATAAAATAAATAAATCCATTCGTATTTTTAGATATATAATAACTATAATCCATAATAATATTAAGCTTTCCCATCTAGGTATATTTATTTCTGCATGTGGCGGCATCGGTAGTGTAATTTATGCCTGTAAAGTGCTTGCTTAAACGGCCAGGTCTGTGAGATACGAGCAGGGCAAAAACAGACATGTTTTTAATATCTCTAGGTTAAAATTTCTTGAATGTTTTCTCTTTTATATATTCAATAACAGTACGTTAATATATATTTAATTTGAAATGAAAAAAAAAATTAACAAAATCGTACGAGGCGACTGAAAAGTATATTTTCATAATATAAGTCATATTTTCTTATCTATGCTGTCTATGGTAAGGATAAAATCTTACTTACCATAGAAATAGTCTAACCGCGATTCTTATATTATGTCATCCAGATGTCATTTTTGTTTGTTTTGACAGCTAACTTACAAGTGGAATAATTATAATTACATCGAGATTTTATTTATGTGTGGTTTGCTTTGAGGAAAGCTAAATAATTGAAATATAGATTATTTTGAGACCCTCACCGTGCAGCCATTATTATTGGTAGCGAAGCGGCCACAATAGCCGCTCACAGGGCCTAATTATTTTAATTATGTAATGTATACCTTCCGCGCTCGTCCTAGGATGGATTTTAAGTATATGAGTGTAATACAATTGAGTACTTATATTTTAATTATCATGTTTTAGCTTGTCTTCCTATGTTCAAGGCATATGGATATTTTAATACTCAAATATACATAGGTATATGAAAAATATTAATATTAAAAATTCTAATTATAAAAAATTAACCGTGTATATGTATATGTCTTATTTCAACGGAAAAAATATTATAACTGAAGAATACGCAATAAGATTGGAGGAACAAAGATTATTTTTAAAAAAAAACATTTTTAATAAGAAAAATTTGGCCTTAGTAACGAAATCATCTTCACGTTTCAATACGTTTCCAAATCGAATAAAATTTTTATTAATATTTTTCGATTTCCAGGAAGAGGATAATAATATCTTACTTCATTCGGACGTTAGATTTTTTCCAAAATTTGAGATCCCTTCGCTAAAGTGCTGAATTTAATTTAAACAACAAAATTTACATCACATGCATTAAAGTCGTATGCGGGATTGATATAATGAACACCTAGATTTCTGTGGAACTTTCTGAACTTTATCCGAGCTGAAAACAAATATTAAAAATTCTAGAAAATCTAAAAACAGATGTCGCTGTATTGTTTATAATTATATATATATTATGATTTGTAACAATAACAGATGTCGCATTATTTTCACTTGTGCAAATTAAATCAGGCGCGCCCTGTAAATTTTTTATTATGTATAATTTAAATCATTTACTTTTATCTACATATCTATACGTTACCATATAGACAATGGTTTCCATGTATGGTTATACCACTTTTGTTCAGATCCATCTTTAGAGTTTCTCTAAATTATTTTCTCGGTCCACTCTGTTTTTTTTTGCTACGCGACACGTACCATAATTGTAAAAATTAAATTTAATATAGAATTTGAAATTATTCTTGTTCCGCGGCACTTCATCACAAGATAGGATTTAGCTTTCTCCACAAGTGTTCTCCACTGACTTCTATCTCTGACCATTTTTGTCATTTTTCTCAGACCTTCCCATCCTGCTCTAGTCTTCCGCAGTCAGTCCATTTCTTCCATGACCTGCCTCTAGGTCGCTTCCACTGGGATAAACGCTTGGTCATGATGTTTGGTGTCCTGTTATCTGGCATTTATTCTACTTCTTCTTTTAAATGGGCAATCCACCCTTTAAAAGTGATTTGTGATATTAATCAAGTTAAAAAATTATTTTATAGAAAAAAGTACAATAATATTATATAATAGGAAATATTATATTACAAGTCAATACCATTGTCGTTCAATAAATTTGCTATTATATAGATTAAATGTGGAGAGTTAAGGGAAAGAAGATGACACAGGTTAACCGGGAGTTGGAAATTACCACTAATGAGATTATTGTTAAAAAAACCTGTGATTCACAATGGACAGGCAAAAAATATGGTCAAAGGTTTCCTCCTCGGCACCACACTCTCACATTGTGGAATCTATTATTTTCAATCTGAATGTGAAGCTACCTGGCAATGCCCAATTCTCATTCTAGAGATATTTGATAAAACTTTTCTTTTGGAGGACCAGTGGGTGCGGGGAATAGACCTTTGAGTTATTTTAAGCTGATTACCCTTATGATTATTTGGATCAATTCCATCCATTCATTCAACATGGTCAACCCACCGCAGTTTTTAGGACCTACAGAATCTTAAAATTGTTCCTTACTCAATTATGTTTTCGAGCTCATGATCAATTTTTATTCTGTAATAATTCAATTTTGAGTAAAATTTAAAATTATTAAAACATCACATTCCTTTTGAAATATAGACGTTGTGTAGTATTATAATAAGCTACTCAAAGTTTATATATTTATTTAAACTTAATCATTATTTTAACTGATTAATATTTTATTTTCCCTTCTAAAAATGATTTTTTATAGAGAGCCGATATGCGCCTCTATACTACTCCATTTCCGACTGACTCGGTTAAACCTTTCAAGTTTAATGAGATGCAGAAGATGGATTCTAAGAAATTTAACGAACAGGTTCTTTTCAGTCATCCGCAGAGAGACAATTGCTCAATCCAGAATAATGAATTCTACTTTCATACTTTCGCAGAGCTGGAATTAATTGCAGATTTTCGCATATAAACTGGAATATATTAACATAATATAATATTTCCACTGAGATTTTTAGATGTCATTCGTAATTCAACAATATGTTACCATCACAATTCTCAAAAAAAAAACATTTAAAATACTTACTTATTTATTTACCACCACGCCGATTCCTCACGTGGGTAGGCAGAGAGGATAGAGCGCTACACTCTTTTGTCCTGACTTACAATTTTCGCCTCATCCACATTCATACATCTTCTCATACAAGCTCGCCGATTATTGTGGCTTCTAATAGGACCATCTTTCAGTATCTGGTTAGCCTGGTCACGCCAAGTCTTTCGCGGATGTCATATTTGCATCATACATCCTTCTTACCATTCTTTCCTCATTCATCTGTTCAATATCTATATATTCTTCAATATCCTTTTATAACTTCTGATTATACTTTTTTCACATAACTTTTTCTAGACCTTAAAGGGTCTGAAGTGATTAATGACTTCAAACCAAAAATAATAAAGTGGTTACTTGATATGGATAGAGAGTAAAATGAAACATTTGTCATTTGTGGTAACTTAACTAATCACACATTCTTGTCACCGACTATTGTAGATTACTGAAAATAATATTTTCATAATTTTTTTTCAATATCTTTTTAAAACTTCTGATAATACTTTTTTTTACAAGACTTTTTATAACACACTCATTATACTTGCTTACCTCTTAAAATTTACAACTTTTAAAAACTGTACAGCTAATTACTTTAGAACAGACTATGTCTAGTAAACCAATTACCTTTATTTTTCATATGTAATATTTATGCTACAAAAAGTAATTAAAAAAAATGTATTTTCTAGTATGTTATAACCCCAATTGTCTTAAATGTTTTCACATTGCACCTTAATGCTATGCATAAAATTATCTATCAGGATCTTTTAGGACTTGTTGATAATTTATTTTAAAATGATTTCTTCAAGTAATTCATAAAAAACACAAATTTCACAAATTATTTACACACCACCCAAACTAAAATACAATTGTTACATCCTGTTAATTTTTAGAGTAAGGTAAGCACTAAGAAAATATTAAGATATCTCACAGAGACGAAGCTACTATTTTTTATATGAGAAGTATGGAAGTCTTGGGCATTACAGGGCCTACGACCTATCATCGGCTGGCTTAAGTGATCACTTTACACAATGTAACGTTCACCTATTTACCCACGCTACCACATCTATCAAATTTTTGGAAGTTGTATATATTATATCAGGATGGAACATTTTACTTATTTATTATCAACTATGCTGTCGCCATCTATTGATATTTTTTCTCATGTAATAGCATAGATGTCGCTGGAGTTGAGACTTAGTAATGAAGTAGGGGCAAAATCCTTTCTGTGTATATGAAATTCATTCGAATTATTAACATATAAACCAGCCGATGACAGGTCGTAAGCCCTGTAATGCACAGGACTTCCATTCTTCTTATATAAAAAATAGTAGCTTCGTCTCTGTGATACATCTTAATTTTGATGACAATCCCCCAGGGGATAAAACCTAGTAATTAGTTTCTACAAAGATTTGGACATAGTTAAAATATTTATGAAGTGATTCCGTAATGGTTTTAATGTGCCACACCTACCAGGGTAAATGAAAAATATTGACGAAATGATGATCGTTAATATTTCAATGGTTTTTCGTGTTTGGTTTATTTTACTTTACATTAGTAAGTACAAGATTAAAGTAAATCTTAATTTATATTTTCTGTTTTTGACTCTAGGAGAGTCAAGAACATTTTATCTGTTTTACTCAGCTTTATCTGGTCGATTTCCTTCTTCGGGATCATCGTGAAAATTCGTTAGGATTATTTTTCCGTTGGCATTCAGATAACATTAGGATCTCATGTATCTTATAACCTTTTGAAGTGGTAGGGTTAGACAGACGCAGGTAGGTTTATAACCCATTATTTGTCTGTAGGAAAAGATTTATTATTTTCGGAATCAGTTTAATAAATATTTTGAAAAAAAAAAACAAAAAAGTTTTTCAGTTGCCCGATTTGCTTAATCTTAAACAAATAATACATATAAATATAAATAGCAATACTAAATAGATAAGTAGTAAATATTTGTTTGTACTTGTAAACGTTAATAACAAATAGTAATTGATTTAATTTACTTTAATTATAATTTTACGGAACACTTTGTAGTACAGTTATAAATATTTACAGTTAAATTTTTTATTTATTTTTAAAGCCATGGATTTTATATGCATCAGTTTAAAGTGATGATTCTTTGACCCGACAAAATTTTATCAATAATATTTAAACAAATATCATATATACTTTGTTTATATGAAAATGAAAAAAAAAAACTATTATAATATTGTGACGGTAAATCGCCTCCACAACCATCATCATCGCCGTCGGTCCCTGAACGCATCTTGCAGATAACTTGGGTATACAACTAGGCTCTCATAAGCCTTAAAAATACGCCCGGTATCGACCGGATAACATGTAATGATAATATGCGCTAGTAACTGCCCGGGAAGCTGGCCCTTCTTATGAGCCACTCTTCTTACGGCTGCCATCCCGTCAGAATATCTAACAAACTATCCTCGTTGTAAACTTTTTACCGCATATTCTTCTAACTATAGCCGTGCTCAATCAATACACTTATGTCTATGGTAAGTAGTTTCTCTTATTCCACCTGCTCTGGCACATTGATACAACTTTATTATTAGGAGAACACATTCTTATTGTGAAGTTGAAATTATTCAGAACAGACGGTCTGTGATATTTTAAATATGAATTAAATATATTAATTAGATATACATATAAAATCAATTTTATCGAAAAATATTGTTGTTGCGCCACCGGGATTCGAACCTGGATATCTTTATTAAAAATGAATTAATAATTCTGGCGTCTGTTCAGATTATAAGGTAAAAATAAGATAGATGGCACTTTCAAATAATGGAACGATTAAGTGTATTAATATTAAAAAGGTAACATATAGGTTCGAAAATTTGTCGCTAAAAATATCGGCGCTGTAGTATAGTTGGATAATGCACCTTCTCCGGTTTGGAAAGAGATCCAGGTTCAAATCTCAGTGGCGCAACAACAATATTTATCGATAAAATTGATTTTATATGTATATCTTTTTTATTAATATGTTTAATTCATATTTTATTTTATCTATTTTTAAAATAATATAAATTATTTGAATTCAAATTTGAATTTATGAATATATAAATAATAAAGATTATAAAAAATGCAATATATTCTAACACAAAAATTCAGCATTATACTAATACGACAATGTGATACCATGGTCTATTAGAGATTTAGTTAAACTGACAGGGAACTAATTTAGCGTAAGAGATGTACCGGGATCGGTAATAATCCGTGTATCTGAAGTATTTTTTGATATCCAAAATATATTGGAGGTGCCGATACTAGGAAAATACAAAAAAAATACAATGCACGGTAAAAGTGGGAGTATATAAATTTTTATAAAGCGGATTCCGTAATAAATATTATTGAGTAGTTTAATACTTTACCTGTCGATGAGAGTTACTGTTTCTCTCGAAACTCGAGTAGTGCTAATAAATAAAGTTAAAGCATTATTTTATTTATATTCATCCACTATGATCCTATTTTTTATTTGTGTTTGCACATCTCACCATTCTGTTTTTTTTTTATTATTCCTACGATTTTAGTACAAAATAGCAGGATGATATTCGCTATATTAGAGCTACACCCAGGAAAATAAATTACGGTCGGTGCAACATAAAAAGGGCAGATGCATCTGACATTACATTTGTGAAAGTTAAGCTACACAATATTTTTTTTGGTGCGTGTTTTTCAAATTGTACGACGTTTTTTGTCAGGCTCCATCAGGTTCCATCAGAACAGTTCCACATCAGCTTGATTATTCGGACCGCGGCAGGCTCTTGTTTCTTTTGTTTCGGGGACAATATTCCTCCTTCTCAATAGCTTCATCGTCCAAGCCCACCGCTCGGAAAACATTACGACACCTACGTTTTACAACGATGAATGGTGGAATATTTTTACTGAATCCGCAGAAAATAGTAATATTTTATTTTTGTGTTCATCAAAAAAAAGGGTTTAGCTAGGTAGGTACATATATATACATAAAATTTAATATCTGTCTGTTTTCTATACTTTTCTATACACTTTTTAATCGATCTAAATCAAATTTTGCAATATTTATATAAGCACTTTCTCCTAGCCATCCCACCCCCTTTCTTTGATATAATATGCCATTCGTTCATAATTTTACAAAGTTACTCTTTAGGATCCTGCGCAAAACTTAGATATCATCTCGCTTTTCCCTTGACACCCCATTCAATCCTTTCAACTGAAATATTTATTATATTGAATTCCATCCGTTCATAATTTTGCAAAGTTACGCTTTATGATACTAAGCAAAACATTGGGTTCTTTCCTCTGGTTAACCCACCTCCTTCCCCAAATTCATAAATATCTGATTTACTTTTAAATATATCGCAGTGAAATCACTTACTTGATATCGAGTTTTTTAAATCCAAATACACATTATGAAAAAAAAATACAGTGAAGAATTATTTTAATTTTAAAAATACATATTTTAAGAATAAAATTGCATTGAATGTGTCAAATTTCAAACTTGTTCGAAATAGAAAGCCGACTCTATCGTTGACAAAACAATGTATTATAAGTGCTTGTTGTCATAAAACCATAAAGATAAGCAGAAGACTTTAAAAAAAGGCAAATGCAAAAGATGTCCGACAGAAGGGTATACATCTTTGATATCCGACTTCCATATAGCCGATAGCGGTACTTCTGGAGAAAAAAATCGTATATCTGAATGAATAAATTAATGCTTGCATATGACTTCCAGGGTTTGTAAACCTTTATTTCGTTTAGAAAAATATTAAAAATCTTATAATATAAATATGAGCGAATACGTTATGAATACTTTTTAAAGTATTCGAATAACGAATACTTAAAAACAGGCGAATATATTCGGGGTACGAATATTTGGATTGGAGGCTCTAATTGGGGGCCCACGTTAGATAAAAGCCCTACAATACTTTTGTGAATATTGATATTTTATATCATTTTGATCTCGCGTGTATTGTGATAATATTATCGATATACAGTACGATGCGTACAGAGACACACGATAGTATGTTGAGTTAAGGACCAGATCATCGCCGCAAAACGAAAATTGAAGGGAAGCAAAACAAGGTTTTGTTTTATAATTTAATGTTATCGAATTCCTTTAAGGAACCTACTTTGTTCTTTCCATTAAAATGGATAAAGCCAGGTTTTATATGTTAATTTTTAAATATTTTATACTATATAATACATATATAGAGGGCATTTTATACATTTTGCATTGGGGCCAAATATTTTTAGTTGCACCACTAAATAATTAAAGTATTGTTGCAAAATCGACTGATTATTATTTAACATCTTTTCTTTCTTTTAATATTTATAATCTGGCCACTCGAAGATCGATAACTTTTTATTTTTGTATTCAGTATGTAAAGTGGAATCAAGACACAAATGTCTTCATTCTGTAGGAATTAAACATCAAGACAGACTCTCAACCTGGAGCCTGAGACGAATCCTACAAACTTTGTAGGCATCTTGCGAGAAGAGAAGATAGCTTAGAGAAGCTTGTTGTGGTTGGTTACGTAGAACAAAGCGAAAGATCCCCCACCCGTTGGACTATCCAAATGGAAAAGATAACATCCACTTATCTGGTGACAGCTCTAAGGTCTGCAGGATACCGAAAAAAGTGAAGGTCGTGGAGATCGCAATCCTCAGTCATAAGGGACTGACGTGGATGACTAAATCATCTTCACTTCACCCTATTCATGTATATTTCAACAAGTTCAAAAGTACAGTGAATTCCAAAACTCTTTTATATATTGGTGCTTTTGGGCAGGGGGTATGCCGATCCCTAACCGCATCCTTGGGAATTAAGTTGCTATGGAGCGTGTCCTTACCAGTTGTTCGTAAAATTTTCTATGGAAAATTGATATCCCGACGTGGTGACATAAACTTCCTCCACGTAGCCCCGACTTGACACCAATAAACTTTTTCATATGGAGCTATCTTAAATCAAAGATATACAGTAACAATCCTCTCTCTCTGGATCAATTCAATTAAAATATCCGAGAAGAAATGGCAGCGATCACGGAGAATACGTACCGAGAAGTTCTCAGAGATTTTGCCTCCCGTATAGAAGAATGCCAGCGAAATAACGGAGCACATTTAGAAAATATAATTTTTAAGAAATAAATTCCCAGGGACTGTACTTAAATGCAAAATATTTTTTTTTTATTAAACCCATCCATTATTTTATTATAGAATTTTTATTAAAAAATATTTTTAGGATACCTTGTATTATATTACGGCTGTCATTATTACAGTTTGTGGGTATTTTTGTCTCTCGGGATTATGGCTTATTTAGAGTTTAGCTAATCGGGATAATAAAATATTGGGATTTTCGCTAACTGCGGTTTTGGCGTATCGGCTTTTAGCTCATTTAAGAACTAATTACATCAAACAGCATACTTTAAGGTATAGGTTTGCAAAAAGTTTGTTAAGGCAAAAATAAGAAAACCTAAAAACCTAAAAAAAAAAATACGAACCATTCAAATACCTAGAATTCTCTCGGCAAAAATCTTTTTACCACGCAATGATTAGATTATTGGCTCTGCCATTTGAATTCGTATTTCCGTAGGACTGGAAGCAGTACGCTAAGGCGCTAATATTAAAGATAGAAATATATTACCGACGAAAACGAAATGACAAATACCCTTTAGAATAACAAGGTTCCAACTAATATTTCGAGCTAATTTGAGTTATTGCGTGAAATGGGTTCCAAATGCATTATTATTTATTTCTTCTATACACACCAACTCTATTTAACGGATATTAAAGGAAATAGAAAGAGCTGAAACTTCCAACTGGATCAGTTATTTATTTCAATTTATGGATTAACAATGTTTTTATTTATTTTTAATTTCCCTCATCTCACAGTGGTTATTGATAATACTGAAAATAAATTAAGACCTTAAAACTGATCATATTTGCATACTCAAAATATACATGAATGTATTTATGTGGAAATTCAAGCAATACTTTTGAGCTCATTATCTCAGAACAGTATCAGTGTCAGATTGAACCTTGTTATTCTGAGGGCTCGAAATGTTAAATAGGTACATCAAGTTTGAAATGGTTTTTCAGACGTGATGTATATACCTATTAAACATTAAAGGATGCTGTGTAAATAAATGTAACTGTAAAAAGTGTTATTCAAATCTAGTCACTAAAAAACTCTATATAACTTAGTGAAAATACGTTTAGTCACATTTCAACTTATATTAAGATAATTACGGTAATAAACTATCAAGTAAATATAATTTGATACAAAAAGGCAAGATTTTAAATGACAATTTTAAGAAGACTCCAGAAATAATAAAGCGAAAATATGTTATCCTATTTTTTTCTTCGCATCTACCGCATCTAAATATACTTTATGTTACATAAAAGTATAGATGCCGGAAGAAGTCAGGATACGGAAGAAATTTGGCACTCATCACAATCCAGACTCTGCAGAGATCTCCAAATGTGGACTGTATATATAAATCACTATTTTCGTCTTAGGTTCCTTTAGACGACACTGCATAGACGCAAAGTCTCAATTGTATAATATTGTAATCTTTCGATTTACGTATACCGCACTCGCTCAAGGTCGCCGATCGACTGATTCAATGGCGTGTCGAGAGAGGAACAGAATGGGGAGAGAATGCACAGTGCATTATTTTCGTTTAAGAATATGTATTTAATATGTATACAAACAAATATATTTTGTTTTATCCTTTTATCTATTTCAACTATGTTTTGTAACTAATTTTTAAATTTAGTCATAAACCATGAAATAGTAGTGAAAAATTACGATTAGGGTCCCATTGCGCTGAAATTCAAGTGTTTGTAAGTCATTCAAACTTTTATGACATTCGAGAAATTTGCATTCTCTCTACAAAAATGAGCTCTATGTCATAAATTTTATGTGTAAAATTTAGAACACCTGTGTTGTTATAATGTAGCTACCACAGCATAAGCTACTAGATTTTTAATTACGGTTAATTATAATTAGTTATTTTAACTTTTTTGCTGAAAACTACAAAAATTCTAATGACTTCTAAACGATTGAATTTTGGATAACCTATTATTTTAATTGGTTGCCAGTGATGTTCTTCTAGAATACTATTTCAAACAAATTAAATATGTAAATTATAAAATGCAATGGAAAAAGTTTTCTATCAAAAAAAATAAGGAATTTGGGGTAAGTGTGGATAAAGTCGAGCATTTTCTCTGCAATAGTTACATTTTTTCTCAATAATTTAAAAGAAAAACGTATATATCATCATGAAAATAAATCCTTTAAATACCTTGGCTCGGCCATTTCAACAGACGGAGGAGGCGGGTGTTACATGACGTCGTGAATCGAATACAAAAAGGTTGGCAGAAGTAGCGTGAGTCAACTGGGGTACTGTGCGACAAGAGGTTTCCCATTTAAAACCGAATTGAATTTATAAAACGGTGATCAAACTAGTTATATTATACGGTGCTATATATTGGGCCTCTGCGATCCAAGGAGGATATAAGGTCCTTTATTCTTAATTTTTCAACGTAACTGCTAACCTCTAATTTCGCAATCCTGGCCATTATAGCAAGGCTTTTTTCGGATTTGTTTTGTCCATCATATTAAAATTAAAAACAAAACTCTTAAATACGTAAAATACTTTTCATACTTTGGTGATATAGATCAAAATGGCAGAAGTGAAAAGAAATACGGAAAATAACAGCCATTGTCAAAGAAATATTGACAACAAACAAAATAAATAAAAATATTATTAAAAAAATTATAAATATATATATCATCATCATCATCATCATCATTATCATCGTCATCAGTCGGCTTTTTTTTATATCCATTGCTGTTCATTATTATTCGCTGCCACGTATTTTCGCAGTTTAATGATTTCATAAGGTTTTAGGGCGGCCTATCGGCCTCTTGATTCCCCTCTGGTATTACTGGATGACTGCGTTTATCCAACGATTGTTCGTCTTCGAGGTGATAAGGCCTACCGATTGTCATTTAAGCATATTCTATTATGGCTCTTATCTCTCCTCTTATCCATTCGAATCCTGTCTCATCACGTGTACACTTTGCCATGTTCCATCACCATATATATAAATTACATGTATATAAATTATTATTTTTAAATATATATAAATATTATAAATATCAAATAATGTTAAAAAATTGTAAAAATTCACTAAATTTATTATTTAAAAAACGGAAACTTCATCCGGTAAGTTTTTTAATTATTATTTTTCCCTAGCGTCGAGTGCAAAAATCAGTCTCTATTAATGAGTTGTTATTATATCAAGAAACATTTTTACAGTCTGATTTACATTTAAATTTTAAGGCCATAAAAATATAAAATACACATATATGGCTTACCCTAACTCCATTCCCATATTCAGATACTTCTTATTCTTCTTTTCAATAGGTAATCCACCTTTCAAGAGTGATTTGTACCATTTATCAAGTTAAAACTCCATTTTATAGAAAAAAGTACAATAATATTATAGAATAGGAAATATTACGTTACAAGTCAATATCATTGTGGCTCAAGAAATTTGCTATTATATGTTCAGATACTATATTATCCTTATTTATTCTTACTACAGAGTGAATATTATGTTCCAGGCCGATTTTGTTTAGCCGCCATTTTGGTTTGGGTGACATTTGTCAGTTCGCATTTTTTCATTGTGTAAAGTGATTACTTAAGCCAGCCGAAGACAGGTCGTAAACACTGTAATTACCCATACTTCCATATTTTTCAATTAATAAAAAATATGGCTTCATCTCTATGAGATAACTATTATTTGTTTGAAAATTTTATGATTTAAAATATTAAACACGTGAACTTGGAAATATTTTAATGGGCCTATCATCAAAACGTTTATTTCTCTTAAATATATATGCTGACTGAATTGGTTTACATTTTACCTTTTACATAACGTATGTCCTTATAATATGTAGTCAACATTTTTGGAATTTATAAAATTGACATAAACTATATAGTGAATGTATTAAAAGAATATAAAGATCATTCATTTTCATTGATTATGAAGTTCGCGTCAATACATCGGTGCGTCAAGATGTTCGCTGCGGCCGAGAGCCTCTCGCCGCGCGCCGGTAGTTACAGGTCGATTGGCAATGTACAGTCAGTTACTGACGAATCTGTTACTAGTATGTATTTTTATTATTAGAATAGTACATAAGTTTGTTAAATGTTTAATTATATATGAATGACATAATATTAATTACATCTTAATAATAATAATGACTGCCGATGCTCTTTATCAACTGAATCTAGCAGGTAAAGAAAGTAAATTATGGTTAAAAATCCAACTGAAGTACGACATAAAACAACGCACTACGTGCGGTGTACACAACCGATACAATGCGTCAACTGATGTCAAATGCGTTATTGCATTACTGTCTAGCGTGAAGTGGTCATATAACTTTGTCTCTTTCTCGCTTAGATAGCGCTCATGCACATATTGACGTGTATCGGTACACAATACATTCATGAAGTGCCACGACCAAAAAATTGACCTATAGCGATCTACTTGTCATAGTTCTGAAACAACCTGTAGAAAGACACGGTGTAGCATGCCTAAAGTAGTTTAGAGGATGGTTATAGGACGCTGAAATGAGTAATCCTAGGGGAATAGTAGGAGTAACATTATTAATCTCATTTAAAGTACCTTGGAGATGTCTTGCAACCGTCACAAGATACCAAGATGTACTCTAGAGGGAAGGTGGCCGATGGATCGCTCCAGACTAAACTAAGCAGCAATTATCATAGATGGTGAGAGTCTGAAGGAAGTGACTGAAATTAAATATTTGGGAGTTATAATAGATTTTAAAATGAATTTTTCGTAATATACAATACACTGATGATTGCTAAAAAAGTCTCACTTGTGGGAAGGATTAGAAGATTCATTAGTACCGAGTCTTGTTAAATAATATACAACTCTATTATTATTGAAAAAATACAACCGTTATCAGTACTGCAAAATAGAGCTTTGAGAATAATATTAAGAAAAGATACTCGGATCAGTGCAATGCTGAAAGACCTTAATTTGATGACTTTTAAACAGAAAAAATATGTCAATGTTATGACGCTTATTTTTAAAATCCTCACTAAACACAAATATCCACAAAATTTATATGATAAAATGAGAAAAATTAACATGAGTACGAATATCATACAAGAAGAAGAGATAGAATTAATGCCATTCAGGAAGAAGACTGGATTTCAATGATGTACAGGAAGATGAAGATTTTAAATGAAATGCCAGATGACATAAGAAAGGAAGAGAAATTACAAAAATTACATAAGCTACAGTTAAAAAAGAAGCAATAATATTATTTAAAATTATGTATGCACTAATATTAAGAATAAATATATTAAATAAGGTACTATAAACAGGAACAAAGACTGTATAAAGACATGTTCATACAGTCTTTATTGATATACACAAAGCAAGTCTTGATTGGTTGACAAATACCGTAGAGGTATAAGACAGGGCTAGTTTCTGACCTAAGGCTTTCAATCCCGGGATCCCGGGATCTCGGGATCTCGGGAATCTCCGATTTTTTAAGGTACCGTAATCTCGGTGTTGAGCTTATCCAAATACCGGTATTACTATGCTGTCAAAATATTTAAAAATAGGTAGTATATTTTTGAATTTTTGTTTCACATTTTCTGTTCTTCGACATTGCTTCAACCGTGGTTTCACCATCTTGTTTTTAATCATCAGATTATCTTAATTCAAAATTCACTTCAAAATCAAGAATAGCCAAAGACATATCAACCGTATTAGAAACGCAACGTGGAATAAATCTAGAAAAATGCTATGAGAATTAAAAATCAATACCACCTGTCAGC